>VCAZ01000074.1:517500-635000 GCA_005784505.1 Bagarius yarrelli | reverse complement strand
CAGGAAAAGGATTGTAGTTCTTACCGGTGAAAAAAGGAATTTTTTTATGTACTTTTAGATTAGAATAAATAAAGCCAAAAAAAGCAGTTAGTATCTAACCAGAATTGCAAATAGTTCTATATATAATTAAATACAACTATATGGTCTTTAATCTACATAGTCTATAGACTCACAAGGTTCAGGAGCAGTAGAGTAAACGTAATACAGTATAGAATAAACTATATAATACTGAGAGTAAAGTATAAATACTGGTATTATTTTGACAGTGCAAAGAGACACTGCACTAAGGTACAGATTCAAGATCCAAAAAACTTTAAAAATCCCAGCAGGAAATTTCTTTGCCCTGTTACAATTGCTCTTATGAAAGTAAAAAGAAAGAAGAATATTAAAAAGGAGAAAAAAATGATGAGAAAAAAGATGCTTGTGATGTGCCTATAAGTGTATTCACTTCTTCTTTATTATTAGAATCATCAGTTCAATGATTAATATACAGGAATCAGAATCAGAACGAGAATCAGAATCAGAAAGAACTTTATTGCCAAGTGGGTTTGCATTTACAAGGAATTTGTTTCAGTGACAGAAGCTTCCAATTATACAACTAAGCAATAGGGGGTTAAGCGCCTTGCACAGAGACCCAGCAGTGGTGGCTTGGTGGAGCTGAGAATCAAACCCACAATTTTAGTGGTTAGTAGTCCAAAACCTCAACCGTGAGCCACCACTTTCACTTTTCTGGTGCTTGGTGCTCTGTAGCATCGGCCAGATGGCGAAAGTTCAAAAAGGAATCTGAAATTTAAAATAAATTACCCAAAAAAACCCTGAATTTCCTAAATTTACTTTTCTAAAGTATCATTAATATAACAGTGCCATACAGTAAATGCATCTATCCAAGTTGGAAACTGCTGGACTTATGCACGGAGATAAAAATGCAGTAGGAAGCCTTTAAAAGGATACTGGGGCAAAACTAA
The DNA here is from genome assembly GCA_005784505.1 of Bagarius yarrelli. Classification (NCBI taxonomy): domain Eukaryota; kingdom Metazoa; phylum Chordata; class Actinopteri; order Siluriformes; family Sisoridae; genus Bagarius; species Bagarius yarrelli. Next base: position 634,035 of record VCAZ01000074.1, on the reverse strand, counting down.
ATAAGGGAAGGCACAGCCACAGAAATCATCCGAGAACTGTCTAAGTCTGCCAGAGCATTGTCTCTGGAGCTTTGGGCTCCACTGCACCTGCTGGTGCTGAGGGAACTGCTGCCGCTAATCCCCAGGCGCCCTGTTTGGCATCTGCACAAGCCATAGCTTTATCACTAATATTTTACAGGACGGAAGCACTGTGTGTAAAGTCTAATGCTGCCTTTTAAATACCAAAAAAACATAACGAGAATTCGGAGATTAAAATAAAATATTTTGCGTTAAAAGAAAATCTGTTTCCTATTTATATCACGCCAATTCAGCATCACTAAAAACTTTACACAAACACAAGCTAAACACAGCAGAATGAATTTTTCGGAGTCAATTTTTTAAATTGAATCATTTATACCAATATTTATGCCCACTGCAAGTCACGTGTAGTTATTTGCAAGCATTTAAAATAAATATATATTGCTAGTTTATTAATGCTTGAACAGCCCGAATGCTAATGATCATATCACTTATCTTTATCTTTATAATTAGACAAAAAACATTTATTATTCGATGATCATAAAAATACAGCTTAAAGGCAATTTTCTTTAATTAACATTTAATCAGTGATGATAGTAAATGATAGCAAACTGAATCCAGTTAATTTTTTACTGAAAAGATCATTTTTGAATTTATAAACTATAAACTATTTAAACTAATTGTAACCAATAATGATGAATAAATATTTCAATTTAAGACAGATTCGCACAAACACAGATTATACATAATTACATATGTTGAAAAGAAAACACTAGAGAATAGAATAGATCTTTTTTTAATAAGCTCTCAACACAAAACCTCCATCCATCCCTCTCATCCGTGCCGATTTTTTGCATCCTATTTTATTGTCTTTCTCTATCCATCCCACTTTCTTCTATAAGAGCTCGTAAATATTTACATTGTAGATCTTGACTTGGTTATTGTCGCATCCTGAAGAATACAAAAGCCCCGTACAGTCATATATATAAAATAAAATAAAAGTCCACACACTTTTGGGTTTTGATGGTGTTGAACTGCTGACTTGCACTTTAGACTTACTTCTAACAAAGTATTGTATAACCATAGTAAAGCAGGAGACATAAAAAAGAAGCCTTTATGGATTACATAGGTGAGGACGGTCCCTCGATTCAAATGATTGATGTCTTCTGTAAGAGATCAGACAGTAATGGCCCTTATCTAAGAAAGCTCTTGCTGCTGCTCGACAAGGGGCTGGAAAAGCTCTCAGGATATCTAATATGAAAGAGTAGAAAAAAAGAAGGAAGAAAAATTGACTGCAGGAATAAAATTAGTCTAAAAATAAATCTGACAGATTAAAAGATTTAGCAGGCACCGGTATTTACCCTTAAATCTAAATCTATAAATACTTATGACTGAAGGGGCAGCACGGTAGCTTAGTGGTTAGCACTGTTGCCTCACAGTAAGAAAATCTCAGGTTCGATTCCGTTGCAGGGCCCTTTTTTGTGTGAAGTTTGCATGTTCTCCCCGTGTTTGCGTGGGTTTACTCTGGGTTTCCTCCAACAATCCAGAAACATGTATGTTAGATTAATTGGTGATTTTAAATTGCCCATAAGAGTGAGTGTGAGTGTTTATGTGGCCCTGTGATGGACTGGCAACCTGTCCAGGGTGGTGCAGTGATAAAGGTGTTGGACTAATACCAGATAGGCCAGGGTTTGATTCCCAGCACCACCAAGCCACCATTGTGGGCTCCTGAGCAAGGCCCTTAACTCTCAGTTGTATAAAAGAGAGATCAAGCCACTCTGGATAAGGGTGTCTACCAAATAAAGTAAATGGAAATGTACTCCTTTTGGCAAATTTGGGGTCACAGGGATCTGCTGGAGTATATCCCAGCCGTTTGTCCTTATGGTGACGGCTGGGAAAGACTCCAGCAGATCCCTGTGACCCCAAATTAGGGAATAAATGGGGGGGGGGTTACCTCTTGGGGGAAGAATCTGCACCATCTGCTTCCTCAACTAGATCAAGTGCCACAAAACTAGTGGTCGAGAAGGGAGAAAGGACTGTTAGAGTTTTATATTAGGTAACAAAAACTCTAACAGACTTTAACAGCATTAGCATTATACTTTAATGTTATAGCTACACACATTGTCTAGCTAATTAGCTCAAAAGGTAATTAGCTAATTAGCTAAAAAAGGTAATTAGCTAATTACCTTTTTTTAAATAACTCCAAGCGTTTCTCTCGTAGAGTTTATGTACTCTTACGCTCCTGTGACTTTCTTATTGTGTAAAGTTTTATCAAAGTTATTATGCATTATGTATTTTCCTGTTTTGACCTACATCTGTATTTTTGCTTTTGATCCAAACTTAATGCTTTACGAATTTTGGGCTCTATTTTCCAATTTGACTATTTTTGTTGGATTAAGCCCAAAAAAACACAAACTGATTTTATTAACTGTCCTGTCTCTGATAGCTACTGTCCATTTTACACATAATTTCTTAGATTCTCTTGAGCCATTACTAATAAGAAAAATGTCTCAGTCCCTTACTGTAAAATTGTAAACTATTTTTCCCATCTTCCATCTAGACCTATTTTTCACTCTACATATTCAAGCTGCCGTTTTCTCTATTTTTTCTTTTTTTATTTCATCTCCACTTGGCAGACTAATTGCAGAAATGTCTGATGACTAGCCCACACACACACGCAGACACACACATTTACACACATGCATTATAGACACAATTAAAGATACACTTTGAATTAGACCTACATTTGCAAACCTATTTTTGGACATCTCATCAAAACTTTTTCATATTTTTTATTTTAACTGAAAGAAAAGCCAGTGTGTTGTGTTTTTCTGCATTGTACACTAACAAACTGGATATTCGGGACACGGTGTGAATCAGTGTGCATGGCTTTGTCATTATTATAAGGAGAGATTGCAGTAAATTGCAAATGTACAAAAATCCATATGTAGATTGAGATTTTAGTGCCTAACGATCAATCCAGAGGTGTTAGTGGCAAGAAAAATCGTTCCTGGGTTGACAAAAGAAAGAAACCTTAGAGGAACCAGACTCAATAGGAAAATTCTTTAGGGTCATTATTCGATCAATCAATAGATCTCTAGTTTACGTATGTAATCAAGGTTCCCAGAGGGAATAAGACGCTATGTGAAACTTTTTTGGGAATGTCCTTTTATAACCTTTGCCCTGAAGCACATGTGTTATTTGACCAATCGTTGGCATCTGTTTAACCTGGGGCATTGCCCTATAGCCATATTAGCTAGCATCTACTTTGATGGAGCAAGAAACTCCAAATGGGGTGATGACTCTCGCAAGGCTTATTCCAGGAACTCGACACCCCTGGTGTGGAGGTCTGGAAAGAACAGAAGGTACCTTGGTGGAGGCTACACCTTGCCTTTTAGGAAATGTTAGTCTAGTTTACTATTTTTGCAAACATCCCTATTTTTGGAGACCACTCAATATTTAGTTTATTGGCTGCCATAGTGACAACCTCCACCAGCTCCTCATACGCTGGTGAGCAAAGAAAATATAAAAATTGTTCCTGAGTTGGCAAAAGAAAGAAACCTTAGAGGAACCAGCCTTAATAAGGAAAATTTTTAGGGTCGTTCCTCTATCAAAACAAAAGATCTCTAGTTTATTCATGCCATCATGGTTCCCAGAGGGAATAAGACGCTATGTCAAAACTCTTTGGGAATGTCCTCTTATAACCTTTGCCCTGAAGAACGTGAAATTTGACCAGTCAGAATCGGAAGGTTTATTTATATCAGGTGATATAGATGACTTTTCTATTTATTATTGAGTAATGCCTTTTATGTCTTCTACTGTGTTAGCTTGCCAGATTAAAAAAAATATCAGTTTGCCAGATTAAAAAAAGAGATCTAAAACCTAAAGATCTGAAAAAATGCCCAAGGCGAATGAGTCATCTTCACAGGGAGATTTGCTGTTGTACATTCTCACATCTCACGTTTGAAGCTATGCTGCTTTGAAGTGCAATTGACTTTTTAAAGCTAAGCAGCTTCCAGTTTCTACCCAGTTACCTTAAATTTAATCCCAACCACTAGTTTACCTATCACACATGTGCTTTTCATTCATTCATTTTCTTTACCCACTTATTCCCTAATTCTGGGAGCCCCAGTCCATCTAAGGGCCACACACTCACTATGGGCAATTTAGAATCTTGTTTTTGGACTGTGGGAGGAAACCGGAGTACCCAGAGTAAATCCATGTAAGCACAGGGAGAACATGCAAACTCCACACAGAAAGACCCCTGCCTGGGAATCGAACCCAGGACTTTCTTGCTGTAAGGCAACAGTGCAAACCACTAAGCCACCATACTTGCCTACATGTGCATTTGTTTTTCTTAAATAAAGTTTGACTTATAACAACAGCATTAATTACTGAAAATGAGTTGTTGCTGCCTTCATAAAAATGTTAAAAGGGTTGCCATGAAAGGGTAAATGATACTAGGCCACTTTTTTTCGCTTAAAATATGTCAGAAAATGTAACAGGCCTGGACTAATTAGGATCACAATAGCAGGTCTTGAAATAAAGCCTGTGTGGACAAAAATAGCAGTAGAATATAGTGGGAGCTCATCTAGTATCTTGCTATATAGTAAAGCATTATAATATAGATTGGACTAGAAGTTAATTTTAAATGGTTTACTAAATAGCTCATAAATTATATATATATATATATATATATATATATATATATATATATATATATATATATATACATATATAATATAATATAAATGCATTTTTTATTATTAATAATTTAACTGGTTAAAACTTTTAGCATGAGTTGAAAATAGACTTTGTATTTTATGTGTCTGTTTCCTAATTTTTCTTTCTCCATCTTGCTGTTGGCACGATGATGAATAATTAGATGAATAATTTTGCTTTTATATCTTTATTCTCCTACGGATTTAGATTTTTAATTACTATGCAGCAGCTAAGTCTAACACTAGTAGAGCTGGAGGAACAGACACAGAAGACTGGGGAGGAATCTTGGAAGGGGTACAGGTAGGACCTTCTGTTTGTGACTGGTGCCTTTAAATAGGGTGAGTGTGAGTGAATGGGGAACAAGCTGCAGGTAAAGGTGATTAGTATTCTAACTGAATAAGATATGTGGAAGAGGGAGCTTGTGATTAGGTGTGCTGGAATGTGGAGTGACTTGGTGTTGCCATCCGAAACCCCACTCTCTTTGGCCTACTCCTGAGGGCTGCAACCCCCAACATTGTGCCTCCTGGATAGGTGGGTGAGCTGCGTGGAACAGCGTGAGAAGTTTGGAGGTCTCGGATGTCATTCCTGGGGACTTATGATCTTTCCTCTGGGCTGTACTCCTTCCAGTCGGCAAGGTACTCCAAGTGACAACCACAATGCCTAAGTTGCAGGATCTTCTTCACCATGTAGACTATTCCATCCTCTGGCACCTGACGGAGAGAGAGTTTGTTAATTGGGCGGGTTTTTTTTTGGATAAATGAAAGAATATGTAATAGGATTAAATCTGTGACTCTTCTTGCAGGGCAGGCATAGTTTGATGTCTCGTGTGGAGAGCCAATCCTTTTGTCCAGGTTGCTAAGGGGTTGTGTATACTCGTCCCAGGCAATGTAGTGGTTCCAGGAGATTGGATGGTTGTGGAAGAAGGAAGAGGTTGTGGCCTATCTTCTGGATCTTCCTCTCAGTTTGCCTGCTGGGACTGAAATAGTATGCAGAAAAAACAGCTGATAGTCACCACCTAGGAGCTAGAAGAAGGCCCTCCAGACTTTTGATATTAATTGGGGACCTCAGGTATGCCGTAGTTCCTAAAGACATGCTGATACAATGTTTCAGCTGTTTCCATACCAGGATCTGGCAGATCAGACATACCAAATGGACAGGTTTTTAAGTTACCTGACCAATTGGGGTCAGGGTCTCTACCTTGACACTAGGCTCCTTTGCCTAGAGAAAGTTAAGGTTCATTAAAGACAGAGCAAGTGTAGTTTGTTGACCTTTGTTTCAAAAGATGAGTCTGCTTTTTGTCTTCCTTTAGATTTTCTTATGAAGAAAAGTACATGACAAATCTTCATGGTGCATCCTATATCTAAAAGACTAATCCCAGAGAAAACCAGGAGATTGTTGTAATCAAAAAGACAAGGCATATCACTTTGGGCCTTCGACTGCTTTAATAAGCAAAAATGCAGAAATGTACAATTGGTTTATCTTTAGAGACTAAGAAACACAGCAGGTGTAGGTGAATGTAATTATAGCCCAATGTATGAAATTCTCCTATAGGTCCCATGCCTGTACATATCCAAGAGCAATCATGCACAAAACAGTATAAATAAAATGACTAAAAATAACATCACATACATAGTGAAAGGGCAAACTACATAAATTAGCCATAACGTAATCATGTCATTTATACTTCGTGTTTATGTCCTTTTAACATCCTTATCAGTTATACATAAATATCATTTAATTAGGAATAATAAGAATAAAAGAATGATTGGCAAACAGATTTCCTATAATTTGCCCCACCCTTGAAATAACAACAGCTTGTTGGTACAGACATCAACCTTGTATCCACACAACATTAATGCCTCATTCCTCTTCCTTAACATCATTCCTTAATTGTTTGTAATTGATGTAACAATTAGATTGTGACCTGTAGTACAAAATCAATTTCCTCTTCTGTTTGGGCCCTCTCGATCTTCATTAGCGTCTCACCAATGATGCTTATTATTTGTTGAACAGGATCCCGGTCTCCTGAAGAAATGATTACAGTGAGTGACAAAGACTTATGTCTTTTACTTCTAATTGGCTAGTGTAGGAGGATTATAAACATATGTTATATAGTGTACATGGGTTTATGAAGTACATACATATACATTAATAAAGTTCTTGGTTTGTTAGACTTTCTATATCAGAAGCAGGTTGTGAAATATTACAGGACATTATGTCACCTAAAATGATATCATTGATACTAATTGGACTGCATGGTGGGATGGTGCCACTTCACAGCTCCAGGATTCCTGGTTCAACCCTATAACTTACATGGATAAAGCCATTAGAGATGCGGGTTTATGAAATGAATAAACAATTGTTGATGATGATTTTCCATAAAGTTTGATAGCATAACTTTGGGTGAGAGTGAATTTTGCATATTAGCATGTTTATCAGATGTTATGATATCTACAGTCATTAAAGACCAGCTAATTACACCTATGATTAACATTAACCATGGAGAATGAAGGAGAATTCATAAGTCGTATGTCAAAACTTGTGTTTGCTTTATGAAACTCCTTATTACATTTGGGGTGCCGCTAAAGGGGGTAAGGTTCTACGGACTCACACACTTTGGGGTCCCCAGTGATCTGTTAAATTAGTAGTAATTCCAGTCCGGAATAGGTTTGGAGCGACTTTATCTATCAACTCATTTATCCAAATGAGCAATTAAGTGTTAAGGGTCATGCTCAGGGTCCCAGCAGTGGTAGCTAGGTGGTGCTGGGAATTAAACCCACAATCTCCCGATTAGCAGTCCACTAAGCTACCGCTCCCCCTTGATAACATTTACTAGTATTGTAATCTGTTACATTATTTTGACTCTTTTCCAATATGTTAATTGGGAAATTAATTAAAAAATGTTATCTGTTTGTCCATAAAAGTGAAAATAAAGAGATTTTAGTTTAATGCATTTAAATGCAGCTGTCTAATAGGCTTTATAAAAAAATAAGTATTTGAACTGATGATTTCTTGTAATATTTAATGCACTTGAACTAGTTTGTCGGTTGAAGAGCCTTCAATTATGTGCTTTTTTACATGAAGTAGATCAAATAAGTACACTTTCCAAATAGAACATTCAAAGAGTGAAATACTTTCATAAAGAGCTTTCAATAACTATTGAAAGAACTAATAATAACGTCTACAATCAGATAGAGAAAAAAAGAGAATCAAATGTTAAGTTTATGGTGATTTTTTTCTTTCATGCCAAGCAATACACTTTAAAAACTCCACACACATTAATATAAGCCTTATAACATATTTATACAATGCTTATTAACATGCTTTAATGTGCTATAAATACACTGTCAATATCCAGCCCTATATAACAAAATATAAGACAGGAGTCTCTTCAAGATGCTTAAGTTTAAAATTAGCATCCACAAAACGACAGCGTCACCACATTTTACAGCGAATGATCATCGACTTCAATTTTGCTTATTTATTTTTTTTCTATTGACGGACTTTCTTACTTTCTTAAACAAGCTAAATTTATAAATACTATCCTTTAGCTTATTATTGGCTAGACAGGTAAATTAAATAAATCACCTTAACTAAGAAAGTCGTTGCTTATTTATTATTAATTATCCGTACACAAAATAAGTAATCTCTTATTATGTGGTTTATTGCTATAGTTACCGGCTCATTAGTTCATTGGTTAGTTAATTAAACAATGTTTTGACTATAAAAAGTAAATATGCACTTAACAGCATATGTTGATACAGAGCAAGCAAGAGAGAAAAAAAGAGAGAGAGAGAAAAAGACATAACCAATTATAGCGTTAAAACCTGGTATAAATATCATTAATTTTTGCACTAGATAAATAAAACATAGTTAATTAGTGAAATAACCTTTAAAGCCTTATATTTAGCCATGCTCAGCAAAAATGCCCTCGAAAGAAAAGATCACAGGTAAATGTCATCTAAAAGACATAATATAATTGTCCTGGAAGATAATTATTTTTTTTCAGTGGATATAACCTTTCGGACTCTATTTTACTCCTTATTTCGCTTTATACACTCTTTTAAGGGCACACACACACAGATGTACACAAACACACAGGTGTTTAAGAATGACCTTAATGTTAGAAGACATAGGTCAGCAAATCAGTGATAACTTCTGGTCGGTTCTGTGAGGCAAGAAGTGTTACCGAGTCCCTGCTGGCTATGCTGAGGCCTGCAGGGTCTACCTAGCCCACTCTCAGTATCCGGCCCCTTCATTAGCTGCTTTTAATTGCTTATTTAATAGCCTCTCCTTGAGCCCAGAAGCCATACTGTGAGAGCTAGACTTGCCAACAGAAACTCAGCAGGGATTCCACAGACTTTGCCATCAACCCCACCACTACCATTAGACCACCACAGCTACCAGCAGCATCATCAGCATCATCATCATTTTATTTGTCACTCTCATATTTAATGGATATGATTTATTTCTTATTTCTTACACCGTAAATGGAACAGCATGTAAGGAAATGTAAAAAAGAGCTATGGTGCTAAATACTGGTTAAAAGCATTGATATTGTGAGGCAAAGGTCAGGGTAGAATCCATTTTGCATAGAATGTTTTTTTAGAGAAGTATTGCAGTTCAAAAGAATAAGCAAAAGTAGATACTCCAAAATGAGTCAGACAAACCTATCCAAAACGCTAGACAAAGAATCGAAAACCAAAAACTAGCAGAGATCACAAACCGCAAACATTAACAGAAGTGGTGGCTTATGGTTAAGGTGGTGAAATACCAACCCGAGGATTGTGGAGAAATTTATTCTGATACTGCCAAAATCAGATTTTAAAAAAATTATTTATCATAAAAAAAAAAAAATTGGTAACTAACAGCAGTATCTAAAAAGCGGTAACTAAAGTAATATTAAGTTTGCTAGCGACTTAAAGTTAGTTCAGTGTAAAAACCCTCAGTGGTAATTTCAGAAACACAGTCATGAAAAACACCTGCTGGGTTATAAATTAAAGCGATCTAATCCTGCAGTCGTGTAGGTTTGTCACATTGGAGAAGAAAGTGGTTGCTTACTGTGGCGGAGCTGACTGCAGTGGTCATGTGCTGATTGAAATGCTATGCACTGGTGGAGGCCATAAATGCCAAACTGCTCATCATGTATCTGCACGTTGCAGCACACCAGAGGTGACCTTTCCGCCGTTCTGCTTCATCATGTCACCCTTCTAACTGCAGGATGATGCCAGTGGCCCTACAGTGCCAACCGGAGTCTCTACATTAAACATTCTGCTAGAATTTACTCTGCAGGTACACATACGGTGGAAGAATAAAGTGCGCAGTATAAATAGTTCCAAAGCTGATCTTTATTTAAAGATAGATTAGAAATGTATATATAAGGGCTGTCAACGTTAACACGTTAAAGCATGCGATTAATACATAATCCTTGTTACGTAAAAAAAAAAAATCTCTAAAACGCACATTATTTTTTTACATACTAAATGCATTAATAGAGTAGTAGGGAATAAAAAGATTATATTTAGAGAATATATGCTTAAATTTATTGTACACTGAGTACATTTTTGTCAGATTGTAGTACGAGCAGAAAAAAAATGTTAGCTGTAATGTAATTAAAGTTATTTTTCTCTAAGAATGTAAAAGGATCCTGGCAACTTCGAAAACAATTTAAAACCACAGAGACGAAAAAGCTTACAAAAGTTTTTTTTTTTTCTAGTCTGTACTTCCACTGGCAACTTTAATAGGGCAGCCTTTGCAATGCAATCATACTACTATGCAGATACAGGTCAGGACTAGCATCGTACATCAGAATGTAATCCTGGTGACTTTGACCTAGCATGACTGTTGGTGCTAGATCGTCTTATAAAAGTATTTCATTAACATTTATCACATTTGGCATACACCCTCTTTTTTATATAACAGAGCAGTTGAGGACTTTGCTCAAACAGTGGCAGATTGGTACTACTGGGATTCTCATGACCTTATGATTCATAGTCGTACATTTTTACCCACTGAGCTATCAGTGCCCTGCAGAAACATTCAACCTCCTACAGGTTTTTTTTTTAAAGCAAGACATGCAACTAAAGTTACACAGAATAATCTAAAAAAAACCTTTAAAAAAATGAGCACGCCGATTCGGTTTGAGGTCAATATCCTGATGTAAATATCTTCAATTCGGAACTCAAATTTAGTCTTTATATAAAATAAAAACTAGGAAAGCCAGTCATTCTGTGTTTTATCTTTAACTACCCATCGTAAGTGAGCATTTGTCCTTGGTAGTTAAGCTGTTTTGTTGCCATGCTATCACCTGCCCCACATGACCCATGTGACTATAAGCGAGCTCAAAAAACTAGCCCCAGCTGTACTGCGAGTTCACTGAAGGCTAAAGAGCGTGAGCAAAAACAGAGGATCCTTTTCCAGTATTATGGAGAACAGTGAGTCTTGTGATCCCAAAAGACTTCAGTTTATACCACCAGATTGCTCTCTTTACAATTAAAGGCCAAATATCCCTCAGCGTTATATCGCACTGTCAGAGTACCTGTAAGGAAATCGTATTTTTCTGACTGTACTGGGTTTACTGGGAAAAACATTAAGAAAGTATGTCAGCATCATGATTCCGGAAGCTTTAGAGGAGTTAACAGTGTTCAATAAGCATGCGAACATTGTGTAAGTGCCGTTTAACTGATTACTGAAATGATTATTTAGTAATTGATTTTGTTTGATCATGTTACTTAATTAATACTGAACTCGATGCGGATGCTGAATGTTATCATTTTAATTTCTTTATGCAGAGATGGGAGGTAACACAATACACACTTTTTGCACTATGCCTAGAATGTACAAAAAGCACACCTTTGCACACAATGCATTACTACACTTTACATTCTGTAAATACTTACACATACTCCCCTTTGCAAATACTGACATTGCCTTATTTATTAATGCACATACTTACATATTTATCTGCACTTGCATCTATCTATCTATCTATCTATCTATCTATCTATCTATCTATCTGTCTGTCTGTCTGTTTATCTATCTATCTATCTATCTATCTATCTATCTATCTATCTATCTATCTATCTATCTGTCTGTCTGTTTATCTATCTATCTATCTATCTCGTCTTTTTATCTCTCTATCTATATCTATCTATCTATCTATCTATGTCTGTCTGTCTGTCTGTTATCTATCTATCTATCTATCTATCTATCTATCTATCTATCTATCTATCTATCTATCTGTCTGTCTGTCTGTCTGTCTGTTTATCTATCTATCTATCTATCTATCTATCTATCTATCTATCTATCTATCTGTCTGTCTGTCTGTCTGTTTATCTATCTATCTATCTATCTATCTATCTATCTATCTATCTATCTATCTATCTATCTATCTATCTATCTATCTATCTAAATATTTTGTGATACTTTCTGGTAGCATTACTTCACTATTTATTCTTCTGACAACTTTTTACTCATTACATTTTTACACAAACTGTACTTTCTACTTTATTACATTTTTAAACTTGTTACTTTAGTTTTAATCTGTGATCCATATTTTTTTTTGATTGCATAATTTGCATGCCTTTTTCAACCAATATACTTTTATTATTGCGTAGCTTTTTCAGCCTATTATTGGCGTTTTCCTGGCTATCACAAACTGTAAACATAGGCTAGTTTATGAGGCTACAACAAGCAAGGTAATCAGACAGAAGACAAAGAATAACTAACGTGGACGATGGGACAGAGTGAATTGGTAGCACCGTGTTGGACTGCAAATTGGAAGATCGGGGTTCCATTTCCTATCACCACCAAGTTGCCACTGTTGGGCCCCTGAGCAAGCCCCTCAACCCCCAATTGTCCAGTTGTATAAAAGAGATAAATGTAAGTCACACATTACCTATAGTGCAGCACGTTACTTACTCATTACCTAATTAACTAGTGGACATTAGTTAACTTACTAGGTAGATATATTTGGAAGGTTAGTCAGCTCTCATTTTCACTTTCATTGGAAAATAGATTAACTTGTTTTTTACCGTCAGTTCACCATCAGAAGACCAGAATCTATATCACCTTTGGGGTGCATAATAATTATTTTTACGGAACTGTAACGTAATTCTGGTAGTTGATTTACTTTTCTTTATTTTTCTGGTAGTTTATTTACTTTTTACTTGGGTACATGTCAGAGCCCAATCTTCTTCACTTTAACTTTAGTAAAAAGTGTAGTCAGTAATTTAACTTATACCAAAGTCATTTAAAACATGAGTATCTGTACATCTACTTGAGTGAAGGATGTGTGTACTTTTGCCATCTCTGCCTTTATGTAAATTATTATTGAAAAAGATAATCATCAGCTAGAATCAAGGGGAAGGTGTACAAGACAGTGATGAGACCAGCTATGATGTATGGTTTAGAGACAGTGGTGAGACCAGCTATGATGTATGGTTTAGAGACAGTGGTGAGACCAGCTATGATGTATGGTTTAGAGACAGTGGTGAGACCAGCTATGATGTATGGTTTAGAGACAGTGATGAGACCAGCTATGATGTATGGTTTAGAGACAGTGGTGAGACCAGCTATGATGTATGGTTTAGAGACAGTGATGAGACCCAGCTTATGATGTATGGTTTAGAGGACAGTGGTTGAGACCAGCTATGATGTATGGTTTAGAGAGACAGTGGTGAGACCAGCTCTATGATGTATGGTTTAGAGACAGTGGTGAGACCAGCTATGATGTATGGTTTAGAGACAGTGATGAGACCAGCTACGATGTATGGTTTAGAGACAGTGGTGAGACCAGCTATGATGTATGGTTAAGAGTCAAGGGCGCCAAGGAAGAGACCGGTGGCAGAGCTGGAAGTAGCAGAGCTGAAGATGTTGAGGTTTTCTTTGAGAGTGACGAGGTTGGACAGTTAAATGTTTTGGGGAGAAAGTCAGGGAAGCCAGATTGATGTGGTTTGGACATGTACAGAGGAGAGATATAGTGAATATATGTTGAAAAGCTATGGATGAAGTTATGGATGCTATATGGATGCGATAAACGAGGACATGAAGTTAGTGGGTGTAAGTGAAGAGGATGTAGAGAATAGGGTTAGGTGGAGACAGATGATTCGCTGTGGCGTCCCATAAAAGGGAAGATTATTGAAAAAGATAAAGAATTTTTTTTTAAAAAGGAAAACTAAAGAGAAGAAACTAACAAAAACAGTTCTTTTCATAAGTCTATAATCTCAATATTAGTTTTTGTGATTTAGTTATATCAGTTTAGCTGTAGCAACCCTAGCTTAAACATAAATAGTCTGAGAGTTTATGTGATAATTAATGGTAGGAGGAAGGATTACAGAAATATTGCTTACAGGATTACAAAGTAAGCTTTCATTTCTCTTTCAATTACAAATCATTTGAACACAGATCGTTTATCCAAATCCCATAGCTACATAACCACAAAATCAACACCAGACTCCTGAAAGGTTTTCTTTTTATTATTTATGTTTTGGAGGTAGATGGTAGTGCTTATGTGTGTGCGCCCATGCGAATGCGATCACGTGTGTATGTGGAACTGTAATTTTGCTAAGGAGTAGCAGGTGCTCTTGTTTGGATGTGGATGAAGACAGATGAACCGCTGATTTTCTTTTTATTAACAAGATGATCTTTTATAATTCTTCCCACCTGCACCTTCACAGATGTAGAAAGCGGCAGCCCAATTGGCCTTTATAATCAAACATGGTTTTATAAATGCTTGTAGAATGATGGGAATGATGTTAATATGCGCTGCTGCTTTTTTTTCAAATCAGTGGGAGGTCTGGGTTGTATTGACTCTGTCTATGAAAAAAAAGGAAAGGATGCTGTTTGAGAAGTTTTTAGATGCTAGATTATCCCTAATTCGGGGTCACAGGGATTTGCTGGAGTCTATCCCAACCGTTTCTGAAGGGGTGAAAAGCAGGAGGAGGACACCCTGGACAGGTCGTCAGTCCTATCACTCCTATGGGGAATGTAGAATCACCAATCTAACCTAACATGCATGTTTTTGGACTGTGGAGGGAAACCGGAGAACCCTGAGTAAACCTTTGCAAGCACAGGGAGAACAAACAAACTCCACACAGAAAGGCCTCGGAATCAAACCCGGGCTTTCTTGCTGTGAAGCAACCGTGCTAACCACTAAGCCACCATGCTGCCCCAGAAGCGAAGATAAATAGCAGAACTACAGCGAGGTGTTTGGTTGATCAAAGGAACACTGGAAGGAAGAGCACAAGCACACATACACATCGTATTACCCCAAATGGTGCATTCAACTCTGGATGTTCTGGATGGAACCTGATGATATTCAGCAGCGCTAGAGGATGTAAAACAAGGTTCAATCATTAGTAAGATAGTGATTGATAATAGAGTGAGTGGAAGCACATACCAATAGGCATTTTAATGTTCTAGAAAGTCGAGGGAAAGTGAGAACCAGTCTTTTTAGGCCTTTTTCTTTTACTGTCTTTCTTTTATCGAATTTCCAGCTTTGCTGCATGACAAATGTAAATTATTATTATTAAATCTTTGTTTTACCAGGAAAAGAACTCATTGAGATTAAGAATCTCTTTTGCAAGAGTGTCCTGGCCAATACAGCAGCAGTTCAGGTACAGAATACAGAAAACATACATCACACCATTAAGACATAAATCACAATCAGCACAGATAAAACAAACAAAACAGTCTTTCATTAAAAGTGCAAAATGAAAATAGGTCTCTTTCAGGTCTTTTTGACAGTTATTCCAGGCGAAAGGGGCAGCATATTTAAAAGCCTTCTTTCCCAATTCAGGTCTAACCTTTGAAATAGACAATATCAAAAAAATCTTGTAAATGTCTTTATATTAGGACATATGACTACAACACAGTGAAATTTGTTTCTTCACTTATCCCATCTCAGACAGTTGGGATCAGAGTGCAGGTATCAGCTATGATACAGTGCCCCTAGAGCAGTAAGACATAAGGGCTTTTCTCAAGGAACCGACAGTGGCAGACTGGTTTTCCAAATAACAACTCAGCACCGTGACCATTTAACCCACTACTACAAATAATCTACAAGTAAAAACAGCCTGAAGTGTAAAATATAAAGGATTACTTACATATTATGCTGGTAAAATGCCTTTACCTTTTTTAAGACCAATAACAATAACAAGTCTTTTAATTCATCTTTAAAATGGCAGCCATATGTATTTTAATATCACACTGAAATGTTTAGATAATTGCATATAAATGTGGCGCGAGGTTACTTAGTCAAAAGGAAAGGAGACCTAACCAACCATGTAGCCAACTACACCACCCTGTAAACAGGGACAATTTCTAAAAGTAACAGAAAGGTTCCAAAGGTACGCGGTTCAAAATGTGAAAGGCAGTACAAGAAACCGTACAAGAAAGTTTATTTTATAAATAAGCACAAGAGTTAAAAGAGCTGTAAAGCCTAAGAGATAACAAAATATGCAGGGATGCCAAGGTTTACCTACGGCCGTTAGCTAATTAAAAAATACAGGCCTCCGATAAGCAGAGCAATCTTTCCCCACAGTGCGCAGGTCAGAACTATATAGCTAGCACATACCTGACTAAATAAATAGGGCAAAACTGGAATAGGCAGGCCTTTTAGTGCTAGAACACACCAAGAATGCCTGAGACATCTTTTTTATATACACTCGCCAATTTGGATAATTAAACGTCAGACGCCTCTAAGGTGTACCAAAATATTTAAAGCGATATTACCACTACAGTAGAACCTGAAAACTGTTTGTCTCGTGATTATCTAGAAGAATTGATAGAAGACAAATTTCTGTGTGATTGTAAACCCAAGTCTCGACTCTTTGTGAGGGTGTTTTTATCCCTAGTTATAGAATATGTTTGGGCAGGATTATTAGAGTGAGATCACAGCCCTGAGCTTAGAGAGAGGGAAGAGTTGCATGTGCTGAATGCACAAACCCTGACTCCCTGCTTGACTACAGCCACAGAATGACAGTGTGTTATAGGCATTCTAAAAATTTTTCTCAAGGTCACAGTAAGGGCTCTGACAGCTGCAAGGCGAAATCTGTGAGTTCTGTCTCTCCAGGTATTGATGCACAAGCTGACTGACATTAGAGATTCTTCTCTGCCAGTGTAACGGCAATCGGCATCATCAGTGTGTTAAAGTGCATTTTAAAGTATCGCATCAAAACGAGTGATGAAAATTTGGAAAAAATAAAAATCCCTGAATTTACAAAAAATATTTTTAGACTTGTTTGAGCTGTTTTTTAAAATTGTGGTAGCACAGTGATCAAGGTGTTGGACTGATAATTGGAAGGTCCGGGTTTGATTCCCAGCATCACTAAGCTTCCACTACCAGACCCAGGTGCAGTGGTTTAGTTTTGGGCTTCAGACTGACGAAACGATGTGTGAGGAATATATTGAGAAGTGGCAGCTCAGTGATTAATATGTCAGACTGCTAATTGGAGAATTGGGGTTCGATTCCCAACACCACTGTTGGGCCCCTAAGCAAGATCCTTAACACCCAATTGCTCAGTTGTATGAAAAAGATGAACGCAAGTCGCTCTGGATAAGAGCGTCTGCCAAATGTCGTAAATGTAAATGAAAGAAAAGATGCTCTTTTACTGTTAATATTACTACTGCTAACCAATCTGAGGGCTTTTGTATGCAGAAAACAGCAGACAAAACCTTTAACTAACTTTTCTCTAATGCAGCATAAGCAGCACTGGGCTGCCTAATGAGTCTTAGCAGAAGCATGTGTTAGCTTTCACTCTGTCTGTTTGGCTGGAAACTGGCCGATGTACAGGAGTAAATATCAATTTTAGTAGTGTATTCTAGTAAGTATTAAAAAAAAGTATGCTTTAAGTACTTATTTCTTTATACAATAATTGGTAATACATTTTTCTATTTATGACATTAGGCCATCAAAGATCTTCTTTGTTTATGCTATGATACATTTCCACAAACGTGTTGCAAAGATCAGATTTTGCTAGATACAATTGCTAAATTTTAGCAGCACTGTGGATGATACCATCAGGAAATATAAGCTGAAATTTTTATTTGATGTTGCATATTTAAACCTTAATATGGATGTTAAATATCTTCATTCATTTATTCATCTTCTATACCCGCATATTTCCTAATTTGGGGTCACTGGGATCTGCTAGAGTCTATCCCAGGGGGGTACACCCTGGACAGGTCACCAGTCCATCACAGGACCACACACACTCACACTCACCTACCCGGGAATCGAAATCGGGACCTTCTTGCTGTGAGGTTACAATGCCATGCTGCCCACAAATTGTCTTCAGTGTTTAGCAAAAATAGTGTTATGGTAATTATAATGCAACTAAAGGCAGTCAAATAATCCTGTTAAACAATTTTACATATATAAGTCTATGTTTATCTGCTTATAATTGTTCAGTAAAAACTCAGACCAGGCTTTCCTCCCTCTCATAGATTTTTTTTAAAATTTATTTATTTTATTCAAGAGATGAATGCCGACAAAGCCATGGCCTTTACTAATAGAAGTGTTCTTTATAGCACGGCAGTCTTTAGCATTCAATAAGGTTTAAGGATCTTTCAGGGACTCATGCCAAACAAAATGCTCACCAGAGTTTACCATGTTTAAAAGCCCCCGATTAAGAAATTATCAAGGTTTTGCAACTGCAGAATTTAACTGCCAATTACACAGTTGTATGTCTGAAGGCTCAATTTTCTACAATGTTGAAAAGATTTTTTTTTCTCTTACATAATATCTGTTTTATGACTGTGAAATCTAAGAGGAGACACTCAGGACTGAACTTTCTTGGTTCAATGTTTATCTGATTTTCCAAAAGGCAAAGGTGACGACAAAGCTGTAAGGACATTTCCTCAACTGGCAGCTTCTTTTTTTTTTACCATAAGAAAGAACAAGGCGATGATGTTATTGAGCCAGTGGATGTCCTTTGCACATTGCTTTGAGAAAGGGATTTCAACCTGGATGCCAGTAGACATTATCTCTCTGAAAGGACTAGACGACAGGCTAGTGAATTGTACAGTCTTTAATGCAATGTAGATGCTCTTTGTTGGCATGCCAAATCCAAGGTCTATATGGTGCGAAAACATAGATTCCTTTCAAGGAGTTTTTAAGGTGATATTTCAAATGGATTTTTAGGGAGCCATTAAGAAAGGACAATTGATTTGAGAGATACGTCTGGTGATAAGACACATCAGTCAGTGTCAGGATTATCGGTGTCATCGGTTAGTCTAAGCGGCTGTTCTCCCATCTTCTTCTAAATGGGGCAAAATCAGCAGCACCTCTGCACTGTTTTTCATTTTCCAATTACTAAAACTAATTGAATATATGCAAATCATCTCAGAAATTAAAAGCCACCTGCCAGGCGACCCCACCGGAGACGACCTATCCTGTTAAAAATCCTTCCAACAACCTCATCCACCCAACTGTTTTACCAATCGTACATTTTTTTTACAAATAATTTTAGGAGCTGCTGAAAGCCGTTGACCCACCATTTTTGATCTCCTTTTTTGTTCTCACACCTTAATTACTGGAATCTCTTGCATCCACCCCTGTCTCTGTTTTCCCCAATGCTTTTGCTGTAAAAATACTTTAGATAGCTACACCTTTTCAAAGCCTGAAGGTATCATTTTTCCAAATTACCACACAGACCTGACGGACCTGCCCATCGAGGGGCTTAGCTGCATCTTTTCATCTCCTGGGGAGATACAGAAGCAGGTCCTTCAAAGCACCATGGGTTAAGATAGCTCCAGAAGGACACAGAGATAGAAGAGAGCTGTAAAGGTCAGCGGGCACTTCTCTGTGTTACTTTTCTTGCCTTATTGACCGCGATTATCCCATTCTTCACGCAGTGCCATGGCCCCTCTGCTCATATCTTTGCCTACTAATGATAGAGCTGGTATAGCCTGACTCCTTATTACGGATATATGTGTATCCATAGATTTATGCTTTCTGTCAAGCCTTAAATGGCATTTTCAGCTTTTCTGTCCTCTCTGAGCAGCTCAGGGGTGCTGTTAGGTCTGCAAAAATGAGGAAAGTCTAATGCTTTTTAGTTGTGAAGGCGGAAAAAGCCTCACTCCTTCGGGTGAAAGGGTAATACTATTACTATCTCCCAGGAACTCTTAGACTCTTTTATGTTATTGTGCGCTGCACTGTAGGTCTTATTATCCCTTTGCATTGCATCGACTAATACTTAAAGTTTCCATTTATTAGGCATGGGGAGAGAGGACAAAAGAACAGTGAGGTCTAACTGCACTGTAGTCAGTGAGTGTGCATGTATCACATGGCCAAGCTTGTGACAATTGAATCACCCAATCTTGGGAAATTATTCTTTTTTCTGGCCTGGAATAACTCCCTGGATAGCCAGAAACATGGGCCAATGTGAAATCATCAAATTCTAAATAGTCATAAGCTGCCTAAGAGACTTTTAAGAGAAAATTACAAATGTCCATACACTTTGATTCGTAGAAAATTAACACTGACCTCTAATTTGTTTAAGTAAAGAAACAAAGATAGGTGGTGTACATGTTGTTTTTGAACTGTAGTGGTCCAGCTAATCCACAGCGTAAAACCTGTCCAAAAACATGTATGTTGCCTATAGGAGCGAATGTGAGTGTGCGAGGCAATGTGATGGACTGGTGACCTGTACCCCTTCTGCCTTTCGCCCTTTCAGAGATGGCTGGGATAGAGTCCAGCAGATCCCTGTGACCCCGAATTAGGGAATAAGCAGGTATAAAAGGATGAATGAATAAAATATATTAATTTAATGATTTGTGTTGTTTTTATTTATGTATATGTTTTAATATATTTTATGTAATACATGAAAATGTATTTCAGCAATAAATATTTTTACCAATTTATGATGTTTAAAACATATTTGAATCTGTGTGTAGGCTGATATAATGAAAAAAATATATTCAAATTTTATTTTTAATTTTATTTGTCACATATACATTCATATTTAAGGATTCATATCCTTCCTAAAAGCAACAGACAAAAGAGTTCACTGTTGGAATGACTGAGGTCCTTTACAATGTTCCTGGCTCTGGTCAGGCACCAATTGCTATAGATGTCCCGCAGGACCAGGAAGCTCTGTGTGGATGACCGTACCACCCTCTGGAGGACTCTCTCCTGCATGGACATCTTTTTCCGTACCAGGAAGTGATGCTACCTGTCAGGACACTGTCGATGTTGCAGGTCGAAAAAGTCTTTAGCATCTGAGAGGGTAGTTTTAAGTCCCTTAAGCATCTCAGATTGTATAGAATAAGAATAAGTATTAGAATAACTGCATGACCAGGGGTCAGGAATTGGTCAGAATGAATACTGATCAACCACATAGGCACCATAAAAGTGCTACTTGCTACATTTGCTCAGCATCTTTTAGATATATGGGTTGATTTAGTTTTTGTAAGGCTGGTAATTACACAGGGTATAACTACTATTAAAAAAAAAAAGCGAAATTCACAACCCCTTCAAACTACTCTAGACATTTATACACCTGTCTATTTTTGACAGATTAATTTAGATGACAAAGTAATTAATAACTTATTCAGATGACAGCTTTTAATTTGTAGCCAAACCCTCATAGACGTCCCTATAATGAGCTAAGTTCCTCTATTTTTGGATCAAATCTAATGGTAGGATTTTAAATCTCTGTACAATTTAATCTTATATGAAAGATGCTAATTTTGGCTTTCGTTCATGTGAATTAGTTCATATCGTTTAAAGTAAGAATATACATGTTTTTTTTAATTGCCCTTCAACTGCACTGTATTATTTTCTCTTCTGTTCCTGCCGAAGAAAAAGACCATAATATAATTTTTTTTTTCACTTTGTCATTAAAGTTCGCACATCACGGGAGACCTTAACGACCACCTTTAAGGCAAATTACTTTGCATTCTATATAGCAGACATAAATAGGCAGCTTATTATAGAAAGGATGAGTGTTAATGTAATGAATCTAACTAACAGTGGATCTCAACCAGCAGATTTAATCAAGAGATCATTCAAGTGTCACACTGTGGTCACATATTGTGGTTTAATGGGTGTCACTAGATAATTACATGTTGTAAGACAGGAAGGAGAACACATTACTTTACAGAATAATTACTATGGGCCGTGATGACATTTTCATAAGCATTCCATGAGGCAACTTTCTCTGGGTTTTATCCTCAATGATAATAAGATAATAAGGCTCCGGATGCACCATGATTCGAACCTCATTAACAAAAAACAAACTAAAAACATTACTAAAGATAAATGACATAGTAACCCATTTAAAGCAAAAAGAAAAACAAGAATGTAATATTAGTTTATTATCATGGTGAGATTGTGGCTGTCGCCATGGTGTAGCGGGTTAAGGCACCACCCATGTTCAATTCTCGGCTCGAGTCTCTGAACCCACCCTCTCTCTCTCTATTTCCCCCATCTTATCCCTTTGTCCTATCAATGAAGGCAGAAAACGCCCCCAAAAATATCTTTAGGACTGTGGATTTTATAATTTACTTAGTGGAAATATTCAGGATACACAGTATATATTTTTTTTTAGTTTTTATTATTATTTTATTAGATTTAGTGGGTTAAGGGAAACAGGGGAGTGAGAAGGGGTGGAACTGGAAATTACCCTAAGTCGCAGGAGCACAACTGCACATGTGAGTGCCGCCGCCTTAACACACAAAATCTAGTAAAATAAAATAAAAATGAAAAATAGAATATAATAAAAAAATATACCGTGTGTTTCAAATAATTTCATTAAGTAAATTATGATAGTAGTTCCTGAACAATCCACAGTCTTAAAGATATTTTGGGGGGCATTTGGGGGAAGTGGTGGCTTATGGTTAAGGTGTTGCACTACCGAGACAAAGATAATTCTATAAGTGTAACACTATTTAAATGTAAGATTTGTTAAACGATTTTACGTTTTATCTGTATTTAACCTCTTCTATGAACTCTTTTACTAGTGTGCACATATACACTGTCAATCACAGGGTAAAAAAGGGAAATGGGTACCACTTGCTGAAGGATAACAACATTAATTAAGAGAAAAGATTCTTGCTGTTGGTAATAAAACCAAGCCTGTACATGAATTCTCTGTGTGTAAGGCAATAAACATCACAGTCTGCAGCAACCTATTAAAGGCAACCTGTTCCTTAATTTATTTTGAGAAATGTGAGATCTTTAATGGATTCCTGGTTGCCAAGTTAGCCTCCCTCCACTCACACACACACACACACACTCACACACAAACAAATACTGCTATGCTCTTCCAGACCCATATTTTGGCCCTTAGCTCGAGAGGACAGATCTGATAATAATCGCTCAAACAGGCTTCTCTGCAAATCTTGGCTTGTATGAGAGCTTAGGCGCAGTCCTGCGGGAGCCAAGGAGCAAAAAAATAATCTTTTTTCAGAAACAAAAGCAGACTTGTATTATTTTTTTTTAACAAATACCAAGAATTGTTGTCCACCAGCATGTGTTCCCATGGTAATAAAGTGTGGAAGCAGACATGGTTGAAGTGCTTTCTTCTGATGTGTTTGACTATAGCTGTTGTACCTACAACGAATTTGATCTGTATTCAGCAAGTATCCCATAATAATAATAATAATGAGTAAGAAAAAGTTATGTGCAGATAAATCTACTAGTTTCCTATACGGATGCTAGTCAAATAAGATTTTGATGGATGGCAAGATCTAAAAATCTGTTGTTCTTTACTTCCGTGTGCTCTGGAACCTCTATTGCTTTACATCACATCCCTCTATGTAAAGAATCTGAGGTTATTTGATATCTTTTTTCCACTAATACATGGCATAAAGTCTGAGGCTGGACTGACCCCAACATTGCAGACGGTAAAACCAAAACCTCAAGAGTAGAGGATAAAGAAACAAAAAACATTAGCATAACTCATCTCAAGGTGTCATGGTCCATCATGCTGACTGTCTTATGGTTGGAATTTCATTATAAAATATCTCCTTACAGCTGTTTCCTTCAGAGAGTCGGAGTATCCTTACTTTTAACCCGGACTTTACAAACAGTAAATATGAGCTATGAAAGCTGTCAAACTTGTCTGTGTTAAGAGGACTTATAAATGAATGAAAAAAGGAACCAACTTTTTACAAATGTTAGTACTTAAAATCCAACCGCATTTTTTTTTCAGTGGAAAAGATACATGTCGAAACATAACTTTATAATAAGTATGAGTACATTCATGTATCCCTGTATGGGCTGCCCACAAAGTGCAGGGCACAATCACGTACACACACATTCAGGGCAATTGGGTTTGTCTTCTTTGTTGTTGTCAAATAAGCTCTCATTGTCATTCCCTTTTTTATGTTATATTTGTTGTTTTTTATAACCCCTAAAGGTAACCCAGCATCCACCCCTTGTGGGATCCCTTCCAGTACACACCCCAAATACAGCATGACAAAGGGTAAAGATAAACTTTTTTGAAATATTTTCGAAGGTATGAAAAACCTTGCAACAGAAGCCTCAAAGGAAATCTATAAAGAACTAGATGTAAACTTTATCTATCTTTACAAAGCTATTTTTTTAAGAATTTAATGACAAATATTCTGAATGTTTGTGAATATGTCTAAGCCATGGCTAGAAAAGAAGAATGAATTACTTTCCTAAGCTCACAACCGCAAATCAGTAACTGTGTGTATGTATCCTGTTTGTCTCATGTATGTGTATAAAAAAATTAAGAACATTTGACTATGAGAAGTTACAATTTTGGTACAGATTTAGGTGTGAGATAGGGATCCAAGTTAAGAGGGTTGTTAGCGCTGCCTGCACAAGGGTCTGATAAGGGTATACCCTCATAGTTTGACTCAAGGACCTGATGAGAATGTTTTTAAAAGCCGAGAGGTAGAAGAAAATGGAATCCCTAGGCCACTTGATTGGAAACAGAGATATGATAAGGTATAATGTCTGCAACTGTGATTAGAATAGGTTCTCTGTCAATTTCCATAAATATCAACTCCTGGCCTTGACAAGCTGAGAATCCTTGACCAGCACTTAACCTTGGCTTGCAAACTGCCTTTCAGAAAACAGTTTTAAATTATTACCTTATTTTGTTAAAGACTGAAAAGAAATGATGATAGAAATAGGGTCGATTTATTGTGCTTCTGCTGTTGAATGTGTTTGTGCTTTTGGCCTTGCCAACATATGACAACTATCATCAAGCATTTTCATTTCTATTTTTTGATGGAAATTCATGGTTCTTGTCAAAATTTATCCTATACATGTATCCTATACGTACTGTAACAGGAAGTAGACTCAGAGCACGAGGTTTGAATCATTTTATTCCAGAAGATTAACACAAAATGCTTGGAGAGTGAGGAGTCTGGAAGTCTCAGTGGAAACGTGGAAGTCCGAGGAGCTTGGAAATCGCTTACAGGAATCTCTAGGAGATCAAGAATTCTTGAGATAAAGTCCTACTTTTATTGTTGGGAAGAGACAGAGAACTGAGGAAAACTGGCTTACATGAGGTGAGCGAAAGTTATTAGGGAATGAGGTGCAGGAGTGTGTGATCAGAATTCAGTGCTTACCACTATATATATATATATATATATATATATATACACATATAAGTGTGTATAACACTGTTGCCTTATAGCGATTCCCAGGCAGGGGTCTCTTCCTGTGCTTGTGTGTGTTTACTCCGAGTTACACCCTACAGTCCAAAAATATGTATGTTAGGTTGATTAGTGATTCTAAATTGCCCATAGGAGTGAGTGAGTGTGTGGCCCTGTAATGGACTGGTGACCCGTCCAGGGTGTACCCCTCTTGTTTTTTGCCCTTTCAGAGACGGCTGCAGCAGATCCTTTTGAACCCGAATTAGGCGAGTATAGAAGATGAATGAATAAATGTTGTTTATAATGTTTTTATTATTTGAAAATAGTATGTTTGCATTAAAATGCTAAGTACTAATGAATTCACTGTGATTTATCTTACAATTGCAATTTGTTATTCTATCCTACTCTGGAAGATTTAATGATCTTTCGCAGCAATATACAAAAATGACTTATCAAGTAAAATCAATGTTAATGATGAATGAAAGAAACTGATTTTTGCAAATTGCCAAAACTGATTTTCGGCTGAAGGCAGGGTTTACACTTCCTGGGTGAGAATAATGTGTCTTACAAACTTTGGGCATAATTTTGAATTCAGAAAACACATTGATCTTTAAATGTTCAAACATGTTAGACCCTGAGCATATTTTTTTTCCCCTTTTCATCACACCCAAGTAGTTCAAAGTGCTAAAGTTAACACACACACAAACACACACACACACACGTCATGCCTTTTAGATTCGGTCCACCTAAATGGAAGAGAAAGGTCATGTGCTTACTATTTCCCTGTAAAGTCAATCATGTCTTGTTTGATTTATGTGGATTTCAGTTTTAGGTTACTGTCTTTCTTCTCTCTCTCTCTCTGTTTATCTGTCTATCTATCTATCTATCTATCTATCTATCTATCTATCTATCTATCTATCTATCTATCTGTCTGTTCGTCCGTTTATTTATCTATCTATCTATCCTTTCTTCCTTCCTTTGTCCATCTATCCATGCTTCTTTCCTTTTCTTCCCCTTCCTACGTTTCTTCTATTTTAGATGGGCTTAATTTCTCGCTCACTTCAGTCTAAATCTGCTCCAAAACTCCAATTTCATTCTTATCAGCAAAACAGAACATTGTGCTTTTCTGCATTTTTACTGAATTTTACTGCAGTCAACTGTAATATTTCATTGTGTAAAATCTCATTTATCATAGTCAAACTGTCCATTACTCAACCTCAGTACGTATCACTTCCTGCTCAATTGCACACAATGCTTACATTTATTCAGACAAAATCGCAACATCTATGCACATCTGTTCTCTTGTGTTATGTGTCCTCTGTGTATTATGTTGTATGGTGTATTTGTGTGTATTAAGAAAGCACAAAAAAGAATGTTTTATTGTACATGTGACAGTGACAATAAAGTTCTTACTTACTTACTTACTTATCTGCCATATCTACTTATCCTTAAACATAAAAATAATTCAGTGGATCTTTCTTATTTATGGATGTGACCGTGATATGGAAGACCTATTTTTCCCATGCTGTCAGAATCTGGGTCTGTGGTTCCATAGGGAAGTGCTGTCCATTAGGACTCTGTCTACCCAAGGCACAGAAAGTATAAAGGTGTCTTGACTATCGACTCAGATGCAGTTTCACCTGTAAGGCTGCATCCATAATGAGTTCAGCCACCTGCAGGGTTTCCAACAGTACCACTAATCAGGTTACTACATTTAACTCCATCAGAACACAACTTGACTGCATATTTTATAGCTCAGATGCCAGCAGAAAGGTACGATTTTATCCTCTCATTCAAAAACAGCTCTTTTTGGGGTTTTTTTTTTTTTTAAAAAAAAAGCAAAACATCAGTGGTTATTAGCCAAGGATAAAGGTTAACATGTACTTTCCTTTAAAGCTATTTATATATCCAGACATTTTAGTATAGATTTTAGTTCTGATGTAAATTCACCTGGCCTATAAAGTTTAAAAGTGTCCTAATAGCATTTCCGAGGTTTATTTTACCATGGATATTAAAGAAATGCTGTTTACACATATTTTTAAAAGGTTAAGACTTGGATTTATGAACTGATTGATACTCCAGTCTTCATTTTTAGTAACCGCTTTGTCATGAACATGATGGGATGATGCGTTATCCCAGCAAATAACCCAATGCGGAAGTAGCACCATTGATAAGGAGGCAGGAATAAACCCTGGAACTATTCCCAGTCCATCGCAGGGCAACACATAGATATGCACATACTTACTTATGAGTGCCCTAGAGGCAACTTAAAGTCAATAATCCACCAAACTGGCATGTGTTTGATAACTGAATGAAAACCTACGAATTTACCCAATTTAATAAGGAATTCAAACATGGAACCCTTTTGGTTATGTGGTGACAGTACAGCCTACCACGTTGAAGTTAATACTTTCTATTACTGTTCCTATAAATTTGACTCAGCTTCAATACAGCATACGCTTTTTATGCATGTATTTATGCATTCATTTATTGATGTATTTATTCACAAACATTTGTAATAAGGTAGAAAAGTGGTTAAGGTGTTGGATTGCTAATTGGACGATCAGGGTTCAATTCCCAGCACCATCAATTTACCATCACTGGCCCCCAGAGCAAGGCCCTTAACCCTAAATTTCCCAGTTGTATAAAAAAGATAAATGTAAGTCGCTCTGAATGACAGCGATTTCCATATGCAGTAAACGTAAATGTAGACATTTATTGTACAATACACTCTACTTACACTGTATATCTATCCATTATTTTCACGATTCCTTAAGTCCCATTTATCTCTTGAATAATCTTTTTTTAAGCTAGGTTAGAATACCCCCCTTCCCCCTCCCCTCTATAGTAAAGTGGTTTTGTCTCTCAATCAATCAGAGTCTTTTTAAAGCAGACACGTTTACAAATGCCTGAAGAGACACACATTAAGGATTCCCAAATCAAATTCATGCTAGTTATATTCCCTGTGGTGGTTTGTAAGTGGCGATAGACTTATCGGGCTATGACTATAGTAAATTGTGGTATTTACAAGCAACTAGCTGCCTGGGGTAGTCTATGTTTGAGTTCTTGTTTAGACAAGCTGTCTATTTTTTTTTTTTACTTTCACTGTTGCTTACGTCTGCTTAGAAAAAAGACCTTCTCTCTTATGTAATGTTTCATTTCGGAAAATTGCCTTAAGCTACAATCTTGGAAAATCTGTCTATCATGTGATTGACTTGTCACCCCATGGTACTCTAAATGTAGGTTTACATTTCTCTTTCCTTTTTTTATTAGGAGTGCCTGTCACATCGAACACTAAATTGTAGATGTAAAGGTACTTTTGTACATGTTGTTTTATATGATTACACAGTTTTTACTCTTGCCTAGTCAGGTCTCATCATCTAACTATTTGGATAAATAGTTTTTGAGTTGACCTTTTATTATAGTAAGTGCACATTCAAAAAATTGAACAGTGTGGCTTCCTCGTTGCTGTTCTCTACGCTCGAAAGTGCCTCTTGGGCTGAACTATACCTCTCGTTTTTTTTTTCCTTTTCTACAAGATTTCTTTGTCTTGTGTTTGGATATTATATCAAGCTCTAATTCATATGATAATGCAAAGATTTATAAATATCTAAATTGCCAACAAATATTCAGACTCGAACAGATGAATAAATGTGTCTGTAGTCTGACTTTGATAATATCACTGCCATTCAACTCAGTTTAAGGGGGGGGGGCAAAAAAAGGTTGTTCCATCATTAGGATCACTTCCTGTCAGGTTAGGTTGTTTAGGTTGATTGGTGACTCTAAATTGTCCAGAGAAGTGAGTGTAAGTGTGTGTGGCCCTGTGATGGACTGGCAACCTGTCTAGGCTGCAGAGAATAGACTCCAGCAGATCCCTGTGACCCCAAATTATGGAATAAGCAAGTATAGAAGATGAATGAATGAATGTTCTTGTTTTGGTCTTCCTGATTTGTTTTCCTGTATTTTTATGTTCATGCTTTTTATTTGTTTTCTTAGTTTGCCACGTGATCCTTGTTCCCCATTAGTTTGTGATTTCATTGTCTGTGTGTCAATGTTTCCATTGGTTAAATAATGTCACAACCCCCTTTTGTAACTATATATTCTTTGGTCCTATATTGTTCTCTGTACCTCAAGAAACGTTTTTTCAATTTCGAGTCTAGTTTATGTCTATTTATGGCTGTATTATTTTACATTTTACTGAATACAATAAAATAGTAAAATATTAAGTTTAAACAATAGTTAAGCTCTCGTTCTTTCTTTTCTGATACGATTTTGTTATGAAACCCCTTAAACAACAAACCACAAAATGCTATATAATATTTTCAGATTGATTATGTTTTCAGTGCTATTTACTTATTTTTAGTTTCTAAACAACTTCTGCAATAAGCAGCTAGAAAAAAATGAACCCAAATAACCCTAACCTTAAACGCTAACCCTAACACAAACCCAAACCCAATTTCTTCTATGTTTCTTTCTTTCACCATCACCAGAGCTGACCTGTTAGTCAATTCTCACTACCTTCACCTTCCTTCACTACCATATATAAGGGCACTCTGCACACATAATCTGATCTTAAACAGTGATGTTAATGTTAGACCTGCTACTTGCTATATTAAAGAAACGTTTTCTAGTTACCTGTTTCCAGAATCCAGTTCCTGCTTATCTCGAGTCCTTCCCTACAGGTTCTGTGGAATTCCTCCAGCTCTCTTATTTTCCTTACCATATCTCCAGTACACCGTAGGATCCTACTTTATCTCCTGGGTTTTTCTTGCATTTTAACTTCCTTGCAACTTCCTTGCATTTAAACGCACCTGTCCGGGTTATACTAATCTGTGTCTCAGTCTGGCATTCCGATACACTCAGTTTGTATAATAAATTTATTTGCAAGAAAATACACGCCTAGCATTGCCTTAGTATAATTACAGAAAGTCTTATGTTATATAACAGCTTTAGTTCATGTAGGATTACACACTTTTCTATCATTTTTAGATGACCAGTTAACACCTTGTGTGAAGTGATGAAAGATTAGAGTAATGTTAAAGCATGACTATTTAATAGAATGTTCCAATTTACACACTATTTAATTATAAAGGTCATGGGTTTATAATGGATTATACATTATATAATGGATATATAATGGATATACTTTATAGTAAAGATTCTCTTGTTTTAAATTGAATCACACAGATTTTCCTTTATTTCTCAGCACTCTTATTTTAAAGCGAAATTATGTCTGTCCGATAGTGAAACATAGACCTTGCATTGTGTTTTAGCCCTTTGTTAAATTTTTAGTAAATTTTTGCATGGATTATTGCCTCCTGTGCGTCCTGGATAACACACTTGCATGATGTGAAAAAGCAAATACTTCACCCCTTAAGAGTCTCTATGAATTACATCTGTATTTGCTTTTTAGATATCGTTATTGAGGGGCAGTACGATGGCTTAGTGGTTAGCTCTGTTGCCTCACAGCAAGAAGGTCCCAGGTTTGATTCCTGGGCGGGGGTCCTTCTGTGTGGAGTGTGCATGTATGTTAGATTGATTGGTGATTCTAAATTGCCCATAGGAGTGAGTGTGAGTGGATGGCGACCTGTCCAGTGTCTGTACCCCTCCTTTCAAAGATTGCTGGGGTAGACTTCAGCAGATCCCTGTGACCCCGAATTAGGGAATAAGCGGGTATAGAAGATGAATGAATGAATATCATTATTAGCCTTAAATGTATTCGGTGTGTGTATGTTTGTATATGTGTGTATACTGATAATTAATATCATCTAGAGGTGACAGAGAGAATGTGATAAGAAGGTGACCTGTGACATGGATAGGAAATTGGGTGACTTGATGTTCCGTCATGAGTTGATAGCCCATTGCCAGTCTTCTTGAAGAAATAATTCAACTCATTTGCCCTCCACACACTTTCCTGCTTCTAGTGGTAGCTAGGTAATTTGTCTTCTTGTGATTTATTCCACATCTCTCTCACCTTGCTCATCTGTAGGTTGATCTTCTTTTTTTCTGTACACCTATTTGGTTCTCCTTTCTTTATCTTTTTTTTTTTGCACTTTGATACACTCAACAGCATCTCTGAAGACCTATGTCGCCTTGAAAAAAGACATCCTGGCCTTTCTCATAGACGGCACATTATTATTCACATTGAAACATTTTTTAGTAGATAGTAAAATTATTAATACTATTTATTTTCTGTATATTTGGTTAAATGTTTAAATAAAGGCTTTATGATTGCAAAAAAATGTAACACAATCCAAGTCAAATTCTAATAATAATCAACAAGAGACAACATCAGTGATGCAGAAAAGCAAGAATGGCCTGCATATATGTGCATGTGTTGCATTATGAGTCATTAAATGGACAAGTGAAAACTTAATTAACCAACATAAAAGAAAAGACACACATTTCACACTGTCGGAGACATAAATACAACATGGACAAGACAAAAATATATAATAAAACGATTGCACTTCAGAGAGTAGTTTCTACACAACGCACAGTAGATCTATAGTTACAGAAGATGTAATTGACAGACATTTAGTGTCCCTCAGATGAGGATGGGTTCCCTCTTAAGTCTGCTTCCTCTCGACTTTTTTTCCCACTTCATCTCAGGGAGTTTTTTTCTTGCCACTGTCGCCACCGGCTTGCTTATTAGGGACAAAAGGGGCAGTGGTGGCTTAAATAGTTAAGGCGCTAAATTAAAGCCCCACCGTTGCCAGTCTGCCACTGTTGGGTCCTTAAGCAAGACCTTTAACCCTTCCTGCTCCAGGGGCGCTGTATCATGGCTGACTCTGCACTTTGACCTTTACTTACTAAGCTGGGATATGCAAAGAAACAAATTTCACTGTGCTATAGAGTCATATGTGACCAAAAAAGATGTGAACACTGAGAACTACCCCCCCTTCAGCTACAAATTGAAATTGTGTCTCTTTCCATTGCATGCATTAATATATGTTTTCTGTTATTTTAAACTTAAACATATAATAATAGTAATAAGGTGTAAATTATAAGGAAGTGATGAGCTTATGATTGGATTTGTTTACTAGCTCCATTCAGATCAATGATCGATAATAATAAAGACATCGACTGCATTCAATTTGCGTTAAGCCAAATATGGCATCTTTAAATTGGTTATTAATTAGTAATAGTTCGCAAGTAGTTCTTAATGACAATATATTTTTTTTAATTTTTCAAAATTTTAATTAATTATTGAATAACTAATAAGGAACTATCTTTGTCCCAAATTAGAAGTTTTAACTGCTTAGTTAATCTTGCTTCTATATTAGTGAACAGTATTCATTTAGGGGTTAATGTAGTACTACAGATTACTTCCTAACTGGTTAGTTGGTAACCATGGACTATTATTTTAAAGTGTTACCATAAAGACAATGTCCATCGTCCATAGGTATACAAATAAAAATGAATTGAATTGAATAGTCTGTGAAGACATTTTCCTAAGCTACGGGTTGTCCAGACATGGCAGGTATAGTAAGGATTGTGAGTAGAGCTGCAGGATTTATCTTCGACATTTGATTATAATCCATGATCTTGTTTTGGTTTTGGACTAGAAAGTTTTTGAAAGGTTGTCATAATTAAAATGCTGTGATGACAAGCAGCATAGTGAATATGAAGTCCTCAGTCCGTCAGTCACATTGTGAATGATAAGACACACGGAGACTGTGTTGGCAGATGGCAAGGCGTACTACTATGGTGATAACATGGGCAGACAGTGTGGCCTTAAGGTAACTGCTAGTATCTCAATGTCTGGAGTGCCTAGTTGTTCCTTTAAAATGACATGACAAGATTACACCATCTGTTGTTTATAATCATTGCCAGTATGTCTACTTTCTTCGTATGACTTCTATTCTTTGTGGTTACAATCGGAAGCACTTATAAAATGGATGATCTCGTTGTTAATATTAGCTGCGGAGGTTTGTTTGGTTTAGTTAAAGCTCATTATACTGCACTGCTGGCGCCACGTCAAAGCTGTT
The DNA here is from genome assembly GCA_005784505.1 of Bagarius yarrelli. NCBI lineage: Eukaryota > Metazoa > Chordata > Actinopteri > Siluriformes > Sisoridae > Bagarius > Bagarius yarrelli. The sequence goes on along the minus strand of VCAZ01000074.1, from coordinate 600,727 downwards.
GATGTTTTTTTTGTGTAATTAGTTGGCGACAGACATTACATTGCCCATCATAAAACAGAGTAACGCTGGCTTATCTTTTTATACTAATGTTTTACATCAGTTCAATGGTGCTTGTATGGCTTCCGAAGTTGGATAGGACTTTGTAGTTGCTTGCCTAAGGAAAGAGGCGATTTCTGCAGTGTGAGCAGCTGCTCATTGGTGTAAACAAAGCAATTGAGTTCCTCTGGCATGCAAAGTGCAGTGAAAAGAAGGCTAGCCGCCATCTTGCAATAGATATTACAGTTAACAGTCTGGGCTATAAGTCTGTGCTTTCTTCTGGAAGGAGTCCAGCTAATGAGTCACTATGCTAATCAAGATAAAAACATTGCTATATAATACAACAAGCAGCAGTGTGTGGATTTTATTTTCGTCCTTTGCTTTTATTTTGAACCCATATTATGAAGAAAGTTTATAATAGGATCTGTTGCTGTAAGTCGGAATTCACACTCAGTGCTGTGTTGAAAGTGTTGGGTTTGAAATTGGAAAGGAAATGATACCATAATGGCAAAGCATATCCGCAACAAGCTATTTATATGACTAAAACTGCAGATACTGTAGGGACGCATACTATTGCACATATAGGCCCATAAAGCCATAGTGCTTATGCACAAAACTATGTTTAATGCACAACCTTGAATTATTATCGAATTATCATTAATGGCCACTCACAAGCACAATATTAATCAGCAAGGATACTGAAGGTCACAGTACAGCCCATGTTTCTAGATGTTCTTTTAGAAGAAGCTTGCAATGCTGTTTTTATACTTGAAGGACAACAGAAAAAAAAGTAAATATAAAAACAATTTTCAATTTACAATTCCTGGAACCAACGAACATCGGATTTAACGGACAAAATCCGCAGAGAGGTAGTGTCCGAATGGAATACCAATGCATAGCGAACAAAGTCTATTAGTTCCAGAACTGACCGATGTTGTACCGGTGTTGTTTACTCACACGCGTAGCAGACGAAGTCTCTTAGTTCCAGAATTGGTGGCTGTTGTTTTTAGGTCACGAAAAAAAACAATGATTCAAATTAACGGACAATCGGATTTAATAAAAGACCCCCCACCCCATTAGTTTTTCTGTATACCAATTGGAGTGAACACATACAAGGCATCGTACATGCTTATACCCCTTTATATTTTGACTTTTCAGCTCCGCCCTAGATTATATTTAATGACCCATATCTAAATAATTAGACTACTTTAAAAAAGATAGTACATCTGATTTTGGACAAATTGTATGCATTGAACAGCAGTGGTGGCTTAAAAGGTTAAGGCACTAAGTTGTTGGAAGACCAGGAAGATCTGCGTTTAAGCCCTACAGCTGCCAGTCTGCCACTGTTGGGTACCTAAGCAGGACCCATAACCCTTCCTGCTCCAGGGGTGCTGTATCATAGCTGACCCTGTGCTCTGACCCCAACTTACTAAGATGGGATATGATAAGAAACTAATTTTACTGTGCTGTAAAATTTATGTGACAAAATAAAGACATCTCTTAACTCTTAAATCTAACTGTGACTGAAATGTGTGTCTGAATAAAAGATTCATACAAGAATAAATTTGTGAATGATAGAATTTATGTAAAGTTGTAATACTCATAAATAAGACATAAGGTTATGACAAAGGTTTACTATCACTGTAGACACTATAGGCACTATAGCCACCTGTATACTTCAATAAAACTTGCTCCCTATGTTTGTATTATAGTTTGAACACAATGGTTAGTTAAAAATAATTAAATATGTGTTTACCAAAGCAGTCATTTGGTTGCACAGTTCCAGATGACAGTATCCACTGCTCTGCCCTGAGCCAAACAACTTCCTGAACTTAAAACTAGCCACAATTTAACCAGGCCACCAAAAATATAAACAAGGCCTAGAGGAAAGCTCACTCTCTCTTCATGCATGCCAGCAGGACAGAGTATCGCTGCATCAGATGGTGACATTGTGCTAGACACACACCATTCTGCTGTAATTAGAAGGATAGCACATTTTGGCCCATGCCCCTAGGGCATCTTTCAGGGCACAGCTGGGCCTGCTGAGAGGGGGACGTCTTGGATCATTCTGCTGAAGGGACACAAGGAACGGGGGACAGGGTAAAAGTCACACTGAAAAACATAGCCAGTTCAGCTGGCCTCCATATGGAAGTGGGCTAAAGCATTAAAAAGGCTAAGAGTCCTGCAAAGAGAGTATGAAATGAGGGCTTATCGTGTCAGTTGCATTCTGATTATGACAAGCTGGGGAAATGGGTCAACTGAACCTTATATCTAAAACATATTCCATGAATATATAGAATTAAATAAAAGGGTGAACATTAACACGGGCAGCACAGTGGCTTAGTGGTTATCTCTGTGGTTAGCAGAGGCCTTTTTGTGTGGAGTTTGCATGGGTTTGCCCCGGGTACGCCGGTTTCCTCCATTAGTCCAAAAACACGCATGTTAGGTTAATTGGTGATTCTAAATTGCCCATAGGTAGGTGATGACCACAGCAAAAGTGGATATAGAGGATGAATAAGTGGGTATAAATATAGCATAAGTGGGTATAGAGGATGAATAAATAAATAAACATAAACACAAACCTGTTAGCTTCAGGTATAGAGTGCATTCTACATAAGTAAGACATGAGACATAACAATTTGCAGGGGAAAAGAAACATTTTTGGCAGACGTCCTTATCCAAAGCGACTTACATTTATCTACTTTATTCAACTGAGCAATTAAGGATTAAAAACCTTTCTCAGGAGCCTAGCATTGGGAGTTTGGTAGTGGTGGGAATTGAACCCTGGTCTTCCCATTGGCGGGCCAACACCGTAACCACTACGCTATTACCATTACCCCCATATTTAAATTTCTGGCATTACTGACTTACATTTATCTCATATATACAGCTAACCAGTTGTGGGTTAAGGGCTTTGTTTGGGGATTCAACTGTGGCAGCTTGGTGATAGTGGGCATTGAACCTATGATCTTCTCTTCAGCGGGCCAAAACCTCAACCACTGAGATACTATTACTACTACCTACTACTAGGCTACCACATTTTATAAATCTACAAAGGCACATAAATTCTCTCTCCACAGCCGAACAAATTAAAGGTAATAAAGTTATAAAGCCAGATAATCTAATGAAAAGAAATTCCTGGATCTTATGTAAATTATATTCAGGAATGAACCCTTATTACATAATACATTTTGAAACACTGAAATAAAAACCGACTTGTCCAGGGTGTACCCCGACCTGCCTTTTACCCTTTCAGAGACGGCCGGGATATAGACCGTGTGTAGTAGATGAATGAATGAATTATTTAATTAAACTTTATATGGCCAAAAGTTTGTGGACGCCTTACCAGCACAATCACATACTGTAGGTATGTGCCACAAAGATGGAGGAACACAGTTTCTTTGTATACTAAATAATGACATTATTTCTTTACTGACTCTTAACCATGTTCCAGCATTTCAATGCATAAAACAAAACTCTATAAAGATATGGTTTGTTTAGAGGAAGCATCCTGCACAGAACCCTGACCTCAACTCCATCAAACCCTTTTGGGATGAGTGTCATAAAATTAGTTCTAAATATACACATAAATGTAATAATCACATTGCAATACTTTGGACCATAGAGTGCAGTACAGATACATTAGTAATACAAATCTTTATTAAAGAAAATGTTTGTTAGAATTTAGCACATTTATTGTAATTTAGATTAGACAACAATTAATCAGGCAATAAAACAAGCTGCTATGTTGCACTCTAATTGTGTTTAATTTCTGACACCTAAGTACAATTTTAACATATGCAAAATGTTATACATTATATAGCCTTCTTGAAAGTCCGATGAGTATAGGGACGCTCATTATTTTCTTTTTTCAGTGAGACTGTAAATGTACTAAATGTTCCTGGGGAAAAAAAATGAGAGACAAGTCAAAAGAAGCCAGGAAACAAATAGCTGCAGGGCAAATGGATTTTTGAGTGTTTCACAGAGCAGCAATCTAAAAAGATGTCTTGCATTAAGGGCAGCTTATATTAGAAGCAAAGAGCTTTTTTGATGTTTCAGAGGCAATGCATCATCCATCCAAAGCATCAAAGACTAGGTTAAAAATGTATGACATGCACAACTAAAAAATTTTTTATAATAATAATAAGTTATGAACCAAAATATAAGGATCAAGTGATGGCTGTACTTCAAAGGCTTAAATCGGCTGTATAAAAAAATGCACCTTATCCTTACTGAGTAACCTAATTACACGCTCAATGTCAAAGTAAAGAGCTGGTAAGAATTGGCACGTCAGGATAATCCTTGTGCAAGTGGAATGATGTAACTAAAATTGTGCCTACTTCTTCTTCTCCTTTTGGCTGTTCCTTTTTAGGGGGCACCACAGTGAATCATCTGTCTCCACCTAACCCTATTCTCTACATCCTCTTCACTCACACAAACTAACTTCATGTCCTTGTTTATCACATCCATATACCTTCTTGTTGCTCTTCCTCTTTGTCTTCTGCCTGGTAGCTTCTTTTTTAACATCCTCCTACCAATATATTCACTATCCCTCCTCTGGACATGTCCAAACCACCTCAATCTGGACTCCCTGACTTTCTTCTTAAAACATCTAACATGAGCCGTCCCTCTGATGTACCCAAAGTGTGATTTTAGCCAAGGGTGGTCATCTAGGACAAATGTTATAACGCTTAAGGATTTCTATTATCCTACATTAGAATCTGTTTTTAGATCTTTGATCGCTAGTTTGACATGATCACCAGCAGCAGATTAAATGAGACAAGATTGAAGGCGTAAATAATGGAGTGAAGGAATCTCAAATTATATGTAATTATGGGGAAGTGGTAGCGCAGTGGTTAAGGTGTTGGGCTGCTTATTGGAAGATTTGGGTTTATTTCCCAGCACCACCAAGCTGCCAATGCTAGGCCCCTGAGCAAGGCCTTTAACCCCCATTGCTTAGGTGTATAAAGAAGATAAATCGCTCTGGAAGTCGCTCTGGATACAGGCGTCTGCCAAATGCTGTGAATGTAAATATACACAGCATCTCATCCCACACTCAGATTAGGGTAATCCATGGGAAACCGTCCTTCTGTGGATGTTTGTAAATGACCGCTCATTATGGTGTGATAAAGGGTTAAATTTGACATGATCCATTGTCTTTCAAATAGATCGTCTTTTATGACATCAAGTTCGAAAGGAGGGAGGTTGGTGTACAGGCCCAGCTGGATAGGCATTGGGGTCCTTCATGGAAGGAGGCCACAGGCCTGGGGCACACAGCTGGGGTGGAAATAGATTTGCTGAGGGTCTAGAAAATGTGGAGTGGAAGACATGTGATTTCTCAGTGGGGCAGCAGTCTGTTCAGCAAGAAGGAACATGAATTATTAAGTGTGAGCTGGAACCCTGCGAAGAATGGGGAGAAGGGTGGGAAATGCTAACTTGGAGCATGATGAGGTCTCAGTAGGGAGCCAGCGGTCATGGCAAGGCAAGTCCTGGCAAATGATAACCAGAGAGAGAAAAAAGGAATAAACCATGTGTCACCATGGATACATGCAGCTGTTTTCTTGCCTTTGACTATAAAGCTACAACAGAAACAAAACTAGAAGTACAATTACACATCCAGAAGTTAGGATCACAGTGCCACAAGTTACAACACCCAATGAGAAGTTATTAATTCATGTTATGAGAAGTTGATTTTTCTATTGTAAATGCATTAACACTAAAACATGAGTGTGTTAATTAATAATAATTCATATTTTAATAAAAAAATAATCAGGTAGCCTTAGAAGGATCTAATGTTCTGACAGAAACAAAAATGGTATATGTTAATAAACATTTATAATAAAAAAATTATATTATACGTAATGCAGTATAGTAAATAAAATAAAAGTTTCTATGTAGGGATGTGAAAAGATCTATCAAGTTTTAAGACGTCTTTACCATGCGTACTATGTCTTGAAGTGTCTGGAATATATTAACTAACAAACCAACACAGTTAACTTTTAATTAAATGTATTTTGAAGTGTAAGAGAGAATTTGTCTGGAGAGCATAAAACTATTTGATGTTAGTGTCACAACAAAGTGCGCTGTACATATATACCAACATAGAAGCCCCAAGAAATGAATTTAAGACATTAATAAACACTATTCCATCTGGTAAAAAAAGCTTTAAGAACAAGCCGGTCTATTGGGAAGAGAGAGAGAGAGAGAAAGAGAGAGAGAAAGATAGAGAGAGAGATGAGTTCACAGATGATTACAGGTAGACACTATTGACAGAGGTGTCTCTGGAGACAGAATGTCCTACAGTTCTATCTATAATCCAAAATAAACACAATACCTGTAGCCAAATTAAAAAATTAATTTTATAATTTTTATTATTTAGAGATATAAAATATATGTTATGACTAAGTTCAAAGATAGAAAAAATTTAGACGTTTGAATTTTTTAAAATAAACTTTGTGAAAAGGTGTCACGATAATTTTTGTATTAATTTTAATTTCAATTAAAAATGTTAAAAAATTTATTAGCTTAAATGCCAACTGGATTACAAAGTCTTTTAATAAATCCTCTTAGTATCCATGGCGATCAGTAAGTTTACTGAAAACCCAGAACTTCCAAATAGCAAACCAACACCTTAACCACTAAGCTACCACTTCCCACATAATACAAACAAAAATATTAGGACACCTTTTCTTTAGATTTATATATAATTTTAATTTTATTTTTATGTCTATAATTACCTTTACAATTCTGTTGAGGCTTTTCATTAGATGTTGGAGCGTGGTTGTAGTAATTATTCATTCAGCCCACAATAGTATTAGTAAGATCAGGCACTAATGTAAGGTGAGGAGGCCTGGGGTGTCATGTGTGTGTGTTCGAGTTTATCTCAATGGTTTTCAATGGGGTTGAGGTCAAAACACTCACTGCCATTTCAGCTGCACTTGCATAGGACACCTGCACTACATCCTCATTACTGCTCCCAGTGAGGTCACTCTAAGCTCCTCCTCTGTCTTGTATCTATCACTCTTTGTCTCTCACTTTCCTTTTTTTTTGGGTCAGCATGCACATAAGAAGGTGAGATACAAAGCAACAGCTCATAATGCAAACTGTGTCTGAGACACGAGATGCGTCCAAGATAACAACCACAGATCCATAAAACAGCTTTTAACAAAGGATCAAGTTTATTAACAAAGGGATCATTTATGAAAAAAGTTATATTTAAAAACAATTAAAGACAATTTGACGGAATAAGGGGCGGTGGTATGTGCTCTAGATTTCCGGTACAATGATGAAGAGACAGTGAACGAAAAAGCTCACTTCTAAAACGTCTGTAATTAAACAGGATTTGGTTCCCTTTGGTTGCCTTTGGCTTCTACAAATTAGCGATTTCACATATTTAATGTGGTGACTTTCTTTGCAAGAGGTGAGAAAACGGATTGGTTATGACTTATGTGCTGTGACCAAGATTTTCAGATCTGTGTGACATGGTGTATTAAAACACGTTGTTTGCTTAGACCCTAAAAAGGTTTTGCACATTTTGTCTGCACATATAGCACTCATTTTCACCTGAATCAGATGTTGCTAATTGCCCAAACTTTAGTTTTTCAGATGAATGATAATTAGATAAGTTTTTTTCCAGGTAAATGGTTACTTACATGTTTAAGCTGAAACTATAGCTTCATGCATAGTTTTGCATTAGTGTTTCAATTCCGGGTGTCTGAAATTTGGTGCAAACATAATACGTCAACCCTTCTTCTCTATTTGATTAATTATTTTTTGTCTATTCTGTTTGTCTTGTCTGTCTATTTATCCCATTTTCTCTATTTCTGCCTCTCTGTACGCATCGTTCTCTCTCTCCTGCTCACACTGTCCAACATTATACCTTGGCAAGAAATTCTAGCAAACACAGCAACTGTGTGAGATAAGTTTTCACACAGTAACAAAGTGGCCTATAATTAGTTGGCAACAACCTCCAATAGTATTTTAGCTGCCTGGAATCTGCTCTTTCAGCACACCCTGATTTCACCATAGTTATACTCAGCTTGTAGGGTGAAAGACAGTAGGTATGGATTCAGAGCTTATTCTTAACATGGGTGTAATGCAGGAGACAGCGCTGTCCGCTGGGATTAAACTGTGTTTGTCAAGGAATGATTGGCAGTGAATACAGTGATAATCAGGGACAGGTCACACCTACGTAGGGAATTTGTGGATATTTGTGGGTATACCAACAGGTATAAGCCAAAACACCAACTGCACAGCAGACCTTTTTAACCAACAGATTTCAGCCAACAGTGCCGAAATTTATTAACAAAGTTAGTAAAATAAGCAAATTTCCCAAGTCACAGCCCAAATTCTAGTTGTATTTCCAGAAGTGTGGCACTTATTAAATGAGTAAAAGGAGGAGTTCATCTAAAACAGAATGTACAACGAACATATATAATTGTGATGCTTAAGCTACCTAATACTTTTGCCCACATACCGCTTGTAAAGAGCCACTTGGAAAGTAGATTTGAGACTAAAGAAAGACTCACCTACTTGAACCAAATAGAAAATGTAATAAGAACAGTCTTTTACCCATGTATGTGAACATGTTTTCCCACCCAGGTTTTCATCTTCAATGCCACCCGAAGGACTTTCACAAAACTGCAGCAAAGAACCATGTGATCCTGAGGTTTGCATTATTGATCAAACAAGTTTAGCCCCTCTTGACTTGGCACCTCTTGAAAGAAAGGCTTTTATTTGATAATTTAGAATGTCCAGATCACCCCCACTAGCTTATAATGCAAAATCATGTTTCATAATGAAAAATGTATGCATTTCTTCCCTAAGATGTACTTTTCAGGGCAGGGCAGGGCAGGGCATGGTGAGCCAGGAGTGGGACAGCTAGATAAAAAGAAAGTTCAAGTGGATTTAGAATAACTTATGTTGTGGAAACTTGGTCATGTGGACTTTTGGTCATGTCCAACAGTCCCCCCCAAGGTACCAGACTTTTGGGGTATGTGAAGGGGTTTGCCTGAGATCATTCTCCGATGGCAAAGAGGGTGGTAGGCAGGAGGAGGTCCCAGTTCCTTTCCTTCCTATTTCCTTCAAGAGTCTGATACCTTTTTAAATATCAATGTGGATAACTGGAGTCAGTCTTTTTACAGATGTTGTAAAAAAGGGGTTTCCTAGTGAAAATAGCTTGATGTAGCCGATGGAATAGTCAACAACAATATTCTACTTATGAACCCATGCTGACATAGGTAGCAACTGACAAAATTTATGCCTATTTACTCAAGGGGACATCGATAATAGGGAGTGGGACAGGCTTCCTGCAGGTTTTTTGTTGACACAGAAGATGTGGATGACATCCAGAGCGTTGTGGGTAGGCCAGGTGCATAAAAAGTTGTGTCTTGGAATGAGGGATTACTAGATGGTCACACAACTGGCCTCTTTATTTTATGTGATTATAGAAGGGGCCCCCCTCTATCAGGAAGCAGGATGCTAGGTGTCACCAAGTTTGATCCACGTTGTATACTTTAATGTAAACACTTGACCGATTGTCCTCCATTTGGTTCTCCACATAGCTTCCTTTTTAGATGACCTGAAGCTTTTCTCTTGCGTGACCTGGTAAAAAATATTAAATTCAGGTTTATGTTCTGAATCTTGCCAGAACTTGTGCTGACATACTTTGGAGAAGTGTGTTTATGAATTTTCAAAGGAAAAATAAATATGTCATGAAATACCTGTAGTGTCTTATCTTTGATAAAAGGTCAGTTGAGGGTGTCAGACCTGTCTTTTTACTGATTAAAGTCAAATGTGTAAAATCCAGCCTATTCATTTGATGACAAAAACACAATCGAATAAAATTAAAGGAAAAGTGGAAAAAAAAGTCAAATAGAAGAGATTATTTTGCTCGATTCTTGTTACCCCAGCCAAAAAAAACATGCCCATCAAAGGCGTGGTACTTTGATCGATTTTTCAAGGACCTTATCATCATAGTCTATTAGGGCGACAATTGGCAAGGGAAATTTCTACTGCTAATATCAAAACCACAGATAAATGGGTCAGTAATTGCTAATTACTGAAAAAGTAGGAAAGATGAGTTGTGGACAAGAGAAGTACACTGAACTACTTAGTGACACATAAATGGGTTAGTTATATATTCATCTCTAAAATGATTTAAATTAAATTGTTGTGCTTCATATGTAAAGATGGACAAGGTGGACACCTTCCCTGGGACAAATATTAGTGACACTGCATATATAAAGCAGCTTAAACATTCTTAGCCTGAAAGCATCAAGAAGTTTAGATGCTTAGTAACATGAGACAAGGAACATGGTAAGGACTAGTATCCTAAAAGAAAACAGGGGTTGGAAAAAAAAACTACTCTAGCATCAATAAGTGACTCTATTATGGCACCAGTGCAGAGATAAATTTAAATATACATCTATAGCTCATAGCAGTGCACTCCCAGGAGATCTGAAATATGAAAGCTATGTCACCCAAGGCACTGGAACTAGCAGGGAGAAAAAAGAAAAGAGAGAGAGACTCTCAAGTGCGCTGCATGAAAAAAAAATCCCACCCAAGGAGATTTTTTTGGAAGGAATTAATGATCTCGGTAATACATAATAGACTTTCCTGGCTCTACGACATGGGTATTTAAGGAAGAACATTTTTTTCTTCCTTTTTTTTCCCATTTCTTTGATCTCTATGTACTTAGTGTGATATTAAATACTCCTGCTGGATCTATTTGTTGAAGTATGGATATTTCCAAGCCCATAGGCCTGCATGTCATGGGACATTTGGTGAAAGGGACACAATCTTGGAACAAAGGAAAAGAAATATAGTGGATGTGTAACCCATAGAGCAACATTGTGGCTCGGCTAATCCATAAGCCACACTGAAGACCACAAAGCGATCAGTGTGTTACAACCCATTTATACTTACGCTCATTATTTTGCTTATTGCTGGGCTCAGCTACATCCATTTCTATTAAAGAAAAGTGATGTTCAACACAGCATTTCTAATGACAAAACCTCATCTGGCCAGGATTCCAATTCTCTGTGTGTATGTTAGAGGCTTCTACAGGACACTGAAACCCATTAAATGGTTCGTCCTCACAAGAAACAAAAACTTTTCATTTTGAACACATTTTAGAAAATGTAGTCATTTCCAGTATTGTTTGCTTGGACTATTTTTCCCAGTCATATTCCGCTGTGCTTGTTTATCAAGTTTCCCACCTGGTTCCCTCCAGACCCTGAGCTGTAGCATGCTGAGGAAGATTGGATTTGAGCTGCATTGTGTCACAGCACTCCCATTCATCAGATTATACAATAAATATGACAACCCCAATCTGGTCGTGTTTTGGTAGGTGTTGCGTTGTGTGCTTAGGTCAACAGAAATTTAATCAAATGACAAGTCCACTGAGGCTCTACCTCCCAACAAAGTCAGAAAACACTCGAGCAAAGCAAAGAGCTGGATATTTACATGTCTACCTCAAGCTAATAATCAAGCCAATGTGAAATAATTTCAGTGTTAATTGTGCCTCCAAGTTAGAGACTTTATTCAAATATTTGTGCATACATTCAGTTAAAAGTAACAACAACTGATTAATTACCCCAACTTTTAATATTTCTCCCCAACTCTTTGTATCTATTCACATTGAGTGGAAATCAATAGCCCTTTGTGATGCCCTAATATAGGTCACTGTTACCTGGTCCATTGCCAGACAAGTTGAGGTGTGAATGTTCTTAGTTCAATGATAGAAATTAGCGATGCACGAAGCTAGTTTTAATTAGTCACGTGTGTCTACATTTTAAGTTATATAGTCTACATACGTTTGTGTATTTCTTTGGAATTTCCTTTACGGAATGTAATGTAATCCCAAACTTGTTCACACGTGTCAATGCCAATTGGTTATTGGTTAATTTGTACTCCAGTGTCCTTAAACCCACTAAACACCACTGGGTTGAACTGACCTCACCATCCAACATCACTGCCTCAAATTGACGAAAAGCACAATCTGAAAACTGAATCTCTAGAATTTTGTGTGAAGACAGGCTATATCTGGATAAGATGTTTAACAAAACCTATATGGATGCAAAGGTCTCAATACTTCGTATTTGTTCATAGTTGAATTTGTCACCCAGTTGTAGTGAATCATAATATAATGTGTCTTAAAACTTTTGCTCTTATCATAATTACAGATGAGGGAAATATTTTAAAGGGTATATGCACGTTAGATATTAAACCCCAAAGTCTTACACTTCTTCATTTTCCTTAGTGTGAGAGGGCAATTGGTGGCTTATTCGATTCCAAGGACTACCAAGGACCCCTGAGCAAGGCCCTTAACCCCCAATTGTTCTGTTGTATACAAAAGATAAATGTAAGTCGCTCTGGAAAAAGGGCGTCTGCCAAACGATGTAAATGTAAGCCACAATCTACCCCCCAGTTCACAGACAGTACCTTGCAGTCGATTTTTTCAGAGAATCCAAATAAATTGGCTGGTTTTATAGGTCCTGTTTCATATTTCTTTTTCACTTTCTGGTCTGTCCATCTGCTGTGTTCTCATTACACCAAAGTAGAAAGCAATGACTGAGACAGTGCTGAATCAACAGCAATGCTCACAGAACCAACCCTTCACATCTCCTACATCAGACAGTATATCCCAGTGGAACACTTGCTTTCTCTGTGTCCAGAATATTTACTGGCGCCAACACTCCATGAACAGGTCTGAGCCTCATTTTCAACTCAATTTTAATTTGCAGACAAATTTTGCTTTAAAATGGTAGACCAGATACCCTGATGTATCGTTCTACATACGCTTAGTTTCACAGTCGGCGTCAGGATCACCACGTGACCCATCCATGTTTCACAAGAAGTCTGTGCATTAGTGTTCAGCAGCTGCCATGCTGGCACTGACACTGGCCTTGATAAGCAGTTAGAGGCTTGGTGCTGCCTCGCTGATTCACTGCTATTAACAAAACAGCACTTGGTCTGCAGCACTGTGACACTCTTGGCAATGTGCAACAGAGCCTGTACAGACACCCAAATAGTTCCTGACTTGAAGCACTAAGTATTCATTACCAGGCGGAGTGTGGTGTGTTTGGATGAAAGCTACTTAATTAAGACCAGCATGTCTGGGTTTTATTGTTGTTGCTGTTTTTTTGTTTTTTTTTTGTAAGTAGACTAAACACCTCTAACTAAAAAAGTTAAAGACATTACAATACAGACAAATTAGCTATATATCAAATAATCCATTGTTATATAAAGTCCTAATTATCTTTTTGTTTATATCTTTTTTTAATAAAATGAATAAATTTCACCTTATATAATTTATAAATCAATCAAATTAAAATCATTTAAATAATAAATAATCGATCTTAATTAAATAGTTTGTGTGATTAAGCATTTTTAGTAGATGCTGGCCAGGAATGATAAATAATAAAATGATTTATGAAAAATAAAATGGAACTGCTAAATGAATTATTATAATAGTGTAAAATGTTAGATAAACTGTTTCAGAATTTCTACTCAGAATTTGTGCTATTTATTTTATTAACTGTTTTACATTTTGGGACTTTCACAGACAACCTTATCCACCATAACTTACCTTTAGCTCACTTATATATAAATAATACATATTTAATACGTTAAGAGTCTTGCTAAAGGATCCGAAACTGGCAGGTTGGTAGTTCTGGAATATAAAACCTAAACCCTGATCTATCACTGACTTCAAATGATTGGAAACAACTTTTAAACCACTTTGTAGAGGTGATGTATGTTTTGCAGGTGGAGTAGTTTACAAGCTGTGTTGCTATCAGGTCCTGGTCAGGCTTGCCAGGTCACCGGAGGGAAACTGCAAGACTTTCTGCTTCCATGTTGTAGACTATGTGCTTGTTTGTTATCTGTGTCTCGTCATGTGAGTCTCCCTGCCTTGTCGTTAGTTTTGTTCAGATGTTTCTTGTTTAGTTGATTATTTTTCCCAATTAGTTTGTGTATTTATATATATTCATATTCACTTTGTCTTGCTCTTGCTTTGTTGCTTGTCACAGTCGAAGGTTCATATTCTTGCCAGGTCAAGTTATGTTAAATTAGTTTCTGGTTTTTGTTTTCCATGTTCTTTAATGTTCTTTCTTGGGGCAGCACGGTGGCTTGGTGATTAGCACTGTTGCCTCACAGCAATGAGGTCCTGCATTCGATTCCCGGGCAGGGGCCTTTCTATGTGGAGTTTGCATGTTCTCCCTGTGCTTGCGTGGGTTTACTTCGGGAACTCCTTTTTTCGCACAGTCCAAAAAAATGTACGATAGGTTGATTCTAAATTGCACTTAGGACTAAGTGTGATTGAGTGTGTGACCCTTTGATGGACTGGCGACCTGTCCAGTGTGTACCCCTACCTGCCTTTTGCCTTTTTAGAGACAGCTGGGATGGACTCCAGCAGATCCCTGTGACCCCAAATTAGGCAATAAGAGAGTATAGAAGATGAATAAATGAATAACTGCACTTGCATCCAAATTAATTTTCCGACTCGTGACAGTTGCCCAATCAAATTACAACCTGTAGACATTCTGTACATTATTATTTGAGCTGTGCTCAGCAGTTATTACCCCCATTTACTTATGCCGGTCTCACATCAAAGCACAAATGCATCCTGGGTCAAAATTTGCAAAGTCTGCAGGTACTTTGGCACTTTAAAGAGATAATGAAAACGCTTAGGTAAAGCACACGTTACACCAGATTAATGATCATGGAGCAGATGGAAGCCTGTGTTCTACTTTCCTTATTAACATTAGGGATATGTATTTATATGCATTCTCTACAACTACTGCAGTGCTTAATCGCCTAAAAAAACGGATATAAGTTACTATTTGGATAAGACATTAAAGAGTCATATTTTAAAGCAAAGAAAGCATTTTACAGGATTAGGACAATAATACAGCTTTGACATTTACAATCTACATATACATAAAATAAACATCATTTGTACTTTTTTTACTATCCTACTATTTTTTGGGTGGGGGAAATTGTAAAACTTGCACCTAGCACAAAGTACACCTGTAAAAAAATGTCATAAAAATCAATACAAAAGATTGATCAGTTTGTCTCTCCTAATACATGCAGCTTGGAGCCAGAACCACAGATGAAATAATGCCACTTTTTATTTACCTCTATTATACACCTGGAAAACTAGAGACCTGAGGATGAATTTTGATTTATGAGCCTCGTTTTTAGTCATTTCTTAAAAACCCTGTAGAGTCAACAGAGAACAGTTTGTATGCAGGTACTGCCAGACTCAGCCGGCTCTGTGAGCAAGGTTTTGACCACAGACGTGGCAGAAGCGATCCGTGTCATATTTTCTGGGAAGCAGTGTTTGACTAATGAGCAGTGCTGACAGGGTTGTGGAAAGGTGCTAGCTGAGTGGAACACATTTGTTTCTCTCCGGTCCGGTGAAAAGTCTGTCAGAGACAGAGAAATGACCAACAGTCAGCCCCAAGGTGCCCTCCTTTTACTGGCACTCTGACAAATTGATCATATGGGAAAAGGTTGTCTCATATTGCCAGTAAGATTAAGAGGCTTTCAATGTTTGTGATGACGCCTGTTGCAAAAGCATGAAAAATATGATTGCATATATACATGCTGTGAAATTGAAATATTTTTTCAAAACACTCATCCTGATAAAGACCAATTTTTATACACACAAAGTAACAATGTTGCCGACAGGACTTTTCTGATCACAGCTAAATTGCTAGCCAGTTTGGGGATAAGAAAAAATGATGCTTTAGATGCAAATATATTTATATCAGTAAAACAAGAATTACTATTTCTGTCAAACATTTTACCAATACTAGTCAGAACACACACACATACACATATGCATATAGATAGATAGATAGATAGATAGATAGATAGATAGATAGATAGATAGATAGATAGACAAGGGTTCTTTTTGTTTGTTGCAGTTGTTGTTTACAACAAAACATTTGATTTTTACGTTTTATTAGTATGTAATTACAACCCAATATTACATTTTTGCGTTATGTAATTACAACCCAAAATTACTTTTTTACATTTTATTATTATGTAATTACAACCCAACAGTAAATTTTCACATTCTATTAATATGTAATTACAACCCAACATTACATTTTTTTTTTTTAATTTTTAATTCTATGTAATTGCAAAGCACACTTGTTTTTTTTTGTTTATTTGTTTTATACTTTGAATTAAATAAATGGTTTGCAAAGCTCAATAGCACGATCTAATGTGTTCTGATCATAGGTATTTTAGGATTTAATGACTGGTAAATGAACCAGAATTTTATTACAATATTATCCATAATAATATTATTGTTACATTAATTTATAAAATAGTCCCAGCTAAAAAAATATTATAAATCCATGGTTTAAGTTCTATTTTATAGCTTATAGTTACATGTCAGTGTGTCTACTAATGTGTGGAACAAGATACCCTGTGAGGAACTGGTCCAAGGTTTCACACTTGTCAAAATCAATGTTTTAGTTAAGATATGCTAGCAAGGTTAAAAAGTCCCCATTGACATTGTCTATTTGTGAAAGAATAGAGAAAGTGGTACATTCTTTGTGCCAATCATGCTAAGATTGGAAACTAACTTGTCAAGCTAAATAAAAAGCAGTAGCTGTCAGTGATTTATCAATCTCAGCAATGCATCCACGTGAAGACATCTGTCAACAGCTGGGTCCTCATTACACCAGACATCACAAGACTGCACATTACAGGCTAATTATACATGTCTGCCTAATAAACATGTTTGAGTTTGATATGTAAATACACTTACACGAGTTTTAAAGATAATAAGGAAATAAATTCAATGTATAAATATAAGTCAGAACAAAGACAACGGTTGAAGTGTTTATATTATTGGATTATTCTCTAGGGGCCTGATGGTAAAAAGGTGTCTCCTTTGCCAGCATTTGTCAAACTCATAAACGCTTTAATTTTGTCCTTTCAGACTTAGTTCATCCTGAGCAATACCCTGCAATTGTTAATATTTTATATAAGACTGTAATGACTACAACCAACATTGGTTTTTAAGTGAAGTAGACAAATGGAAGGATAAGACTAAGATAATTGGTGGATCCATAAAGTCCCGTCATAGCACCTGTCTAAGTGACAGCTTCCTCCCAAACGCTTCCCGGTCTACGTCTGGGGACAAGTGAGCCTCCACTGCTATTAATTGCCTCATTTGTACTGTAATATACTATTGAGTGAACTGAGAAAAGGGACAAAGCAGATAGTGGGAAAAGAAAAAGGACACATTATTGAACATACAGTCTGTTTTATATTTAATAGAAAGAAGCAGCTGCATCTGCAAGTTTAGACATGGTTAGTACGAATCACACAAATACACATTCTGGATGCATGGCTGATGTGACATTTAACCTTGAGAAGAGCTAAAAGAAATGATGAACATATTAAATGCATCTGAAAGATGGTGAGATCGAATTTAGGGAAAAACATGGGACAACCAGGAAATGTTTAATTGCAACTACACTTCCATCATGCAGATAGACGATATCATGTACTAAATTTCTCAAGGCACAGTCCATCAGGTGAGGATAAATAAATAAACACTTGCAAGGCAAATCTAAATTCCCCATTATAGAAAAACTTAAACGGGACTGGTATCTCGTTACACCTCTATATTCTATCCATATTTACTCTGTATTTACTGTTTAATACATCCATAAATATCTATCATTACCCTTCTGTATATTCCATCCATATTTACTGTATCATACAAACACTTGTATATGTGTATATCCGTATGTATATATCCATTATGTCATCCTTTGCCTGCTATAACCGTATTATACTTATAGATACCATATATACAATATATACACACTACTGCACCTTCTGTACATTATTTATCCACCTCTGTGATTATCAGCCTCATACACTCATTTATTACACTGCTATTTATTGCAAATAATCCACTTCTGCACTTCTGGTTAGATGCTATCTGCATTTCATTGGCTCTCTACATGTACCTTGCACAATGACAATAAAGTTGAATCTAATCTAATCTAATCTGATATGTTCAGCAATTTGTGGTATCTATTTAGGAAAGGAACAACTGGAATTTTCATTTGCTTTGCTGGAATACCTCAATTCCCCTTCATCTAGCCACAGGCTACATTTTTTACAATCAAATGTAAACTAAAAAGATGTCTTGGAAATGAGAAATAGTTTTCTCCCAGACAAAACCGGACTGAGAAACACATACAGCATCCTGTGATAGTCTTTTTTTTTTTACCATCACGAGAGCCAAGAACTTGTCTCCTACTTCTCTTGACTCATAAATCTGCAATCATCCTAATGTGTCAACACAAAACAAATGAGTGGAGAACAAATAGAGCCCCAGAGTCAAGGAAGGGCTAACACACTTTCTCTCTTTTTCTGTCTGTCCCAGGGCTCCCGGTGGGGGCTGTCTGTGGCTAACAGGTGTTCCTCTCTCATTAGCATTCTCAGAGAGGCACATTGTCTTCGGGGCCAGATTAGGCTGCCAGGCTCAGCGTCTGTGACATGCACGCCAACCTCAGCGGGGCAAGGTAGCATGACGCCGCCTCAATCTGCCACAATCTGTGCCTTCAGATGACAGCCAGAACCACCCCCTTAGCCAATCACAGTCTCAATGAAGGAGTCAGACATTAGATTAAACAGAGCCACAGCTCAGAGTAAAGAGCACAGTTGATTGAGGCTTGACTCCTCTAGTGGACAAAGCAGACTGTTAAAGGCTGAGGTGATGAGCCAAGGTGATGCTCCTAGTCCCACAGTACTCTCTGAACATCTGCAATGAGGCCTGTCTTGCATATATTAGCACTCTACAAGCAAGGAACTTTTGGAATATAGCCAAAAAGGCACCCTAGACAGTGGCTGGACAGCAAATACACTCAAAAAACTTAATAGGCAATATTATCATATGTTTGTTATTAAATTCAAAATTGGACAATAATATTGGACAATAATAAAAAAAATTTTATTGCAAAACAATTTTACTGCTACTGTTGCATGTGTCATATACAAACAACTTAAAAAAAAACATTAAATAAAATGAAAAATTAAGGCTTGCAAATATTAAAAAAATCATCAAGGTAAAAAGAAGCAGCAAGACCATCATACCTTCCCAATATACCCCTTCTTTGTTACTCTCCGTCTGTCTCACTCTGTCTCTCCTAACAGATGTAAGGACTTGGTGTCCGGAGGCTGGTCTGGTGGAATGAGTTATCCCCATGTGCTAGCCAGCCTAATGGAGGCCACTGACTTAGACATCTGTTTCCAGGGCAGGGCATACAGAAAGCCATCTACCAGCCCGTAGTTTATGAGGAACCACAAATACTGACAAGGCAATTATGGAAGAGTCACAGAGACCAGGAGGAAAACCAGGACAAAGAGTAATGTTATGACTGATTAGATTGAGGAATATTTTTATCAGTCATTGTCAGTCAGTGTGCCAAAATGTAGACAGCTAAACACAAGCACACACACCAGACACACTATATACCTTCTCATCTGACACATATATTTGTCAAATTATCCCTGTTTGATTTGACCATGTCACTAAGCTTTGATGAATGGCACACTTATAACACACTTTTAGTCTATATAGCATAGAACATGCACTAACCTTTTACATCAGCCCTGCAGCAGTCTAACTTCTTATCTGGGAAAACATTGTAGCGCAGATAACAAGGGCTTTCATATTCTATTTGTGCAAATACCCCCTAAGGACCATTTCTCGGTCTCAGCTCAATCTATATTCATAGACAAAAGCCTATTGTGAAATGTTGCTCAACTCTAATTTGATGCAGATAAAAATAATAACAATGGAAAGTTAAGATAAGGATAAACGTCCTGTACCCTAAGTGTCTGAGTGTATTGTAAAGCGGCTCAGATATTCATAGAAGATGGAAAGTGGGAAATGGATTGTCTGATTTTATTAGATAACCTGGTGGAGATACACCAGAATATAAGAAAAAAGGAGGTTGAAACGAATGTCGAGTCAGTGATCCAAGGTAACCTAGTTAGTTTGGAGGTCTCGTGAGGATGATGTCTGTGACATTGACAGGAATTTGTAGTCCGTGATTCATTAAATCCTTTTTCTATCTACATCCTTCTATTTCACAGTAAGTGATACAAAATGTCTTGAATTAACAAAGAAACCAAATCTCACTATGAACTTTCTGTATTTGTAAGTCTTTCTTCTGATATCTTTGGAAAACCATTTACATTGTCAAATTTTGATAAATGTCTAGAAATTTCCTGACAAAAAACCTTCATTATTTGTGTGCAGATTTTTTTAAAAATAGAACTTTACCTGCAGTTTCTAAAGTACATGATATTTTTGACAGATAATAAAAGGATTGCTAGAGTATTTTTTTACATAGACACACTCGAAGAAACAAAACTAATGTATAAAAAAAAAAAAATTGCTATTTGGAAGCAGCTATCAAGGGTAAAAGTTTTCTATTTTGTTTAGGGACACTAATATAATATAGTTGTCAAAAACAGAAATATCACGTAACAAAGGGTTTTTTTTTACTGATCTTAGATTTAACCATGTGGAATTTGTTTTAGTGGGTGGCTACAATACGGAAGGATCCCTTCAGGGTAAAACTGTAATAGCTATTTCGACAGCATTGACATTTTTTATGGGCATTAGATTGTTTTTAAAACCAGAAGATTTTATCCGACATTACCTGACATTAGATTTGTTATCTGTCTATCTATCTATCTATCTATCTATCTATCTATCTATCTATCTATCTATCTATTTTTATATATATCTATTTTTTAACTGATAGAAACTAGGAAAAAAACAAGAAAAATATACTGATTATTCAGGATGGAAAGAAAATTCCTGTTTTACTTTCTGTTTGAATCGGGTATGGGGTAAGATTAAACAGACTGCTTGAATTATTTTTTTCTAAAATGGCAATTTCTGACTTTTAGCTGGTGGCCAAGTGAAACATACCACCGGCTAAATTGATTTTAAATTTCAGGCATTAAATTCTGGATGAAAAAGCATAAATAGGAAATGAAGTTGGTTTTTATACATGTAATAATAATACATAATAAAATAAAAATAATAGTCAACTTCATTGTGTAAGGTACATGTACAGAGCCATCTTAGTAAGTTGGGGGTCAGAGTGCAGGGTCAGCTATGATACAGCGCCCCTGGAGCAGGAAGGGTTAAGGGTCTTGCTCAAGGACCCAACAGTGGTTGACTTGACTTGCTGGAGGTGGGGCTCGAACCCAGGTGTTTCTGGTCTTCAGATTAACAACTCAGCACACCTTAACCATTTGAGCCACCCTGCCCCCCTACATAAGGGCCTGAAAATATTCTACTAATATGATGCTCATTTTTATACACTTGTGCATTATCGGTGAAAGCTACAGTTGGTCTAGCAAACAAAATGATCAAAGAGAAGGAGAAGCAACAAAACCAAGTTCTCAAAAGTGATCCAATCACCCAACCTGCAAAAACAAAACTTCTTCAAGGTTAAACCATGTATGTGTGAAATGGAACAAGACCAAGCTAGAGGACAGTGTTGATATCAGCAGACTGTTGCTATAATTCAGGCTTTTGAGGGGCATATGTGTTGCACAGTGGGACTGAATGTGCAGAGAGGCCCTCAGGGACCAACAGGAGCTCATATGCCCTGTTTGGAATCAAAGAGGCCCCCCTGCCACAAGCCCATCTCTTGGAAAGCAGGGGGTCTCTGGTGGGGTTAAGTGGAGCAGTGCTGTGTAATCAGGAGTACAAGTTTTCCCTCAAGCTATGGCACCATTGTACGGTGGAAATAAAGGTTCTATTGTTTTCCTTTTCAGCGCCCATAGGGTACAGTTTAGCTTTATGTGTTTCATTTACTCAGCAGGATCTAACATTCCAGAACTGAAAGATGTAAAAAATATATCTAGGAGCAAAACTAACCTAACTAAAGCAAACCATAAATAACGACTTGGTTTAAAAGGTTTGTATGCCATAATTCGGTGGCTGATAAGGTAGAAATGGAGCAACGTTGTCCATAAGGCTTCAAAGGTAAAGTTAACCTGTAAAGGTTGGAAGATATATTGGTGTAATGAAAATATAGAAGACAACAGGCTACTTACAGTGTCCAAAAACTTTTAAACACAAAAATATATAAAGAACTGGAAATTTAGAAAACACCTGGTATGCTAATTTTATTTTATATATAATCTTTCAGAACTAGTGGAGTTTTTCTATTTTTACCAAATATCACCTCAATATAGTGACCACAAGTAGTAGCTGCCATTCCGTCAACCCAAGAGACTAAGGTGGCTTGACGGTCCTTCACTTTTTCTTAGTCATCCGTAGGGTTCATAATACATTATAAGGTACTGCATTGCAGTGACAAGCACAGCAATGACAGAGGTGAACAGGCTTAAAGCTGTAAATTTGGCCAGTTGTGGCAGTTCCACATATTTATTTTGCCCTGATTTTTGAAGCAGTAAGTTTTCTTTTCCTAAACAAATCAGGCATTAGTGTTCTAAATTAACCAAACAATGTTCCTGAGGATTTGCCAGGTGTGGGCTTGCTAGGACAGCATATTTGATGTCTGATTATATTTGCCCAATTGGTATGCAGCTATTGAAGACAGAAGGTGTGCATATGCTCACTTACTAAGCTTGTTTGGTCACCTCATTATCATATGTAATTTTCCGAGCCCTTGGTGGTGGATAATCCTGCCCTCGGCCCTGTGCTTGGGCTAAACAGCAATTGGAATGTGGAAATATGCATCCTCCAGGTCTATAGTTAGACCTTTCAATGCATCATGTATGGTTTAGAAACCAATTGTCTTTCCTCCAGTGTGGAATGAAGATCTGATGTAAGTGTAGTCGTTTCAAAGAAGACCTTTAAGTTTGTTAGATCTAAAATTGCACCTCCGGTCTGTGTAGTCTTTTCATCACTTGTTTTCCAGTAATGACTGCTCTTTCACGAGTCTATATTAAGTCTCTATGGGGCCGAAACTAAAATGAGGCAATGGATACTGTCCTCAGTAGTTCCTGATTTCCCATGTCTCAGTTCCAGAGGGCAGGGGGTGCCATCCCACTGGTGAATGTGTAATTTCATAGATTAAGTCAGTTAATTAGAGTGATTTTTATAAAAAAAGATTAGGGACCTGCCCAACTGTACTGGATGGAAAATTAAGCCTTAATTGGTCAAGACTACCAATAATAAGTTTCAGCCATCAAAGTTCCCTGGAGTTCTTCTACATTATTGTTGCTAACAGACTTTAGCTGTAAGCGGTTCCTGCTGAAAACTCCTCAGTACAAGCTTGGGATGCTGCTGGGATTCGAACCCTGGTCTTTCAGTCCAACACCTTAACCACTAAACCACCACTAAGCCACATTTGCTAATAATCCATTATTTTTAGAATTAATCCTTCTAAAAGGAAGTAGGGCACATTATTAGGGGCTTTTTGTATTTATTCCTATAATATAACCAATTGTTTTTGGGTCTGGAGCCTGTTTGTGAAACATATGCATAGACCCTAGGTGGTACATTGGTCCATCGCCCAAGTTTACACACAGGGGCGGGTTTTTTCAACCTATTAGCATGTTTTGGGATACCTAATGTGCCTATGTGTTATTTTTCTTATAATTAGCATATTTGAATATGTTTTTAAAATATTTTTTTTTGATAATTTTATAATAATTTTATTATTATAACAATTTTAAAATTTGTACTCAAGCACTGTTATAAATTATAAATATTTATTATAAATATAATTATACTATTAAAAATTGCAAACAGCCCTCAGGTAAATTGTTATTGTGGAGCTCATAATGACTATTTTATTATTTAATTACTAAGTAATTACTCAGCATTCATTGATTGCTAGGTTACTTTGGTGTTAGTGTAGTATTACCCATTAATCTTTGCTTAGTTACATATGATTTATTGAACAGTGTTTTTTAAGTGCTGACAACACAGCAGAGGTGGATAAAGTACCCCAAAGCCACACTGGAGTATATTTATTTTACCTAAAAATGGATTTGATAGAAGTTAACTTTACTGTTTAGAATATTATTTCAGTAAATGTTTTAAACTGTTATATTTATTGGAAGTAAGTATTAAAAGTAAAAAAAAATCCAACATAGAAAACTTTGTTTTTTAAACTACATTTTTTTCTATAGAGTTCTATCAGGATTGTATTTTTTTCTTTGAATTAATCACCAACATCTATTTTATAAATAATAATAATATTAATAATGTTCTGATTATTATTATGAATTTGATAAGGCACTTCTGTAGCTTAAGAAAAGGGGGTTTTAGTAGTTAAAGTGTTGGTCTGCTGATCCAATGGTCACGGCTCAATTCCCTTCACCACCAAGCTGCCACTGTTGGGGCCCTTAGCAAGACCCTTAAACCCCAAATGCTCAGTTAGATATAAAAAAGTCTACCAAATTCTGTAATATCTGGTACAAAATCTGTTACGAAAACTTTCTAGGGCATTACCCTGCCAGGCCATCAGAGGGCACTGGTGGCTTGTGGTGAAAGTGTTGGACTACAAACCCGAAGCCACCACTGCTGGGCCCCTGAGTGCGGCCCTTAACCTCCAATTGCTCAGTTTTATAAAAGATAAAAGTAAGTCGCTCTGGATAAGGGCGTCTGCCGAATGCCATAAATGTAAATGTAACTTGGAGACTGTTTGTTAGGCCACGTGCTCAGTGTTCATGTAGTCGGTGTCATGTGATTTGTCTTGTCATGTGTTTCACTGATGTCTTGTCATTGGCTGAATCCCTTATTGTGTTCAGGTGTTGCTTGTTTAGTTGATTTTAGTTGTATTGCTTTGTTAATGTCGCAGTCATTGTCCATGTCTATGTTTTCAGGTCATCATGCTAGGTTAGTCTGTTATTTTGTTAGTTGCCCTAGCCTAGTTCATGTTTTTGTGTTCACAGTTATTTGATTCATTTGGTGCTCACGTCATGCCTGACAAGCCTGCGTCTCAGCCATATTACATCACGCCAGTCTACAGAACTCTCTTTGTCTAATGCTCCGCCTTTGTTTAATGCTCTGCTGGCTCTGACCTGGTGGTCTTCTGCTCCACCCCCTGGCTTTGCTAAGGACATCGATCTGTCCCCTAGGTTCGACTGAAAACATCGATCCGTCCCCCTAGCTTGGCTGGGGTGATTTCTAAAAAATGCTTGATTGCGGATAAAATGGCTGACATCATAAAGTACAATACAAATACTACAGAAAAAGAAAATATAAGGTCCACGTAGCAAAGATCAAATTACTGTTTACCTGTTTATCAAAATTAGTATTTGCATTTCTAAAAATATGTATACATAAAAAACAATTATAATGAATGAATAAACCCTCTGCATTCACAACCAATTTGGCTCTCTGTGCTATTTCGTCTACAGAATTTGACTGCATGTCGAAGACACTCCGAACTTTGAACTGAGCTCCTGGGCGAAAGAGGTTAAAGCAATAGTGACACACAGCAACCTACTTAACCGCTTAATTCAATCTCAATAGGGAAAGGAGACTTTGTTGAAGAAAAAAGCGATTAAGCAGCCGAGCGGCACCTTTGCCTTTTCCTGATGCAAATCTTTCATTTATTCCAATTACCCTTTCCCCCAGGCTCTTCACAGCACATTCATCCTGCCAATCAGCTAGTACTATCCTTTCACATCGTCTGTTTATATTATAATCAAGTCTCTTTGCTTACAGCTTTATTTGCTAGAGCTTTTAAGTACCACCATCCTTTGCTTAAAATAACGCAGCCCTTCACTGTAAATAAAGTACAAAATATTCATGGCCAAATTGTTTTACTGTGTATCTGTAGCAGGATGTAAGTAATAATTATATGTTTTAAGCATGTAACTGTGGATAAATATATAGTAGGAAAATATCTTAATTTAGAGGATAATTAATTTAAGGTTGTAAACAGGTTTTTGCCCACCAACCTGCCACATATTTTAGTGTTATTTAAAAGCTCAGCTTATGCCTCCTGGGCCGCATTTACAATGTGTGTATCAAGTGACCCAATTACGATTTTTTTTTCTTTAATCGGATATGATCAACGACAGTGTAAACAAGTAAAAAAATGGATTCTGATATTTTTTTAGATTGGTTTCAGGCCTCATAAATGTGTGGAAATAAACAGATAAAACACAAGTTTGTATTGTGATATTTAATAATTTTGTCTATGCAAAATCTGTTTTGTCTGTAAACAAATAACAAAAAATGAATGCACTATGAAAAAAAAAAGATATATATTTTTGTCCGTATTGATCAATGCAACAAGGGCTTTCCTGTTTTATTTTTCTCCGCCCAAAGAGAGCAGTATTTTGGCTTCTTCCACGGATTACTGCACCGTTTTTTACAACCTTTCCAGGTCAGTACATTTACTTTCGGCTATTTTTCCATGTGTAGTGTAAATTCGAAAATCGGATATGGGTCAGTTTTGAAAAATTTAATCAAGATCTTCAGTGTAAATGTTGCCCTGGTGAGCACTTAACATTTGCAGCCCTCAGAGGTGTTAAAGTGTTCTTTTTCGTACTGGTTTTAACTTCTACAAAATAAAGACAATTATGCTGAGCTTAATTTGCTGCAGTTGTTTAAAATCAATAAGCGTCATTTGAATTAAATTAGAAATTCTGCTTTACCAGTGTCACCTATACTGTATCAATTTTTAGTACACCTGAACCTAAAATAGAATGTAAAAAAATCTAAGGGGGTGCAAAATGACGTTTCAAATGGACTTTAATTACTCTCTAAAGACAATAAATGATACATAAAAACCAGTGCTATAGCTTATTTTTTTCAATTAAAAAAATGTATTTTATTTTCTAACCCGTGCCTTCTTGCTGTGAGGCGACAGTTTCAACCAGTAAGCCACTGTGCTGCCTTTTCACAAAAATGTAAAAATATGTATATATATTTTAAAATTAAAATCATTTTTACCCAATGATTATTACTGTATACATGTATTTAGTATTATCAGAGTATTACATAGAGTACTTCTAAAATAACCTGGGTTGAATCTTATGGTTGAAGGCAGTATTAGTGCCCTCCCCACAGCTGGACAAAAGCTTGGCATCTTTACCCCGACACAAGCTTAATTATTTCATAAAATAATTTAATGTCACTGATGCTGTCAGCTCTTCTCGCCAGGACACCAGACTGTCTGCTGTGAAATTTATCTCTGTCACGTTTAATAAATGAGGCGGCCATCACAATTTTGGCAGAGATTCCATGTGCAGTGTTGGAGCTGGCTCTGTGGCTTCTCACAGCCAGATAGATAGGCAGCTCCAAATGTCATCATCCTCTCCATTTACAATTAAATATATTTATTTGGAAGAAAAGACACCAAGCGACATCATATTCCTGCCGAGAGATCTGAGCTCTTTCGCTAACATAAAATGCCCTGAAGAAAATTCTAGGAGGTTTATTAATAATTCTAAAGATTTTAAAGTTGGCCTGTTAATCAGGCTTAGTAGATTTAGCTGTCTAAAACAAAAAAAAATGGAATATTAAATTGATTAAAAATGGACTAGGTTGAACCGCATTACTTCGCTGTCCAGATTTAAGCATAAATATTAAACTTTCCAATAGAATCTCAATTAAAGGACATGTAAAATGCTTGGTTAAATATGGATAAACCTCGGCCATCATGGGAAAAAGGAAGCTGGGTTGGCCTGATTTTACATACTTCAGTCAATAAGGCCATACAGCTGCTCAGAACAAACAACAGCGGGTGTATAATAACGGCTCTTCTTTCAAACAGAGAAAAACGGAAGCCATTTAAATGTAAAAAGCATCATTTTAAAATTTGGCTAATTACACTTAATTGTGAGAATTAGAGGAACCCAGGGACGTCTAGCTTTGTGGAGCCAGATATTGATAATTGCACTTATTCTAATTAACGAATGATCAGGACTCTAGAGGGACCTGCTGGAGCGATGATCTTCTCTCAAGCGTATCTGTGGAAGGACATTATTGTTGTTTTCGCTCTCTTTTTTTTGTCTTCCAAACAATCAAAATTGCAAAAAAAAAAGTTGTGCTACTTATGTGGTATCAGTTCATGTTGCCTTTTAAATGATGTAAAACGACAAGCTCGGGTTAAAGACAAGGGCAATAACAATTCAACCACCAATTGTGGCATGTTACCGAAAACTGACAAAATCCAAACAACATTGTGCTGCATCAGGAGAACAGGAAGAATCTGCACCTTACTTTTTATTTTTATTTATATTATTCTAAAAATCATAAGATTATATTGCATTCATATGTAGTTTTTTTACATCTTATTCCAGATTAAGTCTCACTGTTACTCCTATAATAACTTCATACAGTACATTCATATAAGAGAGAACAATCACTAATCAAAGGTCTGAGCCTAGTTGGTGTTTAACTGGTGTCCAGTTCATCCTAATGGTGTTCAGTGAGTTTGTGGTTAGAACAAATTTAAGAGCCCATTCACTGCTTTATTAATAATAATAAATTACAGATGTGAACATTTTTAGATTTAATTATATAATGAATGAGAAGTTTCTGGTCCCCATTTTAAAAACAGAATGGACATCCCTGACTTCCTTCTACATGTTTGCTGTGTCTGTAGTGTATGGATATTTAATATAATGATATTCTTTCTGGCACTTTCTAAGTTTACCAGCTATATCAAAGCCTTTTTTTGCTCTTGTTGCCTTCTAAGGGATCTTTAAAACTACTGCATGATTTTTTCATTATTATTTTAAATCCTATAAAATTAAATGTACTGCTTTTAAGTAGAGATGGATAAAGCATTCATATGTAATTTTTACAACTTATTCCAGATTGAGTCTCACTGTTACTCCTATAATACCCTCATACAGTACATTCATATCACTGAAATCAATCACTACTTTGAAATATGAAGGGCTGAGTCCAGTTGGTGTTCCAGTTCATCCGAATGGTGTCCAGTGGGGTTGTGGTTAGGACAATTCTAAGAGCCTATTCACTTTGGGGGACGCCAGAGGTCTGTTATATTAGTAATAATAAAATATAATCTAAATTACAGATACAGAAAAGTTTTGGCCTCCACAACATTAAATCTGGCCACCAAAACTCTGTCTTTATCCTTCTACATGTTATTAGGGTTATGATTTAAATCCCTGATACCGCAGATTTTTTTTTTCTGGAACTTTTTAAGGTTACCAGCTATATCAAAGCCTTTTTTTGCCCTTGTTGCCGCTTAAGGGATCTGTAAAACTACTGCATGATTTTCAGTATTGTTTTAAATTCTATAAAATTTCCAGTAAATTTATGCAAATTTTCTTTCACCCAACATTTTTTTTTTTTTTTACATAAAGCAACCCGGAGTAAAGTTCAGAGGGACGGAACAGATACAGATTAAATCTAGCATTAATCAAGCTGAACGAGTGAAGCATTCGATGCGTGGATGGCACCTGTGCAGAAGTGGAACACTTGTCACATAAAATATGGACAGCTGTCAGTGTGATTTCTCATGATAGATGAGAAGCAATGTTTAACCATGGAGGGAAATTAGATTTCCGGAATTAAACATGCACAACATGCAGCTTTTAGATAGAAAGCGAAGTACTGTCAAAGGTGCCGTTTAGTCTTTCGCTGTTGCTTTAGAGTTTAATGCAGCATCCAAGAAAAAAGCCATATTTTTACAGAAATTCCATTTGCATTTTCTCACGGTACTTGGCGGCACATGGCTTTCTGTTGGGTAATAAAAAAATAATCTATAGGCCCCAAGCGGGGAGCATCTGACCCAAATGCAATCTGTAGGTGAGGCTGATCTAAGTGGCCTCTTTATAGGAAGTGAGAGCCTTTTTTTTCGGATTTAGTGAACTCTCCTCTAGCTGTCACACACATAAGCATTGGTCCCTGAACCTAATAGCACATCAGATGTGTGAAAAACTGTAGAGAGACGGTGAACAAAGGCCAGTGCTGTAACTTAACACAGTAACTGTGATGTTCCTCTTAGCATAAGGACCACAGAACTATTTCAAGCAGACACTTTTGCCACAACATTGCTAAGTGCTACAAGCCTGAGGGAATTCAAGAGTAAGCGAAGAGAGATTTATATTAGCATTATGTTGGAGGCATTTGGCCGACTTTTTTCCTTACTACTCTAGTTCAGTGGTTCAGTCGCTTTTTAATCAAATTCACAGCAAGAAAAGCCCAGAGCAAAGACCGTGAAGAGCCAGATCTCGCACACACACACACACACACCTGCACGAAACACACGCACATACACACACAGACTCAATGTCAGTTTTAATGAACTTCAGGGCATGCCAAATCAACTGAGTCTCAATTCATAAACCTTTATGATTGGTAGAAATAGATTATCCACAGCAGATGAGGCAGGCCATTTTTTTCTGCTTCTGTAATTTCCATGCATCGCATCTCAGCGCAAGCGTATCGCATTGCAATCTCAGACTGCGATCTTTAAACAGCAACCGAACACAATTTCCAGACTTGAAACAACTGCATACAATACACACTGCTAGAATCCTCAAGATCTGCAAAGAGAAGGACGTTATTTTATGACTTGCTGTGATTAAATTCATGCAAGTGTGATCAAAATAAAATGTCATATTATTTTTATATTATTTTTGTTCTTCGGCAAAATCTTTTGTTTATCGACTTTAGGTGAAACAAAGTTTTGTGTTGATTTACAGCATTTGGCAGACGCCCTTATCCATTATTATCGTCTTTATACAACTGAGCAATTTGGGGTTAAGGGCTTTGCTCAGGGGCCCAACAGTGGTAGTTTGGTGGAGCTGGGAATCAAACCCACAATCTTCAGATATGCAGTCCAACACCTTAACCATGAGCCACCACTTCCCACTTATTATTTAAGTTACTCTAGTCCTTCCTTTTTTTTTTTTTTTTTACTGTGAATCAGTTTATCCTTTAGTTTTTACTGCTCAGTTTCATCTTCCTTAAACATTCTATATAAACTCTAAAGATCAGCAGCTTCGGCCATATTTAAACCGGCCAATATAGCAGCAACAATTCTATAGTAAAATTCACCCTAATTATAATGTAAGCTTTAATTGCCACAAAACCCTGCAAAAATACACAGAAAAATACATTTGCAACAACAGATTAATGATCAGATGTACGTGTTCTTGTTGAACTGGCTGACGAATATGTATAATCCAAGTTTAGTTCCATGAGAATCAGTTAATCCCGCTACGCTTTCCTAAAACTGCACTAAAAGAAGGAAACTGGTGAAAAACACATACTATATAAAGTAGAGACGGCGGTTTTTGTAGCCCAGACTGTAGAGTAGATGAACATATCTGATCACTGACTGTAGCATCGTAGCAGGAAAAATGATGTTGTGAAGATACTAAAAGAAGAAGGATGCTATGATTACACCAAAGAGGCAAGACTGCATTTGATATCTAAAACCCAATTTGTTTAAAGTTTATTTTAAATTGCAGATTATATTGGAACATAATTAAATGACAAAACCGTTGCTTTGCAACCTAACAAAATGCAAATTAATCGTGAACCTTTTAAGCATTCGCTGTATAATTTAGAAGACAAATCAACAGACATTTTTTTTTTTTTTCTTTTTTTTTTTTTTTTTTTTTTTTTACGTCAAGGATTAAATGTCTCGGTTGGGGCTGATAGTTTTGTCTTTATTTGTCTAATTTATTTTGATTGTTTTCCAACATGCCCGCTTCATTTTTTTTTGACAACATGCAATTAATTACTATGCAAATGATTTCAAGCAACACCCTCACATTTTGCCAAGACATAACACTTTTTCATTCCAAATTTTAGAACGCTGTCATAGGCAGCTTCACTCGTGTTCTCGAGCACAGCAAATCGTATAGAGGACATAAACTGACATTTGTTTTAATGTCAGGAAATAAAGAAATCTTAGCTAGATAAGAGTAGCAATGAATAAACACACAATTATGGCTGAATGAGCCTAATTTTCTTTAAAACTAAGAATAAAAAAAATTAGGCAAGACACAAAACATGCTTAAAATAATAGAATATATTTATATTATATAATATAATATAATATAATATAATATAATATAATATATAATATAATATAATATATGTTGCTTCTTATTTTTAATATTTTTACTGGGAGAGACATTATTTTTCCTCTCACACTTTTATTTTATAACCATCCGATGTCATCAGCGTGCGCTGATTAAACCCGCCTCAATCCGTTTTTTAATCTTTCCCCCCCCCAAAACTATAATATAAGAAATTTGGTTATTAAATAAAAAAACATAAAAATGTTAAATGACATCTACATGTAATACATTACATGCTGTACTGAACAATTACATACAACATGTATGTGCAGTTTAGTTAATATGTAAACATTTCCCCTGTCTTCATGACCAAAAATAGATGTGTGTGTCCGGTGAAATGTATTTAGGTAAAAGTGGTGAAAAAGGTGGTGGCGCAGTGGTTAGTGTGTTTAACTGATACCAGAATGACTGCAGTTCAATTCCCAGCACCATCAAGCCTCCTGAGCAAGGCCCTTAACCCCTTATTGCTCAGTTGTATAAATGATATAAATCTAAGTCGCTCTGGATAAGGACGTCTGCCAAATGCTGTAAACGTAGGTGTGTGTGTGCATGAATAAAAAGTAAATTCATAAAAAAAATCACATTTATGATCTGTCAATGTTATATTATAAAAGGGTGCCATAAAAGAATGTTGCTCTATTGGGGTTCTACAGTTCTAACAGTAAACTTAGATACACTGCAAACACATTGATCCACTTCTGAACTGGAAATCGAATAAAAAATAATAATTTGTAGTGATTAACGGCAAAAAGCTATGAAAAAAAACTCGTCATCAATCCTGTGTAAATCTGGCTATAGGTAGGTCTCTTCAACATTCAAGCAATTGAACAAAAAAAAAAGGTTCTTGGTGTGAAGAGACACTGAAATATTGAAAGTGCCTGAGGATTTCATTATGAGGAGAAATGGTGGTGTAAATGCGGTGACGTAAATTGAGCTCTGTGTGCTAGATGTAGATCATGTTGATCATACAGTGGAGATAGACTACATCAATTTCATCTCACTAGCATTAAGATCGCTAAAGGCAGGGCAGTTAACGTGAGACAAAATACCACTCTTGAATAAGTACACTTTAGCGTTGCTTAAGGGGGCACATTACCAGAAGAAAAAGGGACATGGACATTTTTTTACATTTTTTTTAAATAAAAATACAATAATTACAAAAAAAAGGAAGCATAGGGCTTATAAGCAAAAGCGGGTAAACGCTTTGCAGTTGGTTGGTAACTTTGTAGATGTGAACGTAATCTGTCATCAGGCTGTGAAAAGAAGAGGCTGCCTTTTTGGTGGAGGAGACAGCTAAGAGATGGAGAGCAATCTACCAGGCTTTCACAGGTGAATAAGCAGGAAAGGCAATGAGAAAAAAGAAAAGAATCAGTATAGAGGATTGGGGTTAAAGGTGCGGATGCAGAGGGTAGCAAGGGTGCGGTGTAATAACAGAGCAAAGGTCCCAGCATGAGAGATGAGAAGCTCAACCTAAGCCTACAGAGGTCAGGGAAGTCTGGGTGTTTGCACTAAGAGAGAAGATAGATGTGTTCCTGGCTTAATACTCAACGATAACACAAAAGGGCAGCATCAAGACACAGCTTAAAAAGCCACAGAGGAAATAATGAACAAGGAGTCAATAAAAACTGTCATATTTACAGCAAAGGAATAGAATGAAAAGCATTCGGCGGGTAGACAAAGACCTGCGAGCAAAACTAGTGCGGCTCAAATATTTGCAGTAAAAAAATAATAATAATAATAAAACTGAGACTAGTACAGGGACTGAAAATAGTATTTAATCTTAAACCCTTTGTCATATGCAATAAATTTACATACTTGGCGTCCATAAAGACTACCGACTGGGGCTTTAAAATAAATGCACACCTCTTCTGTACAGATTAGATTAGATTGGATTAGATTAGATCTTTATTGTCATAGCACATAGTCAGAAGCCAGTATAAACATATGAACAGATATATAAATAATGGAGCTATGTATATATATATATATATATATATATATATATATATATATATATATATATATATATATATATATCTATATACATAATATGAGAGACGGTATTTGTGCAGAAAATATATAAGTAATGTAATTGTCCAGAATAAATATAAATTTACAGATAATATATAGATGAATATACAGGGTATTAATAAATATATAGAAATCTCTATTAATCTACAGTTTAATGAAATATACATAAACATATAGATATATATATATATATATATATATAAACTATATATACTATATACATATATATATATATATATATATATATATATATATATATATAAACTATATATACTATATACTATATATATATATATATATATATATATATATATATATATATATATATATATATATATATATATATATATATATATATATATCAATATCAATTTAGTTGTATATGTTAGTTATATATTTTATAACTTACCCATTATAACTCGCTCTACTGTAACTTAATCAGGTTAATAAAAATCTAAATTTCTAAACTTTGTGTTTAGGAATCAGATGGAAATACGTACATCTAGTTAAAAGAAAGCATTAAAAGTATCTTTTTCAGACCTAAAAACAATGAAATAGCATTTTTAAGCATGGCAGCTTGTTTCTAGAACGAATAATAATGATGGTCTTCAAAAAAATCACACCCTAAGTGTCAGGAAAGCAAAACAATGTTTTGATTCTTGCCAAACACACTGGTTACTGATTCGCTGCAATGTTGTTAAACATGACATTATTATTGAGAAGCGTCAGCTTCACCTATCAACTCTACCGATACTGACAGTCTACTTTATTTGCCAAGAAAATGTCATTTTAGTCGGTGCCTCTTCTACCGATTAGTTCGTTGCATTTGGTAGATAGAGTACAGTTATCCAAAGCAAATTTGTTTATACACATATGTTTATGATAGGAAGTGGTGGCTTAGTGGTTGGTTAAGTTGTTGGACTAACACCAGAAAGATCAGGGGTTTGATTCCCAGCACCACCAAGGCACCAGTGTTGGGCCATTAAGCAAGGCCCTTAATTGCTTGGTTGTATAAAAGAAATAAATGTAAGTCGCTGTGGATAAGAACGTAAATGTAAATGGAATGATTATAAGAGCCACACGCCAGAATGTGGTGGAAAGTCATCCCAAATGAGTGGAGGTTAAAAACACATATAGTTAGTGGGTCAAGTGTCCACAAAAGTATGTCTCTCTGGATAAGGGTGTCTGCCAAAGGCTGTAAATGTAAATTAGTGTAAATATAGTTAGTATGTTAGTAGTTACATGTGATAAAATTAATGATTGATTTTGTGGGGAAAGTGGTGGCTTATGGATAAGATGTTGAACTGCCAACCTGATGATTGTGGGTTCAATTCCCAGCTCCACCAAGCCACCACTGGTGGGTCTCTGAGCAAGGCACTTAACCCACAAGGTTAATATAAAGGTTGTATAAATGTAAGTTGCTCTGGATAAGAGTGTCTACCAAATGCTATATATATATTGTGATATATATACAGAGATATGTTGTAGTACTGAGAAGATTCCAATAAAAAATTATCCAGTAAAGAACCCAAAATTCTGACAAATATCATTATAATTAGTATGATTTTAATATTCAATATGTACCACATATTGAATGATGATTTTTTTTACATCATAAGCTTTACGAATAAGATGTACAAAGCTTGAAAAAATGCATAATTGGTTTTCTCTTCCTTGCCAATCAAAGTAATGAAAGAATTTCTAAGGGTCCGCTAGCTCATGTACGTGACTATGTGACTATGTGACTATGTGTAAATGATTATGCGAATAAAAAAACGGATGAAAAGGGAACACGTGTCAAAATACTCTTTTCCTCTTCTTATACAGACGGACAAAGGACATTCCTGTCCATTAATTTACACAGAAAAAAAGCCATTTCCTGCCACTCCATTTCTACCCAGTTTCCTTTTTTTTTATATTCCATACCGAGCTGTATTCTTCTGTAAGACGCCGTCGTTCTGGGGTGAATCTTATCCTGTATGTCTTCTCTTTATAAAGAAAGATCTTGCTGCTGAATTACAATTTCAAAGCGGCTAAACTGACCTGAGGAATGAACTGAGGAACTGAGGAACATTTACAGCATTTGGTAGACGTCCTTATCCAGAGCGATCTACTTTTCTCTCTTTTATACATCTACACAATTGGGGTTTAAGGGCCTTGTTCAGGGGCCTGCAGTGATGGCTTAGTAGTGCTGGGAATCGAACCCCTGTCTTTCTGGTATCAGTCCATCACTTCTCCATTTTAATTTAATTTAATTTACAGTAATCTTTCTGGCTGATCTGCTGATTCTGCTGATGGGGAAGCAGTAATGACCCCACATCCTGACCACACCTGCAAACACCCCCCCCCCACACACACACACACACACACTTTTCACTGTGTACTGCTTATCTGTTATATATAGTTGAAATGACAATAAAGCTTTTTTCAAGTTACAGCAATTGAGGGTTAAGGGCCTTGCTCAGGGGCCCAGCAGTGGTGGCTTGGTGGAGCTGGGAATCGCACCTTACCCATGAGCCACCACTTCTTCTTTTTAATATTTGAACTTAAAAGATCGTGTCCGATTGAGCTTGATTTACGTTATCTTATTTGAGGTGAGCTTAGAAAGCGATAGCATAGCTTTAATTACATTACTATCTTTTATTATAAGCTATTTATTTAAGGGTTTTTTTTTTTGTTGTTGTTTGTTTACCAGATAAATAACATTAGTTACATATAGTTTTACAGTCAGGCTGACAATAATGTTGCCGTTATTCACTATGCGAAACTCCTACTCGTATCTTAACCTCTCAATTTATAGAGACATTAGTACTTGAATAGTCAGGAAAAAAAAAAAACTTGCTCAGCATAAAGTTTTAGATTTGATTGATTTAAACTTTTATTACTGGTAACAGAGTTACACAGGACAAAAAAAAAAAAAAAAACAAAAAAAAACATGATGTGAATTCGACTAAATTCTAAACTTAATAAATTATTAATATAAATTATTAAACACAGAATAAACATGATTCCTTTTTTTTGTTCGCCTACACAAAACATTAGAAATCGTTTTTTTCACTAATCTCCTCTTCTGCTACATAGATCGGATGGAAAGACAGAAAGACAGATAGTCTGAAAGACAGAAATATTGAATGACAGAC
Source organism: Bagarius yarrelli (assembly GCA_005784505.1). NCBI lineage: Eukaryota > Metazoa > Chordata > Actinopteri > Siluriformes > Sisoridae > Bagarius > Bagarius yarrelli. Next base: position 563,441 of record VCAZ01000074.1, on the reverse strand, counting down.
GGACAAAAAGAAAGACAGACAGACAGGAAGTCAGTCAGACGGGAAGACAGACAGACAGACACAAAGACAGACAGATCGAAAGACAGACAAATGGAAAGAAAGAAAGACAAGCGGAAAGACGAAAAGAAAGAAAGACGGATGGACAGAAAAACAGACATATGGAAAGACAGACAGGCAGACTGAAGGACAGGCAGGTGGACATACATAAAGATGGAAAGACAGAAAGACAGACAGATGGATAGACAGGTGGACAAAAGACAGAGACAGACAAAAAGAAAGACAAACAAACAGATGGACAGAAAAAAATACAGATGGACAGACAAAAACAGACAAACGGAAAGACAGACAGATAGAAAGACAGATGGAGAATAAGACAGACAGGCGGAAAGATGGACAGACAGAGAGAAGACAGACGTAAGACAGACAAAATGACACCGATGGAAACACAGACAGATGGAAAGACAGAGAGACAAATAGAAAGACAAGCAGGTAGATAGGTTAAATGATAAACTCTGACTTGCTGTGGAATACATTTCCTTCAGTGAAGAGATTTTTATGATGTAGTTTTTTTTTCTGATACCTTATATAAATGTACAGCATAGAAACACACCTTCTTTCCTTAAAAACCATCAGGATATCACAAATCGCATATTTGTATTTGTAGAAATTGTGAGCGACACAGAAACAGATGGCAGTTACATCAAAAAAGAAAAAAAAAAAAAAAAAAAGGTGGCAATACTTCCATGCTATCTTTGGCTTGCTCCTGCTTTGGCTGTCATTCTTTTTCTTCCTCTGTGTAAAATCCTGGATTAGACAGGCATGGCAGCCAGTTCTATGTTAATTCTCCTGGCCTTGGGGATAGACGCTCTCCTTCACTATCCAAACAATAAACAAGACAGCATCTTTCATTTGAAATAAGCTGCTCTGAGCAAATATGAAAAGACTGAGCAAATATAGCCGCCCACATGCAGATACTGATCCTCCAGCAGTGATTGCTTTGGGACGCTCCCATTATCCCAAAGTTAGAGGAACAATCGCCTAGTTTGTTTTTGATTATATAGGCAATGTTGTGTGATAATGAGTACTTCATTATCCGACTCCATAATGTTTTAGGAACATCGCAGCTTTACATTGTCTGTCGAAATTGTACTTTTTTTTAATTTAAATACAATTTTTTTTATATGCTTTTACAGTAAAACAGTTCCTACAGCATGTTCGGTGCCGTTAGTTCCATCACTCTGGGGTTTTTTTTTATGTTTTATTATCTTATACTGTAAATTATACTTTAAATATGCACAATTATTCAAACTTTTATCCACCAGATCATCATCAAATCATCAAGTCCAAATTAATTAGGGAAAATGGAGCAAAATAAAAAAATAAAATGATCAATAATGTTCTGTAATAAACCTTTAATGCAAAGACATAATTTAAATTACTGCTGTTTGAAAATCTAACCGTCTTTTAATAAGAGAAGAAATTAAATTCACTTTTAATTAACTAATCAGATTTAAGAACATAAGTGTTATAATTACAATTAACGATCTGCGTATAGATATTCATGCAAAAACGGCTACATTAATTTTCGGCTAGCATTTTCATTTTCCTCTCCTCTGTCACTTTCAGCTCCTCTCCGTCTATGTCAAACCCCCTGCCTAATGTAGGAATCACTCAGCGTACTTTGGCGTTAACTAACATTTTTAACATGAACGCGCTGCCTAGCGGTAAAATGTAATTAAAATCAGGGATATTGATTACCCCTCAGGACAGCCTATGAATAACAGCGACCATAAATAAAAGACAGAGGATAGGTGAGGTGGCTGATTTATGTCTACACTCTTGCAAACTTGAAAATAAATTATTTACAGCCATGATCTTATTGAGTTATGAAGCTTCGCTGTGAACAAAATAATTGGAGCCTCTATGTCATAAACTTGTTCGTTTTATTCCTAAAGAATGCCCTGGTTGCAAGGTTTGCAGGCCAACCATAGAAGGGTGGGCAGATAGTTATCCCAGGTGGGCCATTATTGGGGGGTGAGGTTGAGGAAAACTTCATTCGTTCATTTTCTATACCAGCTTATTCCCTTATTCGGGGTCACAGGGAGCTGCTGGAGTCTATCCCAGTTGTCTCTGAAAGGACAAAAGGCAGGAGGGGTACACCCTGGGCAAGTCGCCAGTCCATCACAGGGCCACACACTCACTCCTATGGGCAATTTAGAATCACATAAAAACATACATGTTTTTTGACTGTGGAGGGAAACCGGAGAACCCGGAGTAAATCCAGAGTGAACATGCAAACTCCACACAGAAAGACCCCTTACTGGGAATCGAACCCATGACCTTCTTGCTGTGAGGCAACAGCGCTGTCCACTAAGCCACTCAGCCCACCCCTGCCCATGCCTAGAGCAGGCCCCCTAAATGTATGTGTCCAACAGGACATGTAGGTCTATATTTTTGCTGTTGTTTTTGTAAATTTTGAATAGATCCCAAAAATAAATTGCAAAAAATATATATATTACGGCATGAAAATTATTTGTCCAGCGTAGAACGTTTATTTAGATTTAGCAGAATCCTATAATTAAAACACCAACAACGAAACAGGAAGGATTGACGGGGTTTTTTTTTTTACTTTCTGGTAAAACTACGCAGATTGAACTCTTTTGCTGACATAAATAGCACTTGTCTCCAGTGACATTAGCGTGACTGTATCAAGCCATATTTGTTTTTTTGTGTTTAAGAAAGAGCAGTTGTAGATAAAATCATATCAGACACTTGGAAGGCAGGCAGACACAGAATCAGCAATGTACATCTGTGCTGATGCATCAGAGAGCTGTTCAGCTGAGGCCTGCGCGCTGTATTTTCAATGGCTCAGTTAAAATTTTGTGGGATATGTGTTGAATCAGTCACTTATCAGCAAATTTCAATGTGTAGTGATATGTAAAAAATTTTACTGAGCGTTAAAAAAACCAGCAGCAGAGTTTAAATCAAAACTGCAATTATTTATTTATTTGTGTTTTTTAATAGCTAGTTTTAAATACAGAAATATCTATCTATCTATCTATCTATCTATCTATCTATCTATCTATCTATCTATCTCATCCCAAAAAATAAATAACAAAAAAATAAATATATCAAGGCGTATAAAAATATACATTGGTATCTATCTATCTATCTATCTATCTATGTCACAGATAATAGAAAGACAGACTGGCAGGCAGGCAAAGGAAAAGACAGACAGAAGAAAAGATGGACAGCTGGAAAAACAGACAGAAAGACAGACAGATAGAAAGTCAGACAGGGAGACAGACAAACGGACAGAGAGAAACACAGACTTCAAGATAGACTGAGAGATAGGAAGATGGACAGACGGAATGACTGACAGACAAAAAGACGTTCAGATAAAAAGATGGATAGACGGACAAACAGACAGAGGGAAAGACAGACCGGTGGACGAAAAGAAACATTAAGATACAGACAGTAAATCGGACGAACGAGAAAGGCGGACAGAAAAAAAAAAAAAAAAAAAGATGGAAAGCCAAAGACACAGACGAATGGACAGACCGAAAGACAGTCAGATGGATAGACAAATAGATGGATAGAGAGATAAGTAGTGAGACAGAGAGGCAGGCAGAAAGAAAAATAAATTTAACAAAATAAATACAACTGGAAACAAACACAATTAAATAAACTACATAATGGAATAATGTTTTGTCAAATAAAAACTGCTTTCATTATCACTTGCCGCTATTGGAGAGGTTTTCATTTGCTTTCATCTTTTCTGTAGTGTTTATTAGAGTTTAGTTACAAATAAAATGATGCTTGTTTATTTCACTAATTAGTAATTTATTTAAATACATAGAAAAATAGGCATAATGGAGTCTGTACCTGGCTGGTGAAAACTGCCGTGAGTACAGAGACAAAGGCTTTTAGGCAGCTGGCCACAGAATAGAGCTCAGTTTGAAATAGCTTCCATCTGTACTGACTCTGTCTCTATGCCACCAACAGCAGCACAGTGAAAGGTGAAGGACATCCCCTCCTCCCGTATCTGTCTACCACATACACCGAGACAGAGAGATAAACATGTTTCCTATTGTCCTGATAGTGCTATAAAATATCACTGCAACCCTCAGATAAACAGGAACTCCGAAAGCGTCCTATTTCATAACCATTCACATTCAATGACTTATGAGAATAAGTCTTATAGAGAATACAATGGAAAATGTTAGCAGTGCAATGTAGTGCTGTCAACAGTCAGAATCAGAATCGGAAAGAGCTTTATTGCCAAGTAGGTTTGCACGTACAAGGAAATTGTTCTGGGGAAGAAAACTTTTCTTGTGCTTAGCTGTCCTGGCTGTCCTGGTGCTTGGTGCAACCTGGTGCTTGGTGCTTCAAACGCCAATGACCTTAGAATGTAATCAACAGGTAGATTGTCTTGGGGAAGAGACTTTTCTTGTGCCTAGCTGTCCTGGCTGTGCTTGGTGCTTATTTACAAAAATGACCCTACCATATAACTTGTTGTAATCAACAGGTAGATTGTCTTGGGGAAGAGACTTTTCTTGTGCCCCCCAGGTGCCTGCTGTGTCCTTGCTGGTGCTTGATGCAAACTCCCAGGTGCTGTGGTGCACCCTACACCCTGGTGCTTTTTGACCTTAGAATGTAATCAACAGGTAGATTGATCTTGGGGAAGAGACTTTTCTGTGCCAGCTGTTCCTGGTGTCTGGGTGCTTGGTGCAACCTGGTGCTTGGTGCTTCAAACGCCAATGACCTTAGAATGTAATCAACAGGTAGATTGTCTTGGGGAAGAGACTTTTCTTGTGCCTAGCTGTCCTGGCTGTCCTGGTGTTGATGCAAACTGCTTGTGTGCACCCTACACCAAATGACCTTAGAATGACATCTTAGAAGTAGACTTTTCTGTGCCTTAGCTGTCCTGGCTGTTGGTGCTTGTGCTCCCAACAAACCACCAATGACCTTATAGGGGTAGATTGGCTAGGGGAGGAAACCTTTCTTGTGCCTAGCTGTCCTGGCTGTCCTGGTGCTTGGTGCAACCTGGTTCTTAGTGCTCCAAACACCAATGATAAATTATAATGTAATCAAAAGTAAGTGATTGAGATCTCACCTTACTGAGCTAGGTAACTATACAGTACAGGGAGGTGCGAGGGTGACTGGGCTTGCGGTGGTACCTGACAACCCAAATATATGCCAAAGATACAGCTGACAATTAACTTTTTATTGTTTGGGTAATAAAAAGATTTCAGATCAATTTTAAATAAAGAATAGAATGATCTTGGTTAATAAATAATGCATTTTTTTATTTAAAAAAAAAGCCTTTTGGAGACATTTCAAACCTTTTAACCTCACATTATTTTTAGAACAGCTGTCAGATTTCCAATTTGATGGGGATTTAAGGTTTCCATGCTTCATCCTGTGCTTGTCATTATCTGAAACAATGTCTTTCTAAAGTGTCTACTGGGATATTATTTTACACGAAGAAAGCTTGATGTGGTGAGCAACCATGGATTTTTGCCAACCCGATCACTTTGTAAGGAGCTTTTTGATTTCATTTCTCCCCCCTGCTCAGTTTTCCCTGATCATTATGATATCCTCATACTAAATAGCCTGTATGTCTATGCTTCCAAGTTGAAATCCTGGAAACGAGGCACTAGAGCATAAGACACATTTACACTGATAGTCAGCAGGATTTAGATCGTTTCTTACATCATTTACATTGCTTTCTTACAAGAAACTGTTTTATGAAAAGTATATTGCTTTAGTTTTACTATAACAGCAGTGGTGTGCAATCAGGTCCAGTAAGTCCTTCTCTGCTGCCCTAAACACTATCAGAAGCACTGACCTACATTTACAACCTTAATTCTAATATTTGTTCCATGAAATTGTATTAATTTATTCCCAACAGTTTATTCTCTTCATTTCATAGTATTTCTTTTGCTGCACTGCTTCCAGTATGTGTATGTGGATGTTAGATTTTTTGTCCAATTAGATTTCAGTTTCTATGTGATGCCATGTTAATCTAATCTGCCCAAAGCCTTCAGAATCAGTAGCGCTGCCAAATGGAACTTAAACTATATTAGCAATGGGACTGTTTCTTCAACCAATCGGATTTCAAATTCGCCACAATTTTTCCATCCTATGATTGGTTGATCAGAGCAAAACTGTTACAGCCAAGTTCGACTATCAAAACACATTAATGCAGTTGAATTTGAATTATTACACCCACAATGGCTGACGGAGGAGGAGAAAATGACTTGGTCTCTGACAGACTTAAAAATCCATTTTTAAGGTGGACTTTTTCAGAAACGTTAGACATCCCAAAGATAACTAGGTTGTCTCAGCCTGGGAAAGGGTTTGTTTGCCACTTCCAGACCAGTGCTTACAAGTGGTACTACTGGATTGGAGCCTTTAAGTATATGATGCATTTAATTTTATTTTCCATGTATTTGTAATGTTATTATATAAATATTAATTCTGAGCATCTCAGATGATGTACGTGGTACAGTTGCCATTGTAGTGTAGAAGTTTGGAGTTGTGTTAACAGGGATTCTTGCTTTAATAAAAATGGTTTTCATCCTCAATATGTGATGTGTCTGTAATGCCACGTTGTGTTATATTTAATTGTGACGTAGTCGTGGTGGTATCAAAGAGGTGTATCAGTCCCCACTAAAGGCCCAGGTACCAAATGTACCCCCGGCCACTGTATAACAGTTTGTTAAGAACTAACAATTGCAATTTTATAAACATACATAAACAGAATTAGGATCCAGCAATGGACCCAGCCTTGGAGGGAAAGCCGTAAGAGTAGGACCAGGAAAAAGTTCCTTGATTAAACTTAGGAGTTAATCTCTTTGCTAGCGCACGTGTTTGAAATTGACAAAAAAAATGATAATTTAGACTGATATACAATGAAAATGTAAAAGACAGTATGACTAGTTATTTAATTCAAAATAAAATGTATAACCTGAGCTGTGGGCAAATATAGTTACCTCTATTAACTCGAAATATTTTTAGGTGTACTTTCTCATGCTACTACTGCCAACACTATTTTAGAAATTAACTTAAAGTGAATAACCCATTTACAACGCCCAGCTCGTTCTTAATTAAATAAATTATAAGACCTTAATTAACCCCTAATATTGCTCCTAAAATAAAAAAATGGATTCATAAGTGGGTCAGTGTACATATGAGAGTCTGACAGCCGGTGGCACCTGCTGCAGTTGAGTCAAACTGAAGTGTGTAATAAATATTTTGCTGTGTTGACCCTATACAGCCAAATGTTTTTGGACACCATTGTAGACCAGTGCAACCATATGTGACCTCAAACATTCTACTTTAAATGGGCAGTGGTAGTGGGTTTGATTCCCAGTACCACTAGGTTGCCACTGTTTGGCCCCTGAGAAAGTCCCTTGACCCCCAATTGATGCTCTGATGCTAAAATGCTATGCAAATGTATTTCCTCTATTTCTATTATGATGTATGATGAGTGTTGGGTAAAAAGGTCTGTTGGGCAAACCTTTATGGTTCTCATGGGCTTTGTCCAAAGGGGCATTATCATGCAGAAACAGCGTTTGGAACTAAGAGACCCACAGCATACAAAGACATTTTATACAATGGCTTCCTGAATTTGTAACAACAGATCAGAAAAGATTCATAAATAAAGTCTATGGTGAAGTTTTCATAAACTTTTGCCCAGAAAGTTTATTTCCTACAAGATACGAATTAAGTTGAAATATTCTGCACCATGTGTCCCTTTGCTGGACAGGAGGCTGGACCGTGTTCCAAGCAGACCGGATTGATCACACTTATTCTGTTCCTCTTGGCTCTCGGTGATATCAGTTCCTAGCACATTTAGCTCAATGACGGATGGTGAAAGACGACCAGCCTTTCTCGTCAGCCACCCTGCCTTATGGTCAGGATCAAAAGGCTAAAGCTTAGCCGCAATCCATCAGATCGCTTGTGTCCTTATGGTGGAATTGATCCATTCTTTATTTCGCTTCTATTTATTGCATTTTATTCTAATTAGCGTGAAGAAAACACGGAAAAGTAGTAGTATATGAAATATCCTGTTCATTTAAGAACCGTAATGAATCTGTTATATATTAAAAACACTATGTGGCATAGAGACTAGTGTCAAAATAAATTTTTTATGATACACTATGAGACACTAACCATGTGCTGTCCATGGCCTGCAAGACATTTTTAAAAATTTAGTATCTACTGCATTAAGGCTCAAAAATAGCTTGTGGGCAAAGAGAATTCACTCTCCACACTTCACTTCATATTTCTTCTGAATTTCTGTTTAAGATGGAATATTTGAGTTTGCCGCCGATTTGGACTAAGCAGAGGACTGACAGCTATGTGGGGACGAAAGTGATGCTAACAGACATGGCTAGGTTTAGAGATGTGCGTGAATCATGGGTAAATTCCAACATTATAATCACATGCTAATGTCACTGCTTTGGGTGTGAAGGTAATTGTTCACTTAGCCAGCAGGTGTGCTCTCTGTCTTTCCATGTCCATGTCCATGTCTCACTCTTATTTACACACCTAGGATTTTTTGCAAACAACTTTGTACACCGCATGCTTGGTTTATACTTGTATGACCTTCACACAGTTAAAGTTAAATCTTCGATGATGCTCATGTATACACACACACAGACACACACACACACACACACAACTCTAATGTGCAGACATCTAAATTATAGGGCTGACTGTTTTGGACAGGTTGATGGGATTTCTGTCAGGTTTGTTTTAGCCTTTCAGCTACACAGCTCATGTGAAGCTCATTATGTGCAAGGCGAGAGGTGACAGTTCTCTCCCTCTCTCTGTCTATCTCTCTCTCAGTCTCACTCTCTTTTTTTGCCACTAGCTCACTCACACACACACACACACACACACACATCATATACACCACATGTATGATTAACACACTATGACAGTGCTGGATTTTTCCCCCATCCCCTCCTACAGACCTTTTTCTCATTACAAATAGAAGACCATCAGGACGTTAATTGGCTAATTTGGGTGGGTTTCAGCAAAAATTCACGCACATCACTTGTCATGCGCAGCGTCTCTATCTAAGCACAGCTTCATGCTGCTCTAGTGTCCATTTGGCACAGCTATAAAATCCAGTAATTTATGACGGGTTCTCCTTGCCGCATTAGACTACCACAGCAGCTGTGTGTTCCAATCGATACTTTTCATAGAGAGAAAGTTGTAATATTAACTCTATTTCCCTACGTTGGGCCTTGTCTCAGTTGGTGGTAAAGGAATTCAATAGACGGCGCTGCCTGCAGAGAGCTTCCGTCTTAGGGGGGGAAATAGCACGAGCAAATTTTATCTGTCACAACATAACAGCTTAAATATTTTCAAGCACACAAATCTAAAGAGATATAAAAAGTGACCTCCCAGTAACCCCTGACTATTTTTTTTTCCCAACATGACATTAGACAGTAGGATTAGAGATCTATGTGACAATAATCGACCCCGCATTCCAAGCAAACCGTGATTACACGCTTGGAAAAAAAAGGCATGCATTTTATATAATTATTACAACAAAAAAAAACCCTGACACCAGCTTGGAACCCTGTTCCACTCACCAAATGCTGAAGTTTTATCATTTGAAGTGTTAATTAATATCAACGGGGTGTCAGTCAGCGAGGAAGAGCAATTACAGACTCTGAGATGTAATCATTTCAGTCTGAGCTACTCAACATCTATGACCTCTAGCCTTGATAATAATAGAACCAAAAAATTCTACCAGAAAAAAAAAAAATTCTTGCAAAATAGTGAACCGTTAGTAGTAGAACTGCATCTTATTTTTATACCCCGGCTCAGCCTCATCATTTAACACAAACATTCTATACGTGGGAGCATTCTGGTCTTGGATTAGTTTTAGCAATCACATCCAAACGCTGCAGACTGATCATTTTTTTGCCTGTTTGTACAGCCTCGTTTTCAATTACATTGCCGTGATATGATTCAATAGCTCTCTAGAGAAATTCCAATCAGAGAAGGAGAAGCTAGAACGTTCTCATTGTCTAATCAATACGCTACTTAATAGATCCATTCAAGGACTGCTTCAAATGAAAGACAAAGGGGAAATGAGATCCTGAGACAGTTTGAGGAGGGTGTCTTTCACAAAAGAAAAATCTTTTCCTGTAGCTTGGCCACTTTGCATTGATAAATTATCATCCAAACTCACATCTAACTGAAATTTACTTAAAAAGGGTTCAAGAAAACCCATACATTTCTCTAGGAAGTGGTTTTGATGATGATGACGATGATGATGATGATGATAAAAAAAACCTGTAGTTTTTTTCTTAAGTGAAGGAGCAGAACCGGAGGGATGATGGATATAGTGTTTTTGGAGAACTGCGATATTTGTATGCTGTTGTTCCTCCACTCTTACTTGTTCATGATGATGAGGTTTGTTGAAGGTGGTGTGGTGGGACAGCTCTTAGAGATCCTTCATGTCTGTGTTACCTTCTGGACCTCCCTTTTATTTTTGCTGCCTGGCAAGTCTTTCTGGAGTCCCCAAACTACACAATATTTCCTTAACTTTTACACAACAATACACTTAATAATCCTTATCATTCTTTTTTCCTCACTCTCTTTCTCTTTTTTTCTCTCTCTCAAGGGAGGGTTAACTTGCCCCTGAGGTGACAAAGACACCTTTTCTCAAATTCGAGGAGCCTCGAGGATGGACTGGGACACTGTTCCACATTACATTTGATCAGCATTACTGTAAGCTGTAGTTAACAATAACATGCGGCATCGCCCAGATGAGGATGGGTTCCCTCTTAAGTCTGGTTCCTCTCGAGGTTTTTTCTTACTTCATCTAAGGGAGTTTTTTTTCTTTCCACAGTTGCCACCGACTTATGATATCATTCTGACATACTGTATGATAGATTTCCAATATCATAAGTATGCTGTATCTTGAGTAGAAATATGCACAGTCACATGGTAAACAGGCAAAATAATTCTGGAACAGCATCCGGAATACAAAATCTAGATGTTTTATTGTTGTTAGATCTAAGTCTAAATGTTTATTACTGCTGATTATAGGATCGGAGCAGGAATTAATTACATGTCTGGTGAACATCTCACAAGGAGGCCTAAACAGACAATTAAGTCACAACAGAAGAAGAAAACCCTGAGAATAAACTGAAAAAAAAAAAATAACATTTTTATCTTTAATTGGAAATTGTTTTCACTGTAGGGATCCTTCGAATGAATTTATAGCACATACAAAGTTATGAATCTTTACAGAAGGCAAAACAAAAGAGGCGTAGAGCAGAGAAGGTAAGAAATGTGTACAGGAGCATGACAGACCCACTGACTTATCCATCAAAGGCCAGCAGGCGAGTCCAGAGTTTTAATAGTTTTCAACAATGATTTATTTACACATCGTATGCCAATGCTTAAAGAATGAAAAGCATCCACTCTACAAACAAATGATGTTCCGCCAGCTGTGGCAGGAATAAACTGTCAATCAGAGGGCAAGCAGAGGCCTGGCTGCAGAAGCATACACACGCTATACAAACTCAACCATAAATCAGAATCTGCAAATGATTTGACATTTTGTTTGGGAAATATTACAAATTTGAGCTCTTTTCAGGTGAAATAATGAGCTGTGTTCTTGCATGTTAGTGTGGCAAGTCAATAAATATTGGCTGCTAAAAGGATCCAAATAAATACAATAGATGAGTCAAGGACACTTTGTGACTCAAGGCCAATTCGGTTCTACCTGCGTGTCGTATCTGGTCATTAAACGTTTTTCTGCCTTTTTTTTTTCGACTTTGGGGTCAAACCAAACGGTGGCCAAAGTGAGAAGCCACATCAGCTGGTCTCTCCCATTAAAAAAAAAATCCCACTCTTTTGGTCGTATTTAAGTGGTTTAGCATCAACATAAAGCTCCATTCATCATCCGGCATTTAATCAATCAGAACCAAAACAAACAACAGCCAAGGATATTGTCCGCCATGGAGAACAAGCAAAATACTAGATTCAAACATCAAGACGTTTTCGACAAGCCACACTCTGATAGCTTTAAACAAATTATGGTATAGATGCGAAGTGGTTTAAAAGCCAGAGGGAGGACAAGAAGTGCAATAACAGCAAGACGAATAATCTATAGAATGTTTGTATTGGTAGGGGCTTTGGATGGAGGATAATGAGTAAAGAACCAGCAGGGAAACCAACCGAGGAGTGATAAGTTGAGTTGTGAAAGGGCTTAATGTCTCTAATGGCTGTCTGAGAGGCCCTCGGTAGTCCATTTGGCTCTGTAGTTACTTAAGTAAGGGATTTAGGGAAATACTGTTCTATGAATGTTAATGGCAGAATAATTACAAACGCCCCATTTCAGCTACTTAAACAATGGACGTATTGAACATTTCAACCCTTATTAAGATGCAAATAAACTCATCTAAAAATCCCACAAGAGACAAAGCATGAGAAATAGAGAGAATGGAGTGGTTTAAGTTAAACAAAGTAGTAAGATAAAGGGGGAGAAATAAAAAAAAAAACAAAGGGATAGAAAAAACTGAAAAAAAGAGAACTGAATGAAAAGCTTGCAGAGATTGATGATTCATCTCATCATTCTGAGTTACAAGCTTGGAATGTTAGTGGGATGAATGCAGCAGGTTATTCTAACGTTTTAAAAACTACTACATACAAAGTCTTAATTGAAATTCAACAATAATTAATACCCAGGGAGAGGTTCAGTGAAGATTGTTGCCCCTTTTATTCAACCCATTTCACCAATAGTCATTAAAACGATGCGGTCCCAATGACGTGATTGTATTATGCCAGTGTGGCATGTTTGTGTGTGTGTGTGTGTGTGTTGTGATGTTGCTTGGAGGAAATATTATCAAGGCTTGGTTATTATTTTCTTGTTAAGACAGCATATTCGTCAGGGGAATAAAAGAAGGGTAGATGCTTAGCAAAGTTTCACAAGCAATTTGATCCAAATCCATGCGGTAATCTGGCATCACACAATCTAGTCAGCATGTGTTTTAGTAAGATATCGTTTACAGCCAAAATGCCATGATACAGTTACGAATCTAACTGTACATATTTACTCGCTCATTCACTGAGTCATTTATTCATTCATATGTTCGCTCACTTGCTTGTTCATTCGTTTATTGACTGATACAGTCATTTAATAACTTGTTTGTTTATTTACTTAATAACAGTGGCAGGCGGTGCATTTGGTTCCTGGGCCTTCAGTGGGGATTTACCCGTCTAATACATCTCTTAATACCACCGCTATCACGTCGCAATTATAGAAACCATCAATACTAAACAAACACACAATATAACACGGCGTAGAATTACAGACAGAGAGACATTTCACATTTTTATTAAAGCAAGAAACCCGTTAACACACAACTCCAAACCTCTACACTACAACCACAACTGTACCACATACAACATCTGGAGCAGTCCAGAATCAATATTTATTGAGAAACATGACAAAAACATAAACAATTTAAATGAAATATATAATACAATAATTAGCGGTCGCCAGCAATGATCTGGAAGTGCCAAATAAACATCCGAGCTTTCCTCACAATGTTTTCTGGAAAAGTTCGAAAACTGATTTTTAAGTTTGTCTTTGTCTGAGACAAAGCTAATTTGTCCTCCTTCATCAGCCACTGTGGGCGTGAAAAAACGGATGCGTTACAGTTACTCAACTAATCAGAGGACAAAAAATGCTGACGTTATTGTGGGCCAGCTAGCTAGCCCTGTCAAGGCAAACTTGAAATCTAATTAGTTAAAGAAACAGTCTTTAATTATATAAAAATCTGCCACTGTGTGTATAGTTTAAGTTCCATGTGCAGCACTACAGATTCTACGAAATGAAGAGAATAAACTGTTGGGAATTAATGAATACAATTTTATGGAACAAATATTAGAATTTAGGTTGTAACTTGATACAACATTCTAACAGAATGGCAAGGCCTTTTTCTGGCCATTATATGGAAACACACACAAACAAGTCTAACATTAACACCATTGCACAACTTACACACTGTTTGTGGGAGGTAGAAACCAGCAGAGGTTCGACCAGAACATGTAAAAATCAATTAGGACTGGACTATAAGACCCTGGAGCCAACACACCTCACTACAATACCATGTTAACCAGGAATTAGACTGTTATTAGTTTGCATGTATATTGAAATGTATCAGCTTAGTACTCGACCGCACTAAGAACATTTTTATCAGACTTTTGTTTGAAGGTGTCTGAGACACGTTTAAGAAATCACTCGACTTTTAAAATCCTCTTTTAATGTTTCTCACTTGAGATTCTGCAAACATAAACAAGATGGTATTTAATGATCTCGCTTCAATTCGTGCCTCCATTTATAACCTAAACTGTTTATGGTCTCTTTTCCAATTCCTACCACTGAAATTATAGTGTAATAATGATGCTGTTGGTGGTTCAGGATTTTTTTTTTTATGTTGATTATTCTTCCTTTGATCACACCCTAGGTTCCTCTTAGATACTTTAGATCCTGGTTGACAAATAGACATTGTTTTGTCTGTATATTGTCTTATGCATTTTGGCTCCACTTTGGATTGGATTGGGTTATACAGTATTTGGCAGATGCCCTTATCCAGAGCAACTAACATTTATCTCTTATACAACTGAGCAATTGGGGGTTAAGAGCCCTGCTCAGAGGCCCGACAGTGGTAACTTGGTGGCAATGGGAATCAAACCTTGATCATCCGGAAAGCAGTCCAACCCCATAACCACTGCGCTACCAGTCCCCCAGACAAACACAGACAGTTTGCCATGTCAATTCTGAAGTTAGTCTTTATTTAAAGCTTCAACACTAGTAAAACATTAGACCTTTAATATACAGAGTGATTAATCTAAACTAGGTTACCAGGGTTGAACATGTCACTTACAATAAAACCTGTCATACGTCCAGCGCTGAAGGTTGCTTGATCCCATGGACTGAATTTATTGACTATGCAGTTAAACAAAAACATGTCATTTTTATGTGACAAGGCACATTAGCGGATATGGCATTTAGCCTAGCTGATTAAAGTGGCACTTTTCTGTCAGTGTCAGCATATTATGCATTTGTCAATAAAACTGTAGGTGATAGATGGTAGCAAAAATGCAAATCTTGTGTATAAACAGAAACACGAATTTACGTTATAGTTAGGAGAGCTTTTCCTTAATTGGTTAAGATTATTATCACTACATGGATATTTGTCCGTTTTTCAAGCTCTATCATGCAAAAAGGAAGCCATATATGAATATGATCCAGAAGCGCCGTCATGTCCTATTGGCCAAGGTTTATTTAAAAGGGACAGATTCAATGTGGAAAATTGGTCTATGGTCAGACAAGACATTGTTGTTGGAAATCTTGGACACTGTGTCCTCCGGGCGAAAGAGAGGTGATACCTTCCAGCGTGTTATCAGCGATCAGTTCTAAATCCATGTACTCCAGCGCATAAGTGCATACGGTATGGGCAACTTTTATGGTTCGGAAGACACTATGAATACTGAAAGGTATACAAAGGTTTTAGAGCAACATATCCCCCCATTCAGACGACGACTATTTTAGGGAAGACCTTGTGCATTTCAGCAGGACAAGGCAAAACTACATACTGCAGCGATTACAACACCATGGCTTCAAAGCAGAGGAGTCCGGGTGCTGAATTAGCCTGTCTACAGTCCAGATCTTACAGCTGTAGGACATTTGGCACATCATTAAAACAAAAAATACGTCAACGATGAACTCTTTAGCAGCTGGAAACCTGCATCAGGCAACAATGGGACCAAATTCCAACACCAAAACTCCAGAAACTCATAACCTCAATGGCCCGATGTCTTCAAACTGAAGAGGAGATGCTACACTATGGTAAACGTCCCAACTACGTTTAGACCTGTAGCAGGGATCAAATTTGAAATGAGCTCATTTTGTGGATAAAATTTTGGCTTATTTGATTTAAAAGTCTGTTCGTTTTCATTTTATTCTGGATTTTAGTTTCAGATCTTATAATACAACCTACTAATCTTAATAAATGATAACTTGTTGACAAACTGAGGCAGTTTGTGACTTCAGGACAATAAACTGAAACTCTATTCTGCTAAATTTAGCATTACCGTAAATCCTTCTCACTACACTACAGAAGATCTTTCAGAAACACAGTAAACAACACACTCCATTGACATTATCGTTGGTTAGAGCAGCTCTGCCTTACTGCTGGAGGGTCAGCCATTGAGAAATAAACACTTTTCATACTCTGCTCATAATGAAAAGGGCTTCCAGTCATATCCCAAGCTGTAAACACACTCTATCCTCTATACCCCCTTACATACCCACAGGATTCCTTTAAAATAGTAACTCATCTATAAACCCTTAAAGGCAACGGTTCTATTAAATGAAGGTTTACAGTTAGATGTTTATGACAGCTTTATCCTACAGGTAGGCAGGTATGTTCGTAGTGTGGGTAGTAGTAAGCTGTAGTATTTTTTTAGCTACTCAATTATTTTATTTATTGAAACTTTATACACCAAATTGAGTCACAATTAGTTTATTTACATCACTTCTAGATTAGAGAAAAGGGAATGTTGAAAGGAAATATAGTTTTTAATTTATTTTATGCTTAAAAAAAGCTAAGTATTTCAGTATTTTAAAGGGAGTTAGGTGATCATATGCCACAGATCTATCACTAAAAGTGTTCTGCTTGATCTCATACATTAAATTTATTAAATCCGTTAATTCACAGTTGAAACAAACAAAACTACAACCTGACATTTTGATATGACTTACATAGGTAACTTTAGTGGGAGTAGAAATGAGCCTGGCTGATTAAAGTACCACTTTTCCTAATGAATCCCAAAAGTGCTCAAAGGTCTATTGAAGTTACTAGTTGACATCCTGGAATAGTTTGTATATTTACTGAATTATTATAATCATTTGCATAACAAAATATGTTAAATAACAAATCATTGTTTTAAGAAACCAACTGTTTTATAGAAAAGAGAATTAGAAATAAACAGTCTAATAAACAGTAATAAACAGTCAGTTTTTACAGTTAACAAATATAGATATAATTATTTACCCCCCTTTCCCCCCTTTTTCCTAGTTTTTACACTTGAAAATATAAATATAGTTATTTACTCCCTCATTTCCCCCCTTTTTCGCAGTTTTTACAGTTAACAAATATAAATATTTATTTACCCCCCTTATTTTTCCCCTTTTTACAGTTAACAATTATAAATATAGTTATTTACCCATCATTTCTCCCCTTTTCCACAGTTACCAAATATAAATACAGTTATTTACCTCCCCCATTTTCCCCTTTTTTCCCCTTTTTACGGTTAACAATTATAAATATAGTTATTTACCCCCTCAATAGTTTGAATATTTACTAAATCATTATAATTATTTGCATAACAAAATATGTCAAATAACAAAGGATTTTTTTTAAAGAAACCAACTGTCTTATAGATATGGTTATATATGGTTTCTCAGGAAAATGAGAAATAAAAGCTGTGATAAACAGTCAGGAAATTCACCATAAAGGAAAATGTTACATTTGGGGAAAAATCTTATAATTGGTGTAATTAAAATTAAGATGATTAAATGCCAAGAATTGGAAAAAAAATATTGATCAGTAATTGATTATTGAGAACAATAACTTCGGGGACAATTTTTGTGGTGGAAGATTAACTGTGATTGGTCTTTGGGCAAAATGCTGATCAATAATTGGGTAAATGTTGATTATAGATTAGTCTTTGGAAATAATAGCATGCAGTGGTCAGTGATTGGTCACTGGGCGTAATGGTGATCATTGATTGGAATTAATAATAATGATCGGTTTAAAAAATAGTGATCAGTTCCTGTTCTATTTTGGGAACAGATGTGATTAATTACTGCTTTTAAGGAAGAATAGTGATCAGTAATTGGTCATTGGGGCTAAAGCACAATTATTTTTTTTAAGTTACTATATGGGTCATAAACTTGCATGGAACACACCTTTAAAGGCGATTGGTTCTAGTTAATGAGGGTTTACCGCCAGTGATGTGATAAGGCAGGTTGGATATCTGTATGTCTGGAACTTTATACACCCACTTGCCCAGCTATGCATTTATTTACATTACAAGTTTGCCTTTAGATTAGGAGCAAAACATGCTAATATATAGTAACAATGTTGCTTAGTTGGCGGCTCTTTTAGTAGGGATCTTACTACTGCTGTTTACTACTGCTGACTTCTTCTTACTACTGCCTTCTTCTCCTTACTACTGTCTACTACTCCTTACTACTGCTTACTTCTCCTTACTACTGTTTAATACTCCTTTTTACTGCCTATTACTCCTTACTACTGCTTACTACTTCTGACTCCTCCATACTACTGCTTACTACTGCTTACCTCTACTTACTACTGTTTACTACTGCTTACTACTACTTTCTATTTCTTGAAAATAATCAAGCTTTACAGTTAAATGTAAAACTTGTCACAGACGTTTTCTCCCCTTTCCCCCTGTTTTTACAGTTAACAAATATAAATATAGTTATTTACCCCTTTCCCCCTGTTTTCACATTTAACAAATATAGATTTAGTTATTTACCCTTCTCTTTTTCCTAGTTTTTACATTTAACAAATATTAATGTGGACCCATGAAAATTGTCAAATTTGAACACAACAAGAAATAATTATTTATCAATTATCTATCAAAATATTTCGAAATGGAAACTGTTCTATGATCTGCCTATAATAAAGACACAACACAGATTTGCCTGTCCGCAGATTGGATCTAAAAACTTCACAGACGCTCTACCCACCAAAGCATCTGTAAATCTCTTAGAGCTGCGCTATCACTTCTGACAAAAACACAGCAGATTTCAACATAATAACATTTAGTTCTTGTTTGTCTGACATTTACCTTATTTCCGTTCTACACAAGCTGCGTAAATAAACAATATCCACAGGGGACGAGAGTCAGCGGTGTATGATCGGAAACAAAAGCTTGATGAAACATTGCTGTGAAAGTGTGTGTGTGTGTGTGTGTGTGCTCCCTCAGTGGTCCGAGATATTCCCACCTGGTGTCATTACCACTTTTATCTCCTTGCCAGCTCCAACCAAAGTCAGAAACCAGGTCCACCTGTGCACGTCTGATAAAATAAACATGCAGAGCTGCAGTCATTGTCTATTCCAGTCGTTTAAACCTCAGCTCTCTTTCACTCTTTCCTTTCTTTCTTTATTTTCCCTCTGTCTTTCTAACACTTTGACTTTCCATCGTTTACCCTCTCTAAATCCTGACAGCAGACTAATAATCAGAATGAATTACAGTTCAAACGGGTCTGCCTGACCACACATCACAGCAAACGGCCACTGGGAATTCCCAAAGGCATTATTACAATCATCAATCATGGTTTGTGTCATATTGACATACACCACAATACAGTGCACAGCTGTGTCCAGATGTGCCGACTACAAAAGTCGAGCAGACTGGCACTGAAAATCAAGACTCACCACCTGAAAATCAAGTATACGAGATATCAATATATTGAAAGCATCATTATTTTGACATGGCAACATTCGTCAGTTAAACGTGCTCGTAAAAATACTTACAATACGTTTTTTTTTTTTATTCTAGTCTGAGCTTGGAAAGTGTAATTTAACACACAGCATTGTAAACAAATACTTTAATTTGAGTAATTACAGTACTGCCCGATAAAACATGGCAGAGGACAAGTCTTGAGTCTAGAGACGGAAAATAGAGAGGGAGGAGGAAGATAGAGGGCTGTTCAAAGGTGGATAAAATTAAAGGGTGAAAGCTACCTTCTAAAATTATACTGCTTTTTCATTTCAGGCTCATGTTTAATTCCGGTGTTCCAAAAATGTCTTTTTTCCCAGCAGCACCTGAAGATTAATGGAGTTTCAAAAAGGTGGCATGGACTTTTTTTTTTTTTTAAGTAAAGCTTAAATAATCTTTCTTTAAATGTCTTTTTCTGACTAGCCGTTCGTAGTCTTTGGTTACGTCAAGTCCAATTTTCGTGATACAAATCTAAACTGGCTTCTATGGTGTGTGGCGAAACAAACTTACATTCACATTTACAGCATTCATAGCAGACGTCCTTGCTTAGGGGCCCAACCAATAGTGGTAAGTTGGTGGTCTTCTAATTAGCACTCCTACATCTTAACCACAGTGCTACCACCTCTCACATATAATTAATAAATAAAATTTTATTGTCTGTTTTGCGCCAAAGAGTTCGGGTCCTTTTCAGTCCCACCCCTCTCTCTCTCTCTCTCTCTCTCTCTCTCTCTCCTCCGTTTAATCTCTAATTTGTTCTATCAATAAAGGCAAAATTGCCTGAAAATATATCTTTAAAAATGTAACCGCTTTCCGATTGCAGGAAATACGGCATTGTTTGTTTTTTGGTCAAATCAGATCCAGGCGATAAGGTGACCTGACAAAGAACAGAGACTAATCTACTTTTAGCTTTAAACCCTAGACACAACAGGTAATTAATACTGGCCCATAACCTCACTGAATGGCACGTGGGTATTTTACTGAAGCGGGTAAAAAGCAGACACACCCCTCACTTGTGCCTCCTCACAAATGGACACATCAATCCTCATTTCACAAGTCGCTTCCCCCCTTTGCAGTCTGGAAATCTGGGCAATTTCACTAAAAGAAAAACACCTTGGTGTAGGTGCACTCACTGTGCAGCATGGGTAATGGCCTCTTTGTCCTTGCAGCTCTCATGAAACGTGTAAAAATGTGCATCCAAATAGTGCTCCAAAACAGGGAGCGCAAAGCAGGCCTTTAAAATGCAGCTTTTGAAGGAAAGTAGAAATTAGAAAGTAGAAAAGGCAATTTCAAGTGAATTTAAAGTAAAAAACGCATTGAAGGTCTAAAAAAATGCAAATGCAAAATGTCATGATAGTAAAGGTCACATGGCTAAAATAGCAAAAATACATACATACATACATACATACATACATAAATACATACATACAGTACATACATACATACATACAGTACATACATACATACATACATACATACAGTACATACCTACATACATGCATACATACAGTACATACATACATAGTACATACATACATACATACAGTACATACATACATACATACATACATACAGTACATACATACATACATACATACAGTACATACATACATACATACATACATACATATAGTACATACATACATACATACATACATACATACATACATACATACATACATACATACATACATATACATACATACATATAGTACATACATACATACATACATACAGTACATACATACATACATACATACATACATACATACATACATACATACAGTACATACATACATACATACATATACATACATACATACATACATACATACATACATACATACATACAGTACATACATACATATAGTACATACATACATACATACATATAGTACATACATACATACATACAGTACATACATAAATACACACATAAATACATACATACATAGATACAGTACATACATACATACATACATACATACATACATACAGTACATACATACATACATACATACATACATACAGTACATACATACATACAGTACATACATACATACATACATACAGTACATACATACATACATACATACATACATACATACAGTACATACATACATAGGCGATAAGGTGACCTGACGAAGAACAGAGACTAATCTATAAAACAAGCCTCGGTGGTGGTTAGTAACAGATATGAAATGACTAAAAAAGCAGTCGACAGGCGGTGAAGTTAAAAATAGACATATTTGTGAAGAAAATGCGACGATAATAATGTGTAAGGGTTTATAGTCATTTTGCAAAGAAAAAAAAATCGCACATATATGCGTAAATTGTACGACATTAACTTACCCGTGTACCTTCGGGGCCAGTTGTACTGGTCGACTGTTAAAATTTCAATTTTAACCCAACTGGTTGCGTTGTAATACAAACAATCCAATAAAAAAGTTTGAAGTAACCCAACATAATAACCCAATATATTTACCCCAGATACTGGTACGGTGAATAACTCAATGTTTTGAATAACTCACCATTTTTATTATAGTGTAATATTGAATAAGGATTGAATTCTTTGAACAATTATGCTAAAATATCAGGTGAGCCATTATGACATGAATAGCGCTCTGATTATCAACATATATCAGCGTATTTAACCGAATGCTATCAGGGATTTAGCAGCTTGGTACAATTGTGGGTTATTAGACTGAGTATTTACCAAAGATGCCACTTAGACATATCAATCAGCAAAACCTATATTTTACTGCAGCTCTAAAATATACAGCATTGTAGAATCGCTGTCAAACCCCGAAGCAAAATCTTTCAATGAAATCCACTGCTGTTAAAACATCTAAAGTTCTGGCTAGCTAGTAGTCTGGTAATGTTTTTAGCTGTGTATGTTTGTACAGGTTGGATGTGGAGTTGTTAATTATGATCTCCAGGGGTTTTTATCCCCACAGGTTTGGGCTCTGATCATTTGCAGCTCATTATCATACTGATGCCTTTGAAGCAATCAAAAGTGAAGATATCAAGTATCTTCGTTTAATGATCAACTGCTTTCACTGCTTCTGAATAAATGTTCTTCGAGTGTATTCACATTTACAGCATTTGGCAGACGTCCCTATCTAGAGCGACTTACATTTATCTCTTTTTATACATATAATAATATATATTTGAAACATTTATTATATAAACTGAGTAATTGGGGGTTAAGGGCCTTGCTCAGGTGCCCAGCAGTGGTGACTTGGTTGTACTGGGAATCGAACCCTGTACTGTTCTGGTATCAGTCCCACACCACTAACTACTAAGCCACCACTTCCGAGGGTATTTATTTGAAGTATGTCATAATCCATAAGGAACATTTTGATAAACCATTTATCTAATTCTTCTATATACATGTAATTTCCTATCCTAGTTGACAATAATATTAAATGTTAGATAAGTACCTAATACATTCGTATGATTAATTAGTTTCACGATGTATGAACACCTGACATGAACAGATGTGACAAATAAGCGATTTTCCTCTTTTTTTTTTTTTTTCCTGGTGCAAAGCTTAGATATTTTTACCTGCTTTCGTACAAAACTGTGTCTGTTGCCGAATAGACAAATTCATGCTTTTTACTTATAATCACTCATTTATAATTTATGCTAAAAGTATTTTGATCCTAAAATAAGTTACATAAATGAATAGTCGAGTTGATCACGTGTCAACAGAAAATTGTTTATTATCTGGGAATATCTAGGAGTGCCTGCATGTTGTTGAGGATATGTAAATAATCTGATTGGGCCTTTTCAGTGAACCTCCATTCATTAATTAACATGAACACTTCATTACACAGACATTAGATTAGCAGATTTCTAAAGCTTATAAATAATAGCATAATGAAGTTGCCTGGAAATATAAATCCACATAAAAATAGAAATTAATTTGGAACAACTTCATACAGAATGCATAGGTTTATTAAAGGTATAGATTCATTAACTGGCTAATTTATATTAAAAACTGTAAATTCAACGGGTTAAAATTGAACTGAAAAATTTATTTATTTAAATCTAATGATAATTTATGATTTATTCAAATAACCTATCGAATGGCACGTTAAAGTATTAGTTACAGTATATATAATCCTAAATATATACACATTTCTGCACATGAATTGTCCCACATTTGGTTTCATGGTTTTATTTTCTGTAACTTTTTAGGGAGTAAAATAGTTTTTATCTATTCTAAAGACTTAATCATTTATTTATTTATTTATTTTTATAATAATTATAAATAAAAGTCCCCACTGTACCTGCATATATTGAATACAGATCTGTTTATTAAATGGCAGCCTGTGGTAGGGAAATGGAGAGCTTTGGGCTGTGTTTATCAGGCCACAACAGATTTGACAGGCTGACAGGTCTTTCTCCAGCAGTGACAGACACAAGTCTACTGGGAGAGCAGCTCAAGTCTGTGTGCTCAGACAGCCTCACAATAACTCTGACACGACTAACCATCACTTTGACAGCAAGGTGAATCAGCCCCTCCATACACTATAGATTACCGTGCAACCAGTTTACCAACATTACCCACAAACCACTGCAGGCAACGCCACCATTGTGAGGTTTTTTTAACAACTAAACTTCAAATATATGATTGATTATTTACTTTCATTGACTGCCTTTAGGAAAAGCTAGAAGGATAATGAAAGGCAAAGTAATCGGCGACAGTGAAGCTTTTTGATTTATTCTGAAGTTTTGAAGTTTTCATCTGGGTGGCTGATGTGCTGATCTTGTGGACTGAAAACATTACGTGGAACTGGATGGTCATGGTGATCTTGATAGACTTGTTTTTAGCAGGTAGGTAAAAGGGCGACAGCTGCAGGACATTATGATTAAGAGAGCACAGCTGACAGTTAATAAATACACAACCATCTAAAAAAAAGTCTAAATCTTCCTACTAAACATCCATCCAGAGTGCACTGGAGTGGTCACATGGACTCACGGCAAGCTGCATACATTGCTTTGCTTTTAACTGTCCATTATAACGAACGCTATAACAAGGGGGAAAGTAGTGGCTTAGTGGTTAAGATGTTGGACTGATACCAGAAAAACCAGGGTTTGATTTCCAGCACCACCAGACCACCACTGTGGGCACAAGTTTTATAAAAACTGAAGGTTTGTATTTGCTTTGACTTGCTGTGATGGTCAAAAATGTATGGATTCTAAAATCGCAGATTTAAAAAATTCTCCGACTTCAAATTTTTTAAAAAATCTTAATTTTTTTAGTTCACAATTTATTTATTTATAGATGGATTAGTGTTTACTTATAGCACGATGAAACTATCCTTTATTTGAAGAAATATATTACGTGCACTCTTAAAATTGTTATAGATATTTATAAGTTTTGGGCTTCCTTAAATAATTCTACTTTTGAAAAGAAAAAAGACCCTTTAAAGGTTCCTCCAGAGGGACAACAAAATTCATTCAGCTTCTTTTTTGAAGAATGTGTATTTTTTTCCAGGCCAGCGTCTACCACTGTCTTTTCAAGTCTCTGTATCAGAGATATATACTATACAGGATAAGTATTGGGGGACTTGACTATTATACCAGAATGTGTTACTAAACATCAAACTCCAGATTGCAGTCTTACTTTAAGTCCTAAAGACTGTTTAGGGATTTGCTTATTTAGCTACAATAGTATTAATGCGTTTGGGTGCTAATCAGTGGTGGGCTGTCAGGGTCAGTAAACCCTTCTCTGCTGTCTAAACACTATCAGAAACACTGACCTACATTTACAACCTAAATTCTAATATTTGTTCCATGAAATTGTATTAATTTATTCCAACAGTTTATTCTCTTCATTTCGTAGTGTTTCTCTTGCTAGACTGATTTCAGTGTGTGTATGTGGATGTTACATTTTTTTTGTCCAATCAGATTTCAGCCTCTATGTGCTGCCATGTTAATCTAATCTCCCCAAAGCCTTCAGAATCAGTAGTGCTGGCAGATGTAAAGTAAACTACATTAGCAATGGGACTGTTTATTTAACCAATCAGATTTTAAATTTGTCTCACAGGGCCATCTAGCTGGCCCACAATAACGTCAGTATTTATCCGTCCTCTGGTTGATTAAAGCGAAATTTAGGTTTGACTAGCAAAACACGTCTGTAGCAATCTGCACACATTTATACAGCTGAATTAGAATTTTTATGCCCACAATAACTGACAGAGGAGGAGAAATTGAATTGGTTTGGACATACTTACAATTCCATTTTTAGGGCGAACTTTTCTTGAAAAGTTAGACATCGTGAGGAGAGCTAACCCTGAAGATAACTAGCTTGTCTCAGCTCGAGAACACTTTGTTTGCCACTTCCAGACCAGTGCCTATGAGCGGTACCACTGGCTTACAGACTTTTAATGTATAATGTATATGTATAATGAGGATGTTTGGAGTCTTAAATGGTTTTATTGCTTTAATAAAAAAGGTTTTCACTCTTAATACACGAAATGTCTCTCTGTCTATAATTCCACGCCGTGTTATATTGTGTATTGTTTAGTATGATGGTTTTTATAATTGTGATGTGATAAAGGCCCAAATGCACCACCTGCAACCTGTGTTAATATTGAGAGAGTAGATCTGGGAGTAGATCAGTAGGATTCTTATCCAGTGGGAACCATAACACACCATGGAGCACAGGGTCATTCATTCATTCATTTTTATTCCCTAATTCAGTGTCACAGGGATCTGCTGGAGTCTATCCCAGCCGGTTCTGAAAGGGCGAATGGCAGGAAAGGTACACCCTGGACAGGTCGCTTGTCCATTACAGGGCAGAGCACAGGGTCTTTGTGTATTAATTATTCAATGCTACAAAGACAATACTAGACAAAAGTTTTTGTGGGTCTACTGGTAAGGTGTCCAGAAACTTTTTTTTCTATATAATGTGTATTGTATACTTTTTTTCTATAATGTGTATTGTATATCGAAAAAATAATTTGTATTTAAAAAAAATTATGCTTATATTATTGCACTACTGCAAGGCCTAATTTACCTGTTGTTTTCTGTATATGGTCAGTTCTTTTTGGTCCTACAACTGATTGACAGGTGAGCAAAGAGAAAGCATTTCCAACTGCTAGTCTTTGTTTCATGCTGTAAGGCATGCTCATTAAAAACAGCAAGCCTGAGCCTCTTAAATTAGATACTTACTGAAGAACTACCGCCTGGACAAAGAAATTGTTCATGATGCATAGTCTCTGCGAATACCCTGCAGATTGTGAAATTAGTGCATTGGAGTTTGATTGCCCAGTCTGTCAAAAATCTCCGTATGTCACCTCTTCTCAACTACTCAGCCAACTCAAGCATGGTGATATTTACACTCCGTCTACTACGCAGAGATAATTGCACTCAAACAAGGCGTCTGCTGTGTGTTCAAATCAGGAGAAGTCCTAAAAATAAGAAAAACTTCGAAAAACAATGCAGACATGAATGGTGATGAAAATAACGACGTTTTAAATACTTACTTTGTTACTTTTTCAAAGACTTTATAAATACTAACTGCGTTATAAATACTAACTGTGTTATAAATACTAACTGCGTTACTTAATCTCAATTGTAATGCATTTTTCCTGCTAGCTAGCTTACTATCCTCTGAAAAGCAGATTATTTTTAGAATTAATCATTTGTCAGACAAACTTAGCACACATGACTGTAGACCAAAATCTAACAATGGAGAAATAAAGCAGCAGAACTATAACCTGAACTGTAGATGACTAAACCAAAATAATTGCTAAAGTAAAAGCTAAACTGGGGGAAAAAGCCGTTAACAAACTTTACTTGACGCTAACAGATTTGATGCTAATAGACTTGACTTGTTGCTAACAGCCTTGTCTTGACGCTAACAGACTTCTCTTGATGCTAACAGACTTTACTTGATGCCAACAGACTTGAATAGACACTAACAAACTTGACGCTAACAGCCTTGTCTTGACGCTAACAGACTTCTCTTGATGCTAACAGACTTGACGCTAACACACTTGACGCTAGCAGACTTGACGCTAGCAGACTTGAGTCTGACGCTAACAGACTTGACTAGACACTAACAAACTTGATGCTAGCAGACTTGTCTTGACGCTAACAGACTTGACTTATCACTAACAGACTTGACTTGTGGCTAACAGACTTGACTTGACGCTAACAGACTTGATGCTAGCAGACTTGACTCGCAACGGTACAGGGAACATCCACAATCCGTGACAAAAGACACCAGGAAAGACAAGGGCTTTAATATTATCAAAGAGGGCCACATGACTGAAACAAACCAGTCACTAGACAGAACTGAAAACCAATAGAAACGGGACACATGGACAAAGAAATCACATGACAGAAACACATAAGGAACAAAGATCACAGAAACATGAAACTAAAAACATTAACATAACCTTAAAATTAAATATAACACCAAACCTTACACTTTTCCGTTCTACCAGTTGGAATGTAACAATGATGAACTGGTAGAAAATGTTTAAAACTTGTGATGTGTTTACAGAAGTGTGATTTCTAAATTAAAAGCGTTAATATCTCCCATTCCTGCACGCCCATTAGACCCTATTCAGACCCTATTCAGACCCTGCGAGCAGATGCCTGATTCCCTGATGCACTGAAAACCTTTAGCAGGTTGACAAACAGGTGGGAAGTGTTTATATTTTGCACTAATCTGATTAAACACGCTTTAATTGACTTAATGAAACATTTTCAGAGCCTCTGTGTGAAATATCTTCATTACAATATTGCAGTTCAATGAGAAATGAGTGAATTTCCTGAGGTGTGGAATAGCTGGGAATCAGAGAAACTGACAGTTCTTTCACTTTAATTCCTTTAAATTTCTTTAAAATTGTAATAAAACCGTTTACTACATCGCGGTTCTCTGTAATGTCGAGAGCCCATCAACTGTGGGACCACCCTCTAATACCTGATTACTTTCCATATGAGAAGTTCCCTAATATTTAACCTAATCTGTGCAATTTACTCTCTCTCTCTCACTTTCTCACTTTCGCCCTCTTTCTTTTTCTATCTATCTTTATCTTTCTTTCTCTGTTATTCTCTCTCAGTCGCGCTTTCTTTCTTTTTTTTCTTTCTCTTTCTGTCTCTCTCTCTCTCTTTCGCTCTTGCTCTCTTTTTCGTTCTCTTTCTGTCTCACTCTCTGTCTTTCACTTTTTCGTTCTTTTTCTGTCCTTCTCTCTTTCTGTCTTTCTCTCTTTTCTCTTGCTCACTTTCTTTTCTCTCTCTCACTCTCTCTCTTTCTCTCTGTCTTTGCTCTTTTTCTCTCTTTCTGTCTCTCTCTCTCTCTCTCTCTCTCTTTCGCTCTAGCTCTCTTTTTTGTTCTCTCTCTGTCTCTCTCTCTTTCTCTCCCTCGTTTTCTCTCTCCTTAATATCTTTCAAGATCATCTTCTCCTGCCCTAGGTAGTATGGTTTCAATTATTCGGAATATTAATTACGTATTAATTGAAGCCTAATTACTTTCTTCATTAGATCAGCGATTAATCTCCTGTCATGCTCTTCACATCACTGATCCCACGGTAATGAGGAAGTGTTGGAGAGCTCGCTGGTCATCTGTTTATAATCATGACTGACATTGCTGAGCATTTGAACAAATGAGAATCTAAAGCGCAGCCAGAGAAAATCCGCCTTATTATAAACGACCAAAGGAAACACTAAAAAATCGTATAGAATTATAGATTTCTGCAGTGAAGACATCTGGACATCTGCACATCTGGAAATATTTTGGGTGGTTTTATTATCATGCCACTGTTTTGCTTTATTTTATTTTAACAGACAAATTCTCCAGGTCTTTTTATTTTAATTACTGTAAATTAAAGATAGTTTTAGTGTTAATGTGTATAAGGATGTTAGATTTTTGGTCCAATCGGATTTTAGTTTCTATGTGCTGCCATGTTAATCTAATCTGCCCAAAGCCTTCAGAATCAGTAGTGTTGCTAATGGAACCTACACTATATAAGCAGTGGAAGATTGTTAATGGGTTGAAGACTGTTTTCTTAACAAATCAGATTTTAAGTTCGCTTTAACAGTGCTAGCTAGCTGGCCCACAATAACGTCAGGTTTTCTGTCTTCTGATTGGTTGATCAGAGTAAAACCGTTACAGCCAAGTTTGACTAGCGAAACACATCTGTACAGTTGAATTAGCATTTTCACGCACACAATGGCTGGCAAAGGAAGAAAAAATTTACTGTTGTCCCAGACATACTTAAAATTCTGTTTTCAAAGCGGACTTTTCCGGAAAAGTTAGGCATTGTGGCCAACCCAACCTCTCCTCAACCGAAGATAACTAGCTTGTTTCAGCCCAATTTATTTACCACTTCCAGTCCAGTGCAGAGGTGCGGTATCACTGGCTTACAGCCTTTAAATATATTATATATTTTTTAGCCTTTAAATATATATTATATATATATATTTTTAAATATATTATATACTTTATGTTTCTATAATGTTATTAGATAAATATTGATTCTGAACTGCTCCAGATGTTGTATGTGGTACAGTTGTGGTCATAGTGTAGAGGTTTGGAGGTTTCTTGCTTTAATAAAAATGGTTTTCATCCCAATACGTGACGTCTCTCTGTCTGTAATTCCACGCCGTGTTATGATGCCATGTTATGATGCGTTAGTATTGATGGTTTCTATAATTGGGGCGGTGATAGCGGTGGTATTAAAAGGTGTTTCAGTACCCACTGAAAGCCCAGGTACCAAAACCACCATCCACCACTAAAAAATCATATATACTTAATAATCAAACATTTACAAAAGTAGTCCCAATGACATTAAAATCCAGATGCCTTCTGTTATGAATTCTTACTCATATTATCTTTGCACAGAAGATAATGAAAGAATAAATGAATGAATGAATGAATGAATGATTGGTCTTTTCTTAGACCAATGACTATTTCCACACTACCTTTTCGGAACTCTGGTGCATAAACTGCCATAAAATAAGTATACTGTGTACTGTAATCAGTATAGCCTGTCCTTATAAAAAAATATAGTCATTAGGCTAATTGAAGCTACTAGCTGTGCTTTATAATTAATTGCTAAATCTTCGATGAAAGAAGGCTCCTGAAAGCTTTTTTTTTTAATTGTCCACAAAGAAAAGTGGTGCATCAAGAAAAAATGGTACATTCCACCCTCTTATGATCAGAAACCTAAATGGGCATTCATCAAAAACTTGGCAAAACCGAAGGTTGCAAAATGCATAAAGTTTGTATATCGAAGAACTGTCAGAAAGCAATAGCTTCTGATTTCCTCAGCCTCTGATGTAAAGCCACTCTCTTCAAACACCGGCGTACCGACACTCATGCATCACACAAAAGTGGACATATCGGCACTTGTCATGTAATGATATTGGCTGAGTGCAGGGTTCTAGCTCGAGTGCTGAGCATAGATAAGAATCCAGAGGGTTGCTGGGAGTATTAGGAGTCGGGGTTATGAAAGACAATTTCTCAAAGTGCACTGAAGCAAGACAAAAAAAAATTCTTGGTTGAGCTTCTCACTGTAAAATGAGATGCTATAACTGTCCGATCTCATCACTGTGGGATGTTCTATTGGCTGATTTAGCAGTTTTCTTCAAAGCCCTGTCAATGCATGGAATTATTCATTCATCCCCAAACAACCACTTTATGATGTTAAGAGTTTCAGTTTCAGTATAGAGTTTCCCTCTATAGCCAATCCACTCTGGGACACATCTGGTGGATAGGACACTGGTTTTACTAAAAGAAATGTTCTCAAAGCACAATTTTAGACTAAAAATAATCAAGTTGAAAATTTCAATTCGTATTTGTTCTTTGATGAGCAAACCTAAAGCAACACTGGAAAAAAAGATGAAATAGAAACCTTGACTGGAACCGGAGAGTAGATTTCATCATCATCTGGTTAACACTGAAGAGTGATATTATAAATAATGCTCTTTGTACTGTAACCAGGAACTTCAGAGTAAATTTACATAATTTCTGGCTACCAGGACCTCAATGCTGAGCTCTGACTGTGCCTTGGCGCATAGAACGGCCGCTTACGTGACGCTGCTGCGCAGTAGCCGGTATGTACGTCGCCCAGTCCCTACAACTCTATGCCAAGTCAATGTTTAAGGAAGTTTTTGGGTCTTGCTGAAGCCCGACAGCACGGAGATGGTCAGGTTCTGCCTCTTCTTCTCTTTAGGGTCCTTGATTGGCTGCAAACAAGGGCGTGACTTGGAGATAGAACTGAACTCACAGAGAATTTCAAGTGTTTCCACATTATAATGACAAAATCTGTGAAAATGAACCATGAAGTTGGTTAAAAATAAAAAAATATGTAATAATATACTTTTGCTGTCTTGCTGTAGCTTAGCTGGGAGGGGTAGCTTTAGTGTGGGGAAGCTTTATTTAATGTAGACCAACTGAGAGCTTTGTTCACTAAAAATTTTCAAGTAGCTTGCCCAACATTGCTTGTATTTTAAAATATTTTAAATCATTTATTTCTCCTTTCCAATATTCCACATTAAAAGTAATGTGCTTTTTTATTCTGGCTACTTAAATACATTTCACGCAACCAAAAACGGAAAAAATGTTGCAAACGCTGCTGGAGATGCGAGACACACAAAGCATCAATTCTGTCCGAGGACATACTTGGCTTTGTTCTTTGTGCCAAGTTCTATTTTTTCTTTTTACAATACATGAAAACCCGCTATAAACTTTTAACTCATCACAGTAGGTTGCCTAAAATTGCTGAAGATTGTGGGTTCGATTCCCAGCTTCGATTCCAAGCTACCACTGTTGGGCCCCTGAGCAAGGCCCTTAACCCTTAACCAGTTGTATAAATGAGATAAATGTAAGTCGCTCTGCAAAATCTGTTTCAATTTAAAAACATCAACTAATCTAACATACATGTATTTGGACTGTGGGAGGAAACCGGAGAACCCGGAGTAAACCCACGCAAGCACAGGGAGAACAAGCAAACTCCACACAGAAAGACCCACTACAGCGGTACAGGGACAAACCAAAACCCTTGACAAAGACAAAGGGAAACACATGGGCTGTAAATACACACGACAAACCAATAGAAACATGACACATGGACAAATGGGTCACGTGACAGGAACACATGGAGAACAAAGATCCCATGTCAAGGACCAAACAAGAAGTAAACAAAAGCATGAACAACAAACAAGACCTCAAAAAATATAAACAATATAAACAAAAAGCATAAAACATAGAATAAAATAAAAACATAAACATGAGCCATAACTTTACATAATCACTCTACTGACAAGTGACTAAATTATGGGGGAAAACACACATTTTATAGCAGTCTTTAGCTCTTTTAAACTATTTTTCTTTTAAAAAAATAAGCCAAAAATGTGATTTAAATGTGTGTAATATATATATATATATATATATATATATATATTGCCAAAAGTTTGTGGTCACCTGACCATTCATATGGTTCCTCTCTAAAATGTTGCTACCAATCCAGAAGTGCAGAATCGTCTAGAATGTTTTCGATGTTGTAGCATTACATTATTCCGTCACTGGAACTAAGAGACTCCAACACTGTTCCAACATGACAATACACAAAGCCTCTGATCTCCATTAAGTCATAGTGTGTTATGATTGGATAGCACTCATAAAGTGTTCTGCACTAAGCCCTGATCTTAACACCAGTTGTCTTTGGGATGAACTGGAACACCGACTGCACCCCAGACATCCTTACCTGATGTTAGTGTCTGATCTTACTAACACTATTGTAGCTAAATAAACCCAAGTCTCACATTTAGGCTACAAATTGTAGTGGAGAATTTGAATAGAAGAGTGGACCTTAATCTAACAGCAAAATGGAAAGTAAATCTGGAATAAGATGTTTACAAACAAATATAATTCTGATAATCAGGTGACCACAAACTTTTGGCAATATAGTATATATATATATATATATATTTATATAATGTGATGTCTGTGTGAAAATTTGATATATAGTTATAGCTTTAGTGCTAAAAGCCCATCTGGGGTTAATTCAAGGGGGCTTAAGCCAGCTTGAAACTGGTCCCCTATCTACAGTTTAACATCTAATGATGCATTCCAACAATCTGCTGGCTGCTCAGCTTTGAGTATTACTCATTGCGAAGTGTATACTGCAGTCCCCCCGTCACACACACATACAAGGGTGACAATTACAATACAAACACTAATACTACCTACACGCTACAGCTAGACATTCAAGGGCGTAGGGTTATAGCAAAAAAAAATAAATAAATAAATAAGCTCTGATTTAGAAAGCAAATTATAACCTCACACTTTCACATCCCCACACAGGAGGGAATGAAAGCAATCAAGGTACAGATATATATCATTGCAGCCCAATGTGACAGGAGAATTGGCTGTGGAACCTGGGTTAACATGACTCCTCTGCACTTAAGGAGCTGATATAAAATGCATCTAAAATTGAGCCATGGGATAGAGAAGCTGACCATTGATCATACTATGCGGTTACCCTTCCCAAAACACACACACACACACATACACACACACAATTTTTATATTGCCAGGCCAATACATCATGTGCTCTATGGCCAAATGAGGTAATCACTCAAAATTATTTGCATACAAGCTAATGAAACATTGCAACGTTAAAACCTCTTGAATGTTAATTAGAAAAGTAATGCACAATTTGCTGATTAATGTTTCATTTCATCTCTTAAAGGGGCTGCCGAGAGAAGGAGGGGACTATAACTCTCCTCCGTATACTGTACACTCAGGTAGAAAGATATTAGACTTAGTTATACATCATACATTATACCTAACACTTGCACCTAAAGTAATATTCCAAAGTGAAGTCTTTAGAAGCGTTTTACGGAGTGTAAGAAGTATATATATTTTTTTAGAGATGTAGAATTTTTATTTTCACAAAAACACACACTTTAATCCCATCTAGGGCTGTGCGATTTTGGGAAAATATCCAATTGCGATTTTTGCGACTGCGATTGCGTTTGCAGTTTAATTTGCAATGTAATTTTTTTTTTGCCACACAGTAAGTGGGTTATGAGATGTTAGCATCTTAGTTGGGTAAGTTGTACTGCTGTGATTCAATTTAGTTTGTACAGCACTTTTAACAATAGACATCATGTCAAAGCAGCAGAAAGATTTTTTTAAAAGCAAATTTTAGTTAATAATCAATGTGTCTTAAAATAGCACAGTTGAATACACGCCTCCAGATCACGTATGTAACCATGGTAATGCTTGGGGAACATAAATTTATTTTAAGAAGTAGTAAAGACTAACTTTTAGTATATTTAGTACAAAATTATTGTCTGAAAATAAAACATTTTTAATACATTGTACTTAAATGAAGTGTATTTTATTTTTTTATTTTTTTCACCTGGCTTGTAATTTAATTTCTCATGCTATCTTCTTTCTTCTCATCCATAGCCAGTGTCTACTCTTTCAGACAGAGTTCTTTAATGGTCTTCCTCTGGGTCTGCCCTTTGATGCCTACTTCCTTCAGAGGTCTTGTTGTGGAATTGGCAGCAAAGCATCTGCAGCCCAACTCCACTGGACAGATCTTTATTCTAAAGTCCCTTCCCTTTGCCTCTGCACAGCATTTTTCTTCCATATGCTTCATCGATGGCATTTTTTCCAGAGATGCATTAGCTCAAAAATAAAGATAGTAGAGCGGCAGGAGTTGGACCACAGAACCGAGGTCTGGGAGCAGGATGCTCACGGCACTCGTTGGTGGAGATGTGAGTGTACAGTGTATTTATTATGCATGATATTCAACTGATGTTTTGTATTTGGTTAATATGTTTGTAGCCTTTGATCTAAGTTAAAAAAAAAATAAGATTTAATGCAAACCTGCCATTGGTTAGAAAAAAGATTTTAGTTGAAGTGCAACTGTCTCGCTAGCTGACTCAGATATCATTTATTTCTGGTTTATAATTTCCAAGCTGTAAAATTTTTAATTGCATTTATTTTATTAATATTAGCTGTAATATTCGCTAGTAAACTGACTTCTTTATTTGTTGCTAAATGAACTGTTACTTTTATTACTCTTTAATTATGTGCCGTACAACATAAGTAAAACAAACATCTACCCCCTTAAATAAAGAAATAATTGTCTAGACGTAGAATCTAGCTCACATAAATCTAATGCATAATTGCAATAATGTAAATTATCAGTATTTAATTAAATTGTGTGTGTGTGTGTGTGTGTGTGTGTGTGTGTTGACTACCTGGAAGTTAAAGTATTTGTGAATTTATCAGCAGGTGAATATTGTTTTACAGTGTGGGCTACAAAACTTATCTAAGTACACAACATTAGTGGTGTTTCACGTACTCTGAAACTAAATATATTTTATTAAGACAAATAAGTAAAAAAAGATATTTTACAAGTAGTTTTTTTTATAGAAAAAAACTGACCATTTTAAAAGTATGTAAGGACACATTTTATTATTCATGCAACATTTTTTCCTTTATAGCACACATGTCAAATTAAAAGCCCGGAATTCCTTCAGGCAGTTTTTAAGCTTTGTACAAGTAAAATGTTATACCGCTGCTATCTTTGATTATAGCATACTTAAAAATTAATTTTAGGATGATGTTAGCCCAAAGAAACCAGAAAACTATAACTAACTTTTAACTTACATTTACAGCATTTGGCAGATGCTCTTATCCAGAGCGACTTTTATTTATCTCTTTTATACAACTAACAATTGGGGGTTAAGGGCCTTGCTCAGGGGGCCTACAGTGGTGGTGCTAAGAATCTAACCCCAGTCATTCTGGTATCAGTCCAACATCTTAACCACTAAGCCACCACTTCCCAACTTTTAATACATTTATGAAAATCGTCTATGTGGCTGAAAGTTTGTGGACACATTAATATAAGTGTGTCTTTTCCAAAGTTTGCTGCATGTTATAAAATTACAAGTCCCTTAAGGTATGATGTGTTCTGGTTAGTGTTGCAAGCTTTCTAAAGGTATAGTGTGAAAGAATGTTTTGCACCCAGCCCTGACCTCAACCCCCAACAGCTACACCCTAGACCTGTTCGTCCATCATTAGTGCCTGCACTCAGTAATATTATTGTTGCTGAATGAGGAAATCCCCCAAAACCCGGAACATGATTTTCAAAAATAAAAAAAAAACACATATGGATGTTATGATCAGTTGTCCCAATACTTTTGCCTAGCTAGTGAGTGAGTGAACAGGGGAAATCAATTAAATAAAAAAATGTAAAAACAAATCCAAAACAATTTATTTAAAACTGTGGTAAACGAATCAAATGTATTTTCTAGGAAAATATTACAACTTTTTTTTCTTTTTTTTATTAAAATAACAAAAATGTATGCATTTCATCTGAAACCATCTAATAATCAAAAAGTACACTTAAGAAAACACCTCATTAACAGATATAAAACATTTTATTTAGTTTTAAATTTCAGAATTTAGTCTGAAAGCTTTTTAGTGCTTTAATTGAGACTTTTATTCAGTAGAATGACTTTTAGGCTTTGAATATTTTTTTCCATGTGTATTCCTCATGACACACTCACAGAAAAATTGAAAGGTGGTGTCAAAGCTATCACTAGTTACCAGACGGTCTCAGTGGAGGTGCAGAGAGAAAGCTAGGCCTACGCTGGGCTCCAGAGTGCCATGTGGATATTGCTCCAGTCTGCTGAGGCATGGCCATGTGGAGGAGACTGCAGCTGTTGTTCCTAGTGTTGTCCACTCCTTATCCTGCTTTCTTTCCCTGGACCCTGACAGGATGGATACACTCTGCTGCACCTGGTTGCTCAGCTTTTTTTCTCCACATACAACACACACACACACACACACACACACACATAGGTTTGAAAGAATTCACAAAAGAATAAGACAGAAAACAAATTACGTCTTGAATTACAAAAAAAATGTCTCGATGGCTTTAAGACATGGACAAGACACAATTTACACCTGGGCAAACAGGTAACAATGATCACGTTTACGGTTCTACAAAAATCATACAATAGTACCAAAGTGCCAAATTGTGAAAAGGAACACAAATTTCAAAGAAAGAGAAAATATTTCAAGACTAAACCAACCTTAATGCAACAGTGGTTAATGTTTGTGAATTCAATTTCTATTCACAAAGACATACACTAAGTGGACATAGGTTTGTGGACATTGACAAGCCTAGGAAAGCTTTTAACTATGTTTTGGGACATGAATGTGGATTTTGCCCAGCTTTTAATTGATTGTCTAATATATCAATACAAATCATATGTAGCAGACAGAACATTGATTTTCATCAAATGATGGTTTGGAACTGTTGCTTTCTCCAACCTCCTCCAAAATTTGCTGAAAGGTCAGCTTTGCTTTTAATTATGAATAAGTAAGAATAAAAATAGGCAGCACGGTGGCTTAGTGGTTAGCACTGTTGGTCCCGGGTTCGATTTCCGGGCAGGGGGCTGTCTGTGTGGAGTTTGCATGTTCTCCCAGATTTATTCTGGCTACTCCGGTTTCCTCCTACAGTCCAAAAACATGTATGATAGGTTAATTGGTGATTCTAAATCGCCCATAGGAGTGAATGTGAGTGTGTGTGTAGCCGTGATGGACTGGTGACCTGTCCAGGATGTACCTCTCCTGCTTTTCACCCTTTCAGGCACAGCTGGGATAGACTCCAGCAGATCCCTGTGACCCTGAATTGGGGAATAAGCGTGTATAGAAGATGAATATATAATGTACATATATATAGATATTTGTTTCGATGTATGTTTTTATTATGATTTCATTAGAGATATGAAATAGAACTGGCTAGAGATTCTGCAAACATATACTATATGACTAAAGGCCTTTTTTAATTGTCCCTCTGCTCAAAGCAAGTTTCATAAAATATACTATGGCAACAGAAGATGGCTGCAAAAAATGACCAGGATATGTACCATGAGGGTAGCTGAACACTTACTTTTGAGCATTTCTCATTGAGGTACCTTATGACTTAAATTTATCTCTTTTTTACAAATAAGCAATTTGGGGTTAAGGACCTTGCTCAGGGGGGGCAGCAGTGCGCTCTGGGAACCCACTGTGCTACCACTTCCCACTTTATTGGTACCATTTCCTACTTTATTGGTACCATGATGCTGATCATCGACTTTCTTTGTCAGCTCAGGTTGGGTTTGTAGGGCGTGTGTATGTGAACGTGTGAAATCAGTGGTGAAAAGACAGCCACATAACTTGCAACACAGAGAAAGAGACTTGAACATCACATGCAGGTCACATGCAGCCATTTCAATATGTTATCTAATAAATCCACATCTTATAATACATATTTATATATTATTATTTATTTAGTTTTTATTATTTTTTTTTTTTTTTTTTTTTTTGTTTTTATACATTTTTATGTTATTACATCATCTATTTATTCATAGTTATGTAATAATTGTAAAAAAAAAAAGAAAAATGTAAGTCGCTTTGGATAACAATTGCTACCACAATGAATTTTTAAATGCTGATTGGCAGATTTTAATAATAATTAATCTGCACTGGTTAAACTTGATCAAACCCCTATGTCCTTTTAACCTCCTAGTCCAGATTAAGTCCAACTTTCGGAGAAGGCTTTCAGATTTTGGTTAGTAGCTGTGGGCATTTGCTCATTCAGCCACGAGAGCATTAGTGAGATTAATGGCCGAGAAGCTTGGCATGCAGTCAGTGTTATTATTCATCCCAAAGGTGTTCAGTCATCATGGGGTCTGAGCTCTGTGTAGGTCACTCAGACTTTCCACGTTGGAAAAACTATGTTTTCATGGACCTTGTTTGGTGCACAAGGGTGTTGTCATGATGGACAAAAAGTTTGTTTAAAACCAATGAAGAGAACTTGTGAAATCTCTGTGGTTTTAAATCTAGAGATATGTGCTTTAGCTTTGTGCTATGCTAGGTCAAAGATTTTAATTTGAGTCATGGCTGTGTAAAACAAACTATTATTCTGTTACTATTGTTAATTAAAACTGAGGCAAAATAGTACTACCAACCCAAAGATTTTGGGTTCAATTTCCAGCTTCACCAAACCACCACTACTGGATCCCTGAGAATGGCCTATAACCCCCAATTGCTTAGTTGTATAAAAGAGATAAATATAAGTTGTTCTGCATAAGAGTCTGTCGGTATGCGGTAAATGTAAATGTATTAGTATGAACTGCACAACGTTTCCAAAACAAATCACTTTTCAGCTTGCCAGCTTGTCTCCTTAGACCGTTGCTTTACTATTTACACACACACACACACACACACACACACATATGCTTACATTTTTCTTCAGGACAATGAAGAGTGCAACCGATAAAGAGATCACATACATACAATGTGGACAAACAAGCTTAGTTGTGTCATAATTACCCCAAACAGCTGTTTCCATGTGGAGACTTAAGCAAAGCTTTGGTAGACCTGCCATAAGTACGAAGTGTTGAAAAACAATAAAAGAAAATATATTTTATAATTTAAAAGACAGGGATTTCATTTCTGGGCTTCTGATTGGTGGATCAAACTTCAGTTCTGCCAAGCAGATGCTGGCTTTGAACGTGACATTTAACCCTGATCCGCAGAAGCATGGCTTATCCCATCACCCTTCCCTTAGCCCTTACCACCGAGGGCTATAAAAGGCATTTTCTTAGGGGTACCCCCCCAGTGGCAAGAGAATGTACAGCTTAGTAGCTTTAGTGCCTCTTTTTCTAGAAAAGGTTTGACTGTATGAAGAGACTTTGATATGAAGTCTCCCAGAGAACACTTTTAGGTTGAGAATTCTCAAAGATACAAATGATAGTATCTTTTTTTTTTTCGGTTTGTCTGGAGGTATAAAGACAGTGAATATTGCTCGCAGCATCGCTTAGCTTTGAAAGAGTCATTTGTGCAGCAGATGAGCGATAAAATGCAGGGGGCACGGTGGGAACAGGCAGGTGCAATGTGGGGCCTGGGAGTTGAATCGATCCCATAAGACCCTGGGTTTCTCTGAATGGAAATTTTTACTCGAGTTGATGGGACTACCGCAGCTGGGGAGCAGGCCATCATCAGTAGCAAACCCTGAGCAGGAGGAAAGGAGCTGATTTCACTTAACCCATCAGCAAGACTAATGACCCAGCACCTGCCCCTCTCTGAGCCACAGATTGGTTCCTATGACATTTAACGCAGAAAATGCTGGTGGTGGATGGCAAAAAGGAGAAGGTGCTGAGCATGCAGAGGTGCTGATTCAATCATAATGGGCAATAAAACTACTCATTATGGGTTGCTAAAAGAACTGGAGCCCGGCATGAGCCAAATGAGAGCCAAAGTGAGCGCATCAATATACCACCAGGACACTGATCTTGGATCAGGTGTTAAGGTTCATAGCTCATTCAGTTTAGCTTCTTTAAAATGATTCATGGTAACGCAACAACAACCATCATACACACACCATCCACGAGCATCCATTAAGCAGGAACGATGGACAAGGCCATGGTACCCTGCCAATCCAAATTAGCAAGCTTAAATTGGGGTCCTCTATCTTGGAAACAGCCCATCCTTTCTTTTCTGTCCCATCGCTCTCTTTCCCAGCACTTGAGTTACTTTCTCCCCTGGCCTGCTGATAGAATAAATCATTGTGCCACAATAGTTTTAATGGCTTTTTAATGAGTCTAATGTTTTCTGTTTTAATGAACTCCTTACATCAGCTTTAATCATTTTGGAGAAATGAAAAATGATTGAAAAATGGCCTACATTAATTTAATTTACTGTTCAAGTCATCCCTGGACCAGGGAGTGGAGGGATGTGGGTGAAAGAGTGAAATGAGAGAGAGAGAGAGAGAGAGAGAGAAGGAGAATAGGAGGGAAAGATGACAGAAGGACCTGTCTGCTCTGATCTGTGGTGAGAAATGACACACCACATAAAAAGCTTGTTTTTCTTATCGCCAATTAGGTAGAATTTTTTTTGACCTTCTGTCTCGGCTTTAAATCTTGAAAAAACAGCCGTTTCACAGGATAATCAATCCAGGGGGTGGGCCCAACTGGCTTTTGAGCATGACTTTTTTACCTTAATGCACTTCGGATAAATACTTTACGCTGTTAATCACTGGTTTCCAACCTTTTCAAAAATATTTTAGAGCCCCCCTTCACGTTTAATGATATTATCGTTCTTGGTATTTCCTGCATTTCGTGTTTCCAGTTTTTCTGCACAGCTACCCGAATCGGTGGGCGCGTCCTCACCTGGGTCCAATATGTCTGGGTCATTACTATCAGCTGCTAAAGATGATTCAGCTCGTTTTTTTGTCGAGGACAAATAACTAATTTGTCTATTTTTTGGTAAACCAGGGGATCATGGATGAAATTAGCTAATGCAACATAATCGTTCCCCCTAATGATCACTGCTCAACACTGTTCAGAATATCACGCGACCCCCCCACAGACCTAGCTGAGGCCCCTTAATCGGTCAGGACTGCTGTAAATGATTCAGATCAGTCTGTTGATGTGGACTAAAATGTAAAAAAACATCACATTTAGAGCGACTTTTTTAAATAAGATATAAAAAAAACTGTTGCTACTTAATAAGGAAAATGAGGCAAACAGCAATGCATGTTATTGTAGGACAGTTTAATGAGCAAGAGTTTATAAATAGGAAAGTAGTAGCTCAGAGGTCAAGGTGTTGATCTGAAGATTGTGGGTTCACATACCAACACCACTTGTTTTTTTGTCCCCCTGAGCAAGAGCTCTAACAGATAAATGAGATGAATGTAAGTTGCTCTGGATAAGGACATCTTCCAAATGCTAACCAATCGTCCAAGCAGGCCTGGTTCTTGCCAAGCATAGAAGGGTGGGCAGGCAGATACAATTCAACTAAATTATATCATAAAATAGGTCAAATTTAACTAATTATATGATAAAATAGCAAAAACATATCGTTTTACTAATATTCTTGCTTTGGTTTGTTTAAGAAGACATATTAAGTCAATATAAACACAAATATGTTTTTTAAAATATTAAGATGTTATTTTTAACAATCATATAGGCTTTAGATAGCTAGCCAGTTAGATAGATAGATAGATAGATAGATAGATAGATAGATAGATAGATAGATAGATAGATAGATAGATAGATAGATAGATAGACAGACAGACAGACAGTTAGATAGATAGACAGACAGACAGTTAAATAGATAGATAGATAGATAGATAGATAGATAGATAGATAGATAGATAGATAGATAGATAGATAGATAGATAGATAGATAGATAGATAGATAGATAGATAGATAGATAGACAGATAGTTAAATAGATAGATAGATCGACAGACAGACAGATAGAGACAAAACAAGTGGTAGTGCAGTGGTAAAGTTGTTGGACTAATAACTCGAGGACCCGGGTTCGATTCCCAGTTCCACCATGCCACCACTGCTGGGCCCTTGAGCAAGGCCCTTAACCCCCAATTGCTCAGTTGTATAACAAGGAATATTGTATGTCGCTCTGGATAAGAGCGTCTGCCAAATGCTGTGAATGTAAACAGACGGATGGATGAATGGATAGATTTCAAATTACAAATCGGATAAAAAAATGTATTTGTATATCGCTGTCTTTACCAAAATTTCATTGGGTGGGCAAGACAGACGTTTGGGTGAGCTCAGCCCACCTGTGCCCATGCCTTCAACCCGCCTTGCGTCCAAGGATATTTTTATGACTAAATATTTTATCTGCTGATTCACAGCTATCTACCAGAACAAATTATTGTTAAAACTCATCTTTAAAGTTTGTCTATTACATTCACAGATCTCTATTTCAGCAGGCTTGTTTTTATTAGGCTGTGGCTTTTATAATTGCCTCGTGATTGCTTTGAATTATTTCAACTGTTTGTCCTTTATGGATGTTGAAGCAGAGTTCAGCTTCACTGCATGTATTAAACATCACTGCGCTTCTTGCAGGCAAAGCTCAGAAGAAATTAATGACCCGGTGCTATATCTCACAGGGGCTGCTGACCAGATGAGGGTGTTTACTGCTGGCTGAAATTCACACACATGCGCACGCACTCAGACACAAATACAAATTAGTCCACACAATCATTGCTACATAAACACACGCACATGCACAAACATCTGCTCCCTTTGAACAGCTCTGGGAACTTGCATATGTATGTGTGTTACGCCAGGCCAGGTACTCATTTCCCCCTACCTCGATTGCCATCTGTGCGGGCCAATGAACCTGCTCAGAGGGAAAAGTCTACGTTAAGATTGGAGCTTATTTTATAGGCAGGATTTAACACAAAGACACACAAAATAATCATAAACGTTAAAAAATATCTGTCGGCCTGCAAGGTACAGATACAGTAGTTTACTGAGGAACCAGAGAAAGCACTGTGTACTGCATCTGTTATATATGGTTGAAATGACAATAAAGCTTCTTCAACTCTCTTGAGCCCCCAATTCCTGCATGTTTTTTTTTTTAACCTTAGTTAAAAAGATGGGGCAAAACAATAGACATTACAGCAGTGTATCATTAAGGGTGATGAGGCAGGAAGTAGTCAATTATGTTCTAGGATATGGCCGATGTATGCCTTTCAACTAGTTGTCCTTTGTTATTAGAGACCTGGTAGTAAGTGGAGTGATGATATTTTATGATGCTTAAAATGTAATAGAAATTTGGGTGAGTTTAGCTCACAGCTGTCGGTGATGCAACATGCAGTAATACAGTCGTTCCCAAGCTTTTTTTTGTCTGAGACCCCCTGTTTTCCAAGAAAATATGTTAGGACCCCCTTTACATTTAATAATATTATCGCTCTTGGTATTTCCTGCATTCTGTGTTTCCAGTATTGCTGCACTGCAACCCGAATTGGTGGGAGCTTCCTCACCTGGGTCCAATATGTCCGGGTCATTAAAATCAGCTGCTGAAGGTCAGTGAGACTCCGTCATTTTTGTGGAGGACAAATTACAAATTTGTCTATTTTTTTGGTCAACCAGGGGATCATGGATAAAATTAGCTAATGCAATATGATCGTTCTGCTTAATTCTCATTGCTCAACACTTTTAAAGTATGACGCCACCCCCCACAGAGCTCGCTCAGACCCCCTTGTTGGGTACATTCATAGATGTACTTTTATTGTGTATCTACCGAGTTTTCAAATGTCCTACATTCGTTCATTCATTCACTCATTTTCTATTCCCGCTTATTCCCTAAATTAGGGTCACGGATATCTTCTGGATTCTATCCCAGCCATCTCTGAAAGGGCAAAAGGCAGGAGGGGTACACCCTGTACAG
This sequence comes from Bagarius yarrelli, assembly GCA_005784505.1. NCBI lineage: Eukaryota > Metazoa > Chordata > Actinopteri > Siluriformes > Sisoridae > Bagarius > Bagarius yarrelli. The sequence goes on along the minus strand of VCAZ01000074.1, from coordinate 518,609 downwards.
TTCACCAGTCCATCACAGGGCCACACACACTCCCACTCACTCCTATGGGCAGTTTAGAATCACCAATTAATCTAACATACATGATTTTAGACCGGAGGAGGAAACCGGAGAACCTGGAGTAAAGCCACACAAACATGAAGAGAACATGCAAACTCCACACAGAAAAGCCTCTGCCCCTCGAACCCAGGACCTTTTTGCCGTGAGGCAATTGTGCTAACAACTAAGCCACCGCACTGCGGTGTATTTGTTGTATTTGTTGTGTATTTTCTGCCATAAAATTGTATAGTAAAAACTGGGATCTTTGTTATTGCATGTTTTTCTAGTTTCTGTTATCTTTTGTATTTTATATACTTTAATGAAGAATAAATAAAGCTGTAATCTAAAAAAAACATACTAATCTTATTCTGCTGTTTAGGTCTGAATATTATAAAAACCACACTGAGAGATTAAAAGTGACACATTTAGATTTTTCCAGCTTCCTCTTGAATAAATACAGAGTTCTATTCAGCTCTGAACTCTGGGAGGGTGGAAATGATGCAACCATCTGGTGAAAATGTAGACTTTAGCATAAAATGCCCCACTACAAAGGAGATGAAGGCCCCTTCACACCAGTTGGCAGCATCTGATGAGGAGGAAAGAAAGTGCAAAATGGTAAAAAATGAGAATGTTAGGCAATCAGCCATCTGGAAGACTGTCGAATATTCGAACAATCTGAGAGGCACAGAGGGGATTTGGCAGACTGCTTCCAAGAGGGCTCAATTTTGTTTGAAAAATGGCACTCATATTCCTAATGGGGGCGCCAGCGAGAAGGGGAGGGGGGCCTACACTATGCATCCAATCAGAGTCAATGTGTTCGAGTCATTTGGTTCAAAACAGCAAAATCAGTTTTACAGTACTAATCATCAAAGATTCCCTTTGTTTTGCGTCTCTGCTATGGCTTCATCTCGAGTAAAACAGCTGTGTCATTTCTTTATTTATTTATTCTTTCGTTGCTGCGATTGAAACACCAACTGTTCTTTTTCTTTATGAGAAAGAAGTGAAAAGAACGGAGCATGACATCTGTTTCCCCCGCCATCTGACTCACTGATAGACTGAATATGTCAAGGAAC
>VCAZ01000074.1:295000-515000 GCA_005784505.1 Bagarius yarrelli | reverse complement strand
ATTGATTCAATGTCTTTTAATTTTTCTCCAAGATAGACTGAATGAACATCAACCTTTTGGAAGACATACATTGGAGTGATTATCTTAGTGCTGTGTATCGCTCTGCTCTTCTTTGATTTGAAGTGTCGTTCCTTCATTACAGTTCATTCACCATGAGCATAGATGAGAACTGTCCTTAAATTAATAATTACACGTTAGAGCCAGCAAAGAAAGAAACATGCTTCACATTAAATATTATGGTTTTTTATCATTGAATTTAAAAAATAGAAATAAATAAATAAACAGGAATAAACAGAAACTCGTCGGTCAATGCACCGCTTTGATAGATAGATAGATAGATAGATAGATAGATAGATAGATAGATAGATAGATAGATAAAAGCACAATATAAATAAATATGACTTGACTTATAATTAAATATAAGTCAATATAAATATACTGTTTTTTTACCTACTGTTTTTTTAAGCAAAGCTGTGAGTGTTACGTACATGAAGTGGTCAACATTCCACTATTCCATTGTACTTTTGGATAAGTTGAAACTCCGGGTACTTGGATCCCTTAGTCACTTTTGTTACATTTACAGCATCTGGCAGACACTTATTATCCAGAGCGACTTGCATTCATCTCTTTTATACAACTGAGTAATTGGGGGTTAAGGGCCTTGCTCAGGTCCCCAGCAGTGGCATCTTGGTGGAGCTGGGAACCGAAACTTGATCTTCCAAATAGTAGTCCAACACCTTAACTACCACTGCTCTACTACTTTCTAGTGTAACACACTTATACAATATTTTACACGTTTTTTTTTGTGTAAATAATGCAATGTGTTGTACTGACAGTCATTATTACTCGAATTCCATTCGAATCTTTTTGTTACTTGTTGTATGATATGGATGAATGTTTGGTAAAGCTAATTTTATAAATTAAAAATGGGAGCAAGTTAGTAAACCAAACAGTTGCTTGAACAGCGAAACATTTAGAAAATACATAACCAATGGGGGGATTTTTTTTGCCCCAAACACATAATGGTCCAGAAAGACAGAGAGGTATTCTGACAAAGCGAAAGAGGGTAACAGAGGTTTTCAGCCAATTAAGTGACCAGCTGTTCATAAAACGCGAGATGTCCTTTGGGACAGGATGATTGGTCACCTGTAAGATTGCGCTCAGCAATAGCAATGAGATGAGCCACCGGTAATGTCTTTGTTTGCCTGTTAGTTCCTTTTTTTTGTTTTGTTTATCCGACACGCATTTCAAGCTCCTCTGACTGATTAAATGGAATATTAACCCTCTCAAATCGTTTCCCACTCTCTCTCTCTCTCTCTCTCTCATTTTCTCTCTCTCTATCCATCTCTCCCTCTGTCTCTCTCTCTCTCTCTCTCTAGCTCTCTCTATCTCTCTGATGACTGAAACGTCACAGAACCAAAAAAGTAAAGTAAGAAGTCAGAACTTCTTCCGAAATCCAGCTCGATGTAGCAATGCTTTCGCACATTCGGCAAAGCCAATTTGTCTTTTTCTTTCACTCAAATTAAGCAGCTCCAAAGATGTAATACGATAAAAGCGTGCAATCAATAGTTCCGAAAAAGCTGCACTCATCTATTATTCTTTTGGAGAAAATCCAAAATGCCAAATGGAGCACAGTGAGTATGTGTCTTTGTGTAAAGCCGTGTGCACAAAAAAAATAAGTGTGTTGCATGCTCATTTATCTACGTATATGTTTTTTACCAGCTAAAAGATAAAAACACAGACTATACATTAACATTGTTTCACATGACATACTTCTCCACCAGGTGGCAACATGTTAAGATTCATTAACAAACCACAGTAATACTGTATGCTGGCTATAAGGGGAATAAATAAACATTAGAAATCCTATCTTTTGCGAAAAGTCAGTATTTTCTTGGCGAATCCATTATAAAATCAGCGACACACATGAATTCACATACACTCCATTCTGCTGTGATGGTAAGATGAACTGTGTTATTACAGCAAATGGCTACACTTATTCTTGCTCAGGTTTCTTGCATCTGCTCCATGCCCATCTCACTCTAATTATCAGGATCACACTGTATCCATGCTTCTTCACCGCTTTGCAAAAAGCTTCAAATTGGAAGCACTGCTAAGCAAAAGCACTTGCATAAACATCTTTCCTTAATTTGTTTTTATCTTTCTTCTACCTTAGCTTTCTTCATTTTACATTTACAGCATTTGGTAGGCGTTCTTATCACAAAAGAACTTACATTTATCTCTTTTATACGTCTGAGCAATTGGGGGTTAAGGGCCTTGCTCAGGGACCCAGCAGTGGTGGCTTGGTGGAGATGGGAATCGAACTCACAATCTTCGAGTTGGTAGTTCACCACTTCCTCGTGTTCACTCTCAGAATAAAAGGTGATGGCTGCCTTTTTGCAGTTTATTTATGGTCTAAATCTATTACCACCAAACACCAAGATTTCAGGGTGGTGTAGATGAACCCCTGAATGAATGGCGAGCCACTCAGATGTTGCCCATGTGGGAGATATATTTGAACAAACAAACAACACTTAGACAAAAAAAATACCTACAACAGTGATCAGATACATCACCAGCCAGTTTTCGGAGCAATTTCTCTTAAGCATAAATCAAAAAAGTAAACTTGGCAACGTCATTGAGTCACACCTGTAAACAAAACGACAATCTTGGACTGGAGATTAAAATCATAGTCAAAATCAAAAGAATTCAGACTGCAAAGTGGGTAAAAAAAGAAAGAATGCAACCGGACCCTTGCAATAACATGAATAAATATGCCCAGGGTTTGTAAAAGTTTTCACAAACTTACGTTTGAAGGACTTTAAAATGGACGCTGAGACTTTTGTTTTTCAGGTAGGATATTTCAATGATTCATTGTGTAATTAGGAAGCATTAGCTCATTTGTTTACCATTGTACCATTGGTAGTGCAATTTATTGCAATGCATTTCACATTTACATCATTTAGCAGAGGCACTTATCCAGATCGATGTACAAAGGTGATTTGAGTCTCATCATTAAACAGCTCAATACTGGTACATTAGATCTCAAAGTGTAACAACCCACAAAAACAAGTGTAACAACCCACATAAAAGGGGTTTTTATGTCAAATGCTAGGTATTTGAGAAAGAGGTAGGTCTTTAATCGTCTTATGAAGACAGTCGGTGACAGTTGAAGACGCTGGTGTTTTGCTACGAAGTTCATTCCACCATCTTGGTACCAGAACAGGAAAAAGACTTAGGGCAGACCTACGTTTCATGGAAAGGAATTATAGGACTAGTCGAACAGTGTTTGTTGATCTAAGAGAGTGAGGTACAGTGAGAGGAGTGGTGAGTGCTTGTGTATGCAAACATCAGTGTTTTAAATCCAAAGGGTGCACCTACTGGAAGCCAGTGGAGGAAGCGCAATAGTGTGGTGGTTTGTGAACATTTTTGGAGGTTGAAAACAACACATGTAGCTGCATTCTAAGTCATCTGCAGAGAACGAATTACACTCAGAGGAAGACTTGCCGGGAGCGAGTTGCAGCAGCCTAGTTTAAAAATTACAGAAGACTACACAAGCAACTGAGTGGCCTGAGAATGATCAAACCCTTCTGATGTTGTAAAGGATAACAGGCAGGATCGTGTCAAAACTGGTTGGGATCTTGAAAGTTGTTTTTTTTTGTAAGGTATAGAGGGTTGACTTCTTCTGGATGGGAGTAACCCATGCACTCTTGAAAGATGCCGATACCTGACCAGAAAATAAAGAGCCATAAAGGGCAGAAGATCAGGAGAAATGGTAGGAGGCATTGCAGACGGAATTGGATACAGTGGGCAGGTAGTAGGATTGCAGAACAGTATGACTTGTTGAACTTTCTCTGGTGCTAGGATTGAAAATTGTAACATTAAAGGAGAAGACGAGTCATAAATGGGAGAGGCAGCATTAAACGGAGAGTTGGTAAACGTTTTGCACATTTTCTTAAACTTTCAAGCAAAGGAAGCAAAGTTCTCTTTGCCGGGATGAATAACAATGAGAGGAATGTGATTTCTTCCATCTTCTGCTGATCTCAGTTCTCTCCGGCTGTTGCACAACACCACCAAGGAGCAGGACAGGAAATCTTCTTAGAATTGACAGACAGAGGGCACAAAGAAAATCTGTGGTTGAAGAAAAAAAGGTTAAGAAAGTGTCAGTGGTTGAGACTAGGGGTAAGAAAGTAAATAAATCAGGGCAAAAGGGTGCAAAATGCTACAGAAGAATGGGGTAGAGTGGACGTTTTGATAAGTTAAGGAGAGGATCTGGCAGATAGCTTTAGAAAGACTAAGAGAAAGGTTAAACGATACCAAGTGATAATTAGAGGTGGGAAGAGGGGTAAAAATCAAATCTGTGAGTGAGTAAAAACCAAATCCAGGACATTTCCTCCCTTGTGTGTGAGAAGAGAACTGTTGAAGGTCAAGGAAAAGAAATCCATGAAAGGCAGAAGGCAGGAGAAATAAAGCCTATTAAATGGAAGGTAGAAGTTACTGAGGACAATTAAAAAGATGCCAGGAGTAGGTAAGACACTAAGAAGTGTGTCTATGTCATATAGGATGTTTCCCAAAAAACAGGAGGGTGGTATATGATGATAATCAAAATTTTGGACAGGAGTTCTGGATATCCAAAGCACTTAGTAAGCACCAAGAAGTTTAGGGAGCTTGAATGAGCTTTCTTTACAGCAGTTTCATGGCAATTCAAGAGCACACCTGCCACCACTGTAGACAGGGGTTACAAGAAGTGCAGCCTCTATTTCGGGTCTGTGTGGGGTAACAATTATGATGGGCGTGATGTGTATGGCCCAGTCTAGATCAGTGGTGTCCAAATTCAGTCCTTGAGAGCTGGTGTCCTGCAGAGTTTAGCTTCAGCCCTAATTAAACACACCTGAACCACCAACCAATCAAGATCTTGATAGGTATACTTTACTTACAGCTAGGTGTGTTGAGGCAAGTTAGAGCAAAACTTTGCATGACACTGGCCCTCCAGGACTGAGTTTGGACGCCCCTGGTCTAGACAATGTGCTGTTTGTTGAAAGTACTGTTAGTTTAAACAGAACACATTACAAGTATCTCAGGAGGGGTACACCCTGGACAGGTCACCAGTCCACCACAGGGCCACACACACTTACTCCTATAAGGAATTTAGAATCACCAATCAACCCAACATACATGTCTTGGACTGAGGAAGGAAACCGGAGTAAACCCACGCAAGCACTGGGAGAACATGCAAACTCCACACAGAAAGGCCCCTGCCCGGAATAAAACCTTCTTGCTGTGAGGACCTTCAACCGTGCTAACCATTAAGCCACCCTGCTGCCCCTCAGTTGACATTCTCAGTCCTACTTTCAGAATTTGTGATTCCAAATTGCAATATCCACACCAGTGCAGTGACTCACAGCCCATACATACACATCTAAACATTACATTTTTGGTAGCAAACAGGCAACTTACCGTTATAAGCACTGCATATAATAAAGCCAATAAAAGATAGGTAGGTCGGCCTCAAGACTTTTCTCTCTTCTGGCACCAAGATGGTGGAATGAACTTCCCATCAATGTCAGAACAGCAGAGTCACTGGCCGTCTTCAAGAGGTGTTTGAAAACTCATCTCTTTCTTAAATACCTTGCTTTTGACATTTAAAAAAAAAACATACTCTTTCAACAGTTGTTGTTACACCGACTTGTGAACTATTGCACCAGTATTGAGCTGTTTAATGATGTGACTCAGAGCACTTTTTGTACGTCGCTCTGGACAAGAGCATCTGCTAAATGCTGTAAATGTAAATGTAAGGACTTTGAGTTGTATTCAGGAAAAGACAGGCTGATTATTGCCCTTAGCCTGGCTCAGGGTAATTATGCATTTTAAAGCCGTATTTTATCTTTCTTACCTTGGCCATTAATTTACTTATGTTTTTTTAATTTGTGTCCAAATAAATATTATAACAGGATTCTGCACTTGCCGACTATCTTTTTTGTTACAACCAGCAAATAAGGCCATTAAAGAAGCAAACTTCCAGCAACCACCAGCTTGCCCACATTTGCACTGCCCACACAGACATTGATTATGTTCAACATTTTTTGCACTGTTTTTATTGGTTATATAATATATACTTAGTTTTTTTTCTGATCTGTGATGTTACTAAGCTTACTAATGACATATCTTTTGGTCTGTGTGCAGATTTGTTTTAGTTTTCCTGATCCTGTTTGACTGTTGCCTGTTTACTTGTGGTTTTGCCTGTTGATTTGGGATTTATGCTGTATCATTAGCATGACTTTTTATTGAAAAAAGTTCTGTGTAAGAAAACTCCTTCTGCATTCGTAACCAAACTTTTAGAATGTGTTTTACTGCTTCTACTTCATGTAATAAGTAGAAAAGTGATTACGCTTCCAGCTGAAATTTTAAACAACTGAAATCACTTTTTTAAATTGAAACTTTTATAAAAAAAAACAAAAAAAAACACATGGCAACACAACTACACTGAATTCATGTTCATTTAATCAGACATCTGTCTCTAATCACAACAGCTATTTTATTAAGGATCCCCACACACTCGCTCAGTGTGAAGTAAACACTCCGTGTACTGTACCCATCCTGTTCATAATGTACTGTTTTTAAGTATTATGTTCTTTCTACATTTGCATATATATATATATATATATATATATATATATATATATATATATATATATATTTATACAACTGAGCAACTAGAGATTAACAACTCAACATATATATATATATAATATATAGATATATATATATATATATATATATAATATATATATATATATATATATATACGTTAAGTTGTTTGGACTTCTATTTGGATGATTGGGGTTTCGATTCCCAGTACCACCAAGCTGTCACTGCTAGGCCCCTAAGTAAGCAAGACCCCTAACCTCTAGTTGCTCAGTTTGTATACAAAAAAAAAAAAAAAAAAAAAAAAAAAAAAAAAAAAAAAAATATATATATATATATATATATATATATATATATATATATATATATATATATATATATATATATATATATATCTGCATTTGCACAGTTCTACTATTTGACTTCTGGTAGATGCTAAACAGAATTTTGTTGCTATGTACTTATCTATCTATCTATCTATCTAAAGTTTGATGTGATTTTAATCACCATTATACATTTAATTATCTATTAAATCTAAAATTTAGAAATTCCTAAAACAGGAAATCTTTAATCTTGTTAATCATGGCAACATTACCAAAGGGTTTCGAAGGCACTATTCAGATCTAATTATTAATACTTATATACTCTGAGTGTTAATAGGGGATCGAATTAATACCAATCCGTCAAACTGCCTAAACGAATTGTGGTAAACTTATAACTGAATTTTTCCAGTGAAATTGCAGTGATTTCAGAGAAAAACCACTGTGGCTTGTCAATCTTATTCTCAGCATTTTCTTTATCAGTACACAGCAAGCGGCCACCAGCTTGAGATTCTACCTGGCACCACAGGTAGAAGAACCTTTATACATACTGTAATTAGGAGCACTTTTTCAGGTAGCCTGGCAACAAAGAGCCTTTGTACAAAGACTCGTGTAATAACTTTGCAGGTAGAAAAGTGTCATTATTAATAAATTCCATTTATGAGGGTTTTGAATCGGAACCGCAGATTGTTTCGGTTTGCATTTGCCTGAAAATCACTCTCTGCTAATCACTGGCCTTTATGATTGCAAGTTTTAAGGCGAAAAATGTCTTCAATAACAATAATCCTTTCACAAAATGAAATAAAAAAGTCAAAAAAGGTTTGGAAAATCATGGTATTTTTTTTTAATTATGCTGCAGATTATTGAGCTCGTTTGGCATGAAAGAATAACATTTCTATTTTTAATTTGAAAAAAATAAAGGAAAGGAAAAAAATATTATTCTCAGCTTGGTCTTATGTCCCTTTGTGTCTAATAAAACAAGATTGAAAGACACAATTTTCTTGATTTTAAACTATTGCATGCCTGCAGTTTTTATTATAGCACCGTAGCACTTGATATCCCATACAGTTGAAAGACAGATAACAAATCGTGACATTCCAAGCCAACCACTGTTGGGTACTTAAGCAAGACCTTGAACCCTTCCTGCTCCAGGGGCGCTGCATCATAGCTGACCCTGCGCTCTGACCCCAACTTACTAAGATGGGATATGCAAAAAAGAAGAATTTTACTGTGCTGTAAAAAAGTATATAAAGGCATTTACATTTAAAAAAATATTGATATTAATATGAATATATGAGTTTTCCCCTTTCCACCACCGCCAAGTCGGGCCCTTGAGCAAGACCCTTAACCCTTTCTGTTCTAGGGGGCGCTGTATCATAGCCGACCCTGCGCCCGGACCCTAATATTCCAATGTGGAATATGCGAAGAAAAAAATGTCACTATATGTTGTACTGTGTATAATCATAATATAACAAAGTAAATTTGAATTCGAATTGGTTCTCCCCGTATTTGTGTGTGTTTACTCCGGGTTCTCCGGGTTTCCTCCCACAGTCCAAAAACATGTATGTTAGGTTGATTGGTGATTCTAAATTGCCTATAGGAGTGAGTGTGTGTGTGTGTATGTGGCCCTGTCATGGACCATTTGATTCAGTGTTTTTTTATATAGATGATGCCAATGTATTTTTCAACAAGTCCCTTATGTTTGCAGTAATAACGTTAAGCTTGACGGATTGTAATGTCTATAATGGACATGATCAATGTCATGGCGCAACCACAAAAGCTTGAAGATTTCTACACTGGATAAGACAAAGTAGCCCCTGCAAAGAGCTCGCACTCGATAGAAACTGTCCAGGATTCATCACGTCGCATTGTTTCGCAGAATTTTTGTGGAAAACTTGTTTACAATAACAGTCATTATGTATAAACTTAAGTTCAAATTCTATTTTAGTTTGGTGGCTTTTAAAGAGGAATATTTTGGTCAATTAAGTCATCTTTTTTTATCGAACCAGAGAATTCTGTAAGAAGGATAACAGCTGGTCTCCCAATGATGTCTTGGTAGTAAGACTTTCCTGTGTGTATACATAGTCTTACAAGTACAAATCTAGCTGTATTATTTGTGTCCTTTTAAAGAAATTGTTAGACAAAATTTACTCCCCTAAACCTAACTTAAGACCTTGTAACAGAAGCTCCATTTTTTTATCCATACAAAGTCCCCATGATGTTAAAACCGTCAGCTATTCCTGAATTTTTTTGGGACACTTTTTATCACACTGTACTGGGATTCAGAACTACAGCAGTTGTTCTTACATGTACCTCTGTGCTACTTCATTTTTAGCTCCTCTGTCAGTATTTAAGTTATTTTATACCAGAACGAAGACAGCAAAGAGGACAAGCAGAGATGAATAAGATTAATAATCACAGGCTGAGCTAAAGGCGATCTATTCAAAGCTAAGAAATGCAAAGTTGTTCCACTTTTGTCTCTACGGCTTCATCTCTCACATGGATTATGAGTTCAATTTATTCTGGGTCACTGCTAATTTCGGTGTGCTTTTTGCATGATTTCTTTTAAGACTATCTACAAAAATCTTGTCTTACAACGTTGTACAGGCAGGTATTAAAAATGATATGCCAGGCCCAGGCTCCAGTGTCAAGTGTCTGTAAAAATGGTGTTCAGTTTTACAAACTATGACTCAAGTCAGAGAAATCTAGCTAACATCATATGAGGGCAGTGGTTTCTTAAATGGTTAAGCCGCTAAGTTGTTGATCTGGAGACCAAGAAGACTGGGTTCGTGGGGCTTGAACGTTCAAGTTTAAGAAGCTTTATTGTCATTTCGACCATATATATCAGACGCATTACACAGTAAAATGAAACAACGCTTCTCCAGGACCCCATGTTGCTAGACAAAACAACACAGAATTACACAAAACAATAACAACAAATAGCCACTTAACAGAAGAAACACAGAGCTTAAGACTAAAAGTAAATTGTCTTAGCAACATAAAGTGCATGTGTGCAACCTAGTGCAAGACCCTTAACCCTTCCTGCTTCAGAGCCGCTGATCCTGCGCTCCAACCCCAACTTACTAAGATGAGATATGCAAAGAAACAAATTTCACTCTGCTGTAAAAAGTATATGTGACAAAATAAAGACATTTACATACATCAATCAATATGGACAGGGTTTCTAAACACTTTCCTTATGGATAAAGGTAAACAGTGACAGATCTGAGGGCTTCACGTTAGTGCCGTGTCCATGGCTGGACGAGCTGGCATTTGAAGCAGATGGTGTGTGAGTGGCAGGAATGTAAATATGCAATAGGGAAGGTGACAGGGGCATGGAGCAAACACGGTGATCCATCATGCAGATTTGACAGGCTGCCGAAAGCACACGGTAGATCCCAAAGCAACATTGCCCGGTTGCTCTTCCTTTTCCGAATCCATGTAATTCTCATGTTTTCTTTTTTACCCTCTTTCTATCTCTCTCTCTCTCTCGCTCTCTTTCTCTCTCTCTCTTTGTATTGCTATCACTACCAGGCATGTGGCTGGATGCTGCGAGACGAAGATAAGAGGAGGCACAGACAGTGTCTGAAATTGAATTCTGTTCAAACGTGGCAGTGATGAAGTGCTTTTCATACCTCACGCAATTGTCTCTATCACACGTACTGTCCAGGCTTATTAAAGACGCCCTGTTTACACTGCTAAGACCCAGTCATCTTACATTTAAATACCACAATTGAGAAAGTAAATTCACTATTGGGCCACTTTATCTAAGCAATGAAGCAGACACTGGAGCCTGTCATAATAAGACTCTGTCAGTTAAATACCTTTTAAAATGCCTCTCTCACCCTCTCTCGCTCTCTCTTGCTCCCTTTCCTAAACATTAGCACAAACATCACATGGCTAGCCTTTAATTACAGAATAAAGTGCCACAAATTGATTCAGATTGATTCTAGTGGCCCGGTTGGTGCTGTCTCGGTAGCTTAGGAAAAACCTGATATAAAAAAAGAGGTAAAAAGGAAACAGATGTTCTATTCTCACCAAGACCTCTGCCAATAGGAGTATAATCAATCTAACGTCATTTTATAATATCATATATGTGTTTAAAAGATTTGGCATGCATGTTGGGGACAGTTTAGCTTAGATGTGCTAACATTGCAAGTTTATATTTAGAAATTAGTCTTTCGAAAATGTGTTTCCTGAGAGCGCTAGTGGAAATACACAAAGTTAGTTCAAGTTCAAGTTCAAGTTCAAGAAGCTTTATTGTCATTTCAACCCTATACAAGAGATGCAGTACACAGTAAGATGAAATAACGTTTCTCCAGGACCCCCTGGTGCTACACAAAACATAGAATTTACAAAACAACAAAGAGCCACTAAACAGGATAGACATAAAGTGCATGTGTGCAACCCAGTGCAGACCGTGCAGAAACAGACAGTGCAATAAACAATACAAACAATACAAGGACAGTGCAAAAAAGACAATAAAGGACGGGACATAACGCAATAGCGCCAACCATATTGTAGATGAGGTAGACACGAAATGTGTAAATTACAACAGTACTGTGCAAATAGCATTGTAAAGTGAGTAAAGTGACTATAGTATTGTAAGTGACTATTGTATTGTAAAGTGACTGTGCTCAACAAAAAATGTTTGAGTGTGTGCATATATGTGGGTTGAGGTAGTTCAGTTCAGTGTGTTGAGCAGCCTGATGAAAGTAAGAGGAAAGAAACTGTTACACATTCGGGTTGTGAGGGTCCGCACAGTGGCGCAGTGGTTAGCACTTTTGCCTTAGAGCAAGAAGGTCCCAGGTTTGTATTCTCTGCAGGGGTCTTTATGTGTGGAGTTTGCATGTTCTTCTAGTGCTTGTGTGGGTTTACTTCGGGTTCTTCGGTTTCCTTCTATAGTCCAAAAACATGTATGTTAAATTAATTGGTGATGCTAAATTGCCCATAGGAGTTATGTAGAAGTTTGTCTGTATGTGGAACTGTGATGGACTGGTGACCTTTCCAGGTTGTATCCCGGCCTTTCACCCAATGACAGCTGAGATAGACTCTGGAATTAGGCGTGATAAGCGTGATGATGGAGACTGTCATTTTTTTCGAGGACGAATTACAAAAATTCCATTTTTTGGTCAACCAGGGGGTCATGGATAAAATTAGCTAATTAAATATGATCATTCCTCTTAATGCTTACTGCTCAACCCTTTTCAAAATATGACGCGACACACCACAGAACTCACTGAGGCCCCCTTGTGGGTTGGGACCCCCTTGTTGGGAACCACTGAATTAGTGGATAAGGGTGGTCTTATCAGTGAAAATGCTTTTATATATATATATATATATATATATATATATATATATATATATATATATAGATATATATATATATTGAGATATATATATATATATATATATATATATATATACTTAAAAACAAGTACATGAAACACTGCATACTTTCAGCCTCTACTTTGGCAATTTGGGCCCTTTTTGCCCCTTGAAGACCTATAAATTTTTTTTTACCTGTTTGGTTTTTGTGGTTGTAAAAAGGTTTTCAAGAGCAGTACAGCTACAGCCAGATAAAATGCTGGTAATGGAAATAAATGCAAAGGGATGTTTATGGGTTTGGAGGACTACTCCAGAAGTCCATTAAGAATTCTTGTTTATTAGGTACCCAGCATTAAATACAAGAAAAAACAAATCGGAGGTACTTTTGGATTGTAGTTGGTCCTGACACCCTTATTTTGCAATACTGTTTGCACTGTTCACCATTTGCACTATTATAATTTTGACTCTAATGGAAATCTGTGCAGAATTTTGCCTATTTGAAAGCTTTCTTGTGAGGTATAAGTTTCTAAAAAAAACATGCTATTTTTGGAATAAGGGGAAAAAGATGGATAAGAGGTAATGGGAAAGGAAGGGAAAAAACAAGGGTGAAAGTAGACTTGTCCTGTTGTTTAGACTTACACTGAAGTGTTTAGCAAAAAAAAAGCTTTTAGAGATGATGTTCTAAAATCCACAGTGTATTATACACCGCTTCTCTCTCTCTCTCTCTCTCTCTCTCTCTCTCACACACACACACACATACACACGTTTTTTAAGGGTGTGTGCTCAGCCTGGAATCATTGCTTCTGAGAGGAAGGCCGGGAGGACAAACTTGCAGTTGAAGTGTTTTGGATCAAACAGATACTATATGTTGGAAGTGTGAAGAAGACGCAGATGTAAAGAATTAAAATGAGATTTAAAGTAAAGTTAATGAAGGAAGTTACGTATTTCTTAGTTATTTCCAGATTGAAACTGCATAGATAATCTTTTAAGGCACTCCTACAAAAGATGTACCTGTGAACAGTTTTGCAAAATGCCCCCCCCCCATACAGACACAAACACACAGGTTGGATTCTACCAGATTTCCAGCTTCCAAGATTTTCCAACAAACTCCTTAAGCCATACAGTAACTTACACTTTACCCAAAAAAATGTGTTTAGTCTTTTCATTTTTAAATCATTTCAAATTCTTTTGTAGGAACATCAGTTTTACATTTGGGGAGTCAACTAAAAATGATGTTGAACAAAACAAAATGTGGCTGGTTGCTTCCATGCTTTACAGTAAGACTGCTGTACCTGTTTGCTAATAAAAACTGCTGTGTAGCCCAGACCTTCTGTAAAACATGTCTACAGACATTAGAGCAATTGTTATACTAACTAAACTAACTATCCATTGATCCATCTATCATCACGCTTATTTCTAATCAGGGTTACGGGGATGGAGGGTCTGGAGTCTATCCCAGGTGTCATTGGATGAAAGGCAGGGGTACAACCTGGAAAGGTCACCAGTCCATCACAGATCCACATACAGACAAACTCCTACATAACTCCGGTGGGCAATTTAGCATCACTAATTAATTTAACATACATTAAATACAAGGTGCTGATTCATCTTTAGCATTATAGCATGATAGTAATGATCCAGACATACTGGACCCAGGTGAGGAAGAGCCCACCAATTCAGATCGCAGTGCAAAAATTCTGAAAACACTGAATACAGAAAATACCAAGAGCGATAATATCATTAAATGTAAAGGGAGGTGTAAAATATTTTCCTGGGGAAAAACTGGGTCTCAGACCCAAAATAAAGAATGGGAACCACTGCACTAATTAATACCCAACAAAAAGAGTTTTCATTTCTTTAATTTTAAGTCTGAAAATTAGGTTCCGCAGGGGTTTTTTTTCTACATGAAATGTTAGATATGTTGGATACTGTGAAATCATTAAGCATTATAAAGACAATATTTGTCAGTTTAACATGAATTTCGAGCAAAAACGTCTTGCTGTGATAGCATTTTTACTTAGAGAAATCGTTACTTACTACAAGTTAAATGCCTCTTATTCTACAGGCGTTTATGGATGACTTATACAGTGGCCTGCCATCCTGTCAGTGGCTTGCTAAAGGACAATTGACCCGACCCCAAAATATTAAAAAAAAACCAGGATGAATCAACCATCATGAAGTTATTAGTAACCTGCTTCACCTGCTGCTCCGTTCAAATCATCAGGCTTGAAAATTTGCCAAAGCTCTCACTTTATAACTAGACATTGACAAAAACCCTTTCTTAATCTGTCAGAGGGGTAAAAAGTAGGCATTTCATAAACACCTTGAAAACGGTCAGTCAAGGAGAAAAGCAAAAAAGAAATGACCTTTAGGATGCACTAACTACCAGAGGCCTGGCCAGCCAGTGGTCAGATTCGATACATTTCAGCAGTCTGCCCCCGCATCTCGTTGCTGTGGGTGACCTTTCAGAAGCACCACTGTCACCATACGACAAATTAATTTCAGTAAATCCCAGTGTTCAGGCATCTACCTCACCGCATGACATACAGCTACCTGACCTTTTCTTTCGTTTTTTCCCCACCTTCTTTTCTTCCATTCACACTTTTCTTTTTAACTTGAATCCAACAGTCTCGAAATGAAGTCTCAATACGTTTGTCATGTCTTGCTCATATTTATATGAAAAGAAGACCATTCACAGCAATTACTGAACATACGTCAAAGGACAACAGATTCTGTAGATAGAATGGATAAAGAGATAGATACACAAACTAATTGCTACAAAAGGAATGGACATTTGGCCAACATGTTATGAGGGTCAAAACACTATTTTATTTTACAATATTTTGTACTATATAGGGATTCGTACTATTATATAATGAGTTTTACACCTGCTCATTCGTGCAATTATCCAGTCGGGCTTCACACTGAGATTTGTTGTTGTTCCAATCCGTGCTTTTTACCCTGCCTAGAGGAACATTTTATATTTTATACTTTTAGAGTTTTATGAAGCCCATCTGTGAAGCAGGATTAGCAGAACTTGAAGTGTGTATTGTGGTGCCAAGCTTACAAAATGTATAATAAAAGTATATTGTGTTTCAATGTTACAGATAAGCAACAGACACCCAAACAGAAATAGAACAGTGCGTCCCCTCATATCATGTTTAACCAGCGAAACATAACCAAAGGATAGAATGTTGTCAAAAAAAGTGCTTATCTAATTATAGTCATTGTTGTTATAGAATATGAGGTTTATACATGCGCCTGTTTTATTGAAAATCAACAACGAATAAATAAAAGGCCGGAGATGTCATTGAACAGCATGTACTGTTGTTGCAAAAGTGTTGAGAAGTCACCAAATAAAGTTAGGGAAATGCTTTAATGCTTTTAAGTCACAAAAGAGAGCCGGCGCCGTGGTGTAGTGGGTTACACCCACATTTGCGTTTGCACTCCAGGTTTATTTCTGGCTCAGGTCCTTTCTGGACCTTTCCCTCCCATGCTTCAGCCTCAAAATGCCCCAAAAATTCTAAAAAAAAAAAAAAAGAAGAAATAGTCAAGCTTTGGGTCGACTTTAACCGTCATGTTTTAAAGATTACATTTGGTGGTATGGCTCTGTTCTGAATTCCCTATCCTATTTCAACCTTTCCATTTTAGGAATAGAGAAGAGAGTGGCATGAAATCCGCCCCGGAACAGACCAACAATGACAACAGAATGAAGTTAGCACAGTTAAAGAAGAAGATAGGGAGGAGGTGGGTTGAATAGCGGTGTGCTGAGGAAACAGCAAAGCAAGCAGATAAGCTGTGTTTAGGACCCGATCAGCTGATAGGGTTTGGGGTACATTTTCTCCCAATCAGCTGATAGCAACCTTGCCTACGAGGCCTGCCATGTGTACAGGGATATATCAAATAGATTTATATAATGCAAATATGCAAAAAAAAAAAAAAAAAAAAAAAAAAAAAAAAAAAACTTTTTAGGACCCCGTTTGAGAATTTACAGTGCAAAATATCACATTAGGAATGGCCAAAAAAATCGTGGCGGCAGGACAATGTGGCGGCATTCTTCCCAATTAGCAGTCCAACATCTTAAGCACTTTGGTACCACTTCCCCCCCACTGTTCTAACTACCACTATGCTTTGAATAAAATTTGTTATGTACAGGCAGGTTTGAATGGGTGGGGAAACGTGTCAGGAGTTACGTGTGATAGGATATCAGCTAGAATTAAGGGGAAGGTGTACAAGACAGTGGTGAGACCAGCTATGATATATGGTTTAGAGACAGTGGTGAGACCAGCTATGATGTATGGTTTAGAGACAGTGGTGAGACCAGCTATGATGTATGGTTTAGAGACAGTAGCGCTGAGGAAGAGACAGGTGGCAGAGCTGGGAGTAGCAGAGCTGAAGATGTTGAGGGTTTTCTTTGGGAGTGACGACGTTGGACAAGCTTAGGAACAAGTTCATCAGGGGGACGGCTCATGTTAGATGTTTTGGGGAGAAAGGCAGGGAAGCCAGATTGAGGTGGTTTGGACATGTACAGAAGAGGGATAGTGAATATATTGGTAGGAGGATGTTAGAAAAGAAGCTACCAGGCAGAAGGCGATGAGGAAGACCAAAGAGGAGCTATATGGATGCGATAAACGAGGAAATGAAGTGGGTGTGAGACAGATGATTCGCTGTGGCAACCCCTAAAAGGGAACAGCCGAAAGGAGAAAAAGAAGCTAGTGTAACATATTAAAAATCCTGTAGTATTTTTTTTTACTTACTGCTTTTATTAATCTTTATAAAGAGTACAAACACCAGGGATGCAGCTAGCAATTTCAGGCCCTATTAAATAATTTTTATTATATTACTGCTAATACTGTTACTACTAATAAAACAGGTCTCCAGGGGTCCCAACAAAGTGTGTGGGGCTCTTAGAATTATCCTAACTCCAAAAACCCACCCACCCTCTACCCTTAGCAACTGCATTTTAGAATTCCATTAAAATTAACTGTATGTTGATTCTTTCCATGGTGCTTTTGTACCTCATGTTAACCTGCTTAACTGGTAGAATTTGTCTTAGAAAATTGGTCTGACATATCAAAGTTCTTTAGCCGAACTGTCTTAGCGCATTAACATCTTGTTACCATAAATAACTCAAAACACAATCCAGTTATCCGTTAGCATCGAGCTAGTAAGAGGATAAGAATTACATAAAGAAAGTGTCACTAAAATGTTCCGTCGATGACCAACTCTACAATCACCTGTGTAAATGAAGACTTTAAGAACTAAGACAAGAAAACTAGCCGTTCCATGGAGAACACACACAATGTGACAAAGGTTAAGATACGCAACAAAAAGTTCTTTTTGTGTGGTGGAAGCTACAGCCTATGATGAACACAGACGCTCTTAGATCTGAACGTTCAGGTAGAATCCAGAGCACTTTTGAGGTACACATGCTTTGATGCTTTGAAATACATAGAAGCTGTTTCCTTGTGAAGTTAAGAGAAAAAGTCAGCAACGAGTTTAACCGTGGCCTGTGGGTATTAAGAGAGTGGGAGTTGCAAGAGAGGAAGAAAAATAGAGGGAAAAAGGCTTTTTTTTTTTCTTTCTAAAAATAAAGTAGCGATTTAGTCTTTGATTTAGAGAAGAAGAGGTAGGGAGAGATCCCTGGAGAAAGAGCAACACATAAAGTGAGTTTCAGAGTTTTTACAACATTCTCTGAAGGATCTCTTCAAATTCTCCAACTTTCGGATCAACACTCCGTGCACGGAAGGTAGACACGTGCAAGCTACACAGGTTGTACGGCAAACCTTAAGTAACGCATTCATGATTTTCAAAATGTATGGATAATTTAGTATTTTAATTTTGTTATACTATGTTGGGCAACATGGTGGTTTAGTGGTTAGGACTGCACAGCAAAAAGGTCCTCACAGCAAGAAGGTCCTGGGTTAGATTCTCAGGCAGAGGTTCTCCTGTGTGGAGTTTGCATGTTCTCCCGGTGCTTGCGTGGGTTTACTCTGGGTTCTTCCTCCCACAGTCAAAAAACATGTAAGATTGATTGGCGACTCTAAATTGCCCATAGGAGTGAGTGCGAGTGTATGTTTGGCCTGTTGCTGGATTGGTGACCTGTCCAGGGTGTCCCCCTCCTGCCTATGCCCTTTTAGAGACAGCTGGGATAGACTTCAGCAGATCACTGTGACACCGAAATAGGGAATAAGCAGGTATAGAAGATGAATGAATGAATACTATGTTGAATATTTGCACTTGTGTATTGAAACCTTTATTATGTTACTAAATATACTAATGTCTATTATTTGCTACTGGGAAAGCAATAACACTGCATTTAAACATGCTTTTCTGTGTACAGCTGTTCTAACGATTAATTATTTGAGTAGCTACCTGTCGGTTTAAACAAGTCTGCACCCATTAAGAAGCTGGGTGCACTTAAAGAACAGATGTTTAGTTCATAAATTCTTGGTTTTTGATGTTCAAATCAGTCTTTATGCCACCGACAAAGTCATCAAGGTCATTTTTTTATTCAATCTAAAGTTGGATTTTAATTTGACACGGTCCTTTATTACCTGGATGCCCACTTGACCTACTATTAGGACACCTGGCCAGCATCTTGTTTTCTAGTTGTTATCTTATTCTACCTTGGGTTAGGGATGGATAGGGTTATAATAACCTCCATACTTCTGGAAACTATTGTTTGGCATGGCTGTTGGAATGTGTTCATTCAGACACAAAACTATTAGTCAGTTCAGGCGCTTATGTTAGCGGAGAAGCTCAGCGTGCAGTTCATTCAGAAAGATTACAGTGAGGTTAAGTTGTTAAGGCTTGAATTCTTCCACATCAACCTTGGCAAACCATGTCTTCATGAACCTCAGAGGTTTTGTGCACAGAAAAAAATTACTTATGGCATTTATAAAAAAACTATTTATGGCATTTAGCAGACGCTCCTATCCAGAGCGAATTACATTTATCTCTTTAATACAACTGAGCAATTGGGGGGCCTTTCTCAGGGGCCCAGCGGTGGCAGCTTGGTGATGCTGGGAATTGAACCAAGAGCTTCCAGGTAACAGTCCAAAGCCTTAACCACTTCCCAATATTAAGAGCTCTTTATAATTTCCTGCTTGTTTACCTTTGATACAATCTTATAAAGTAATTTTAATTATTATAATAACCTGTATACTGTAATAATATCGTATCAAGATGATAGCAGTACAATGACCACTGAATTATGTATACATTAATACCAATTAATACCAAGCTTTTATATTCGTTTTGTATATTTTAAATAAAGCCTAATGTTAAAATTTGCCTAAACTAATGTAAAGCAATCTCACAATAGGATACTTGTATTAGGATGACTACATCAGCCTTATTTATTTATATCGTAACAAAAATCTTATTGGAAGTCTGGGTGTCCCATGGGAGGCTCGAGTCTATAAGGATTCTATGCAAGTTGACCCACAGGTCACATACCAATCAGTCAGTGACTGTAAAAATCAGAAATGCAGTAACACTTTGCCGCATCACGGAAAAAGCATTAGCTACGCCGATTGTAAAAGCACTCCATTTCCATAGTATATGGAACGCTAGTCGTCATATTGACGTTTACATGAGTCAGCAGATAGTAAATGCTTTTTATAATACATTCTATAATAATGCAGCATGTCCATAAATGTCTTTGGCCTGTTTTAAGAAAGGTTAAAAGATGCACATCAGGTACCAGAAAAACCTTTTCAATACGCAGAAAAAAAAAATCTCATTGAATTTATTTAATGGTGGTTAAGATGTTGGACTGCTAATTGGAAGATGGGGATTAAATTCCCAGCACCACCAAGCAGCCACTGCTGGGCCCCGGAATAGGGCCCTTAACCTGCAATTGTTTAGTTGTATAAAAAAGATAAACGTATAAAAAAGATAAAAGTTCAGAAAGACTGATGTTTGATTCCTAGCATCACCAAGCCACCACTTTGGGCCCCGGAGAAAGGCCCTAACCAGCAGAGTTAAGCAAGGCCTCAGACCCCGGAGTAAGGCCCTTAACCCCCAATTGCTTAGTTGTATAAAAAAGATAAATGTCTAGATAAGGGGGTCTGCCAAATACTGTAAAATGAATTAAATGAATAATATAAAATAATTTATCGCTTTTATTGGACCAAACTAAATAACGTTAACATCATTTTGAGTAAAGGGTGTATTTTCACACAAAAGACAAATAATTACTGTACTATTTAAAAATGTAAGTTTTAATTGCTTAAAATTAATATTAATGTTCTAATCAGTACAAATTAATTTATAAATTAATCAGGCTCCCATTGTTTAAACTAGTATTAATCGTCTTGTAGTAAAGTGGTGGTTTGATGGTTAAGGTGTTGGACTGATACCAGAAAGACTAGGGTTAGATGCCTACCACCACTGTTGGGCCCCTGAGCGATGCCCTTAACCCCCAATTGCTCAGTAGTATAAAAGAGATAAATGTAAATCTAAGGATGTCTACCAAATGCTGTAGATGTAAATCATATATATATATTTTTTTTTTTTTTAATTAAATCAACCACATATTTTTTTCTCTTTTTCAGGCCTGAGTGATGTAATCACAACACTCACACAAGAGAAAAGTCCAGGCTATTGATTTGCCATTTAAGATTCAGTGATGTTTTCCCGCGGGTGATCTACTCTAAGTGCGAATTATACAATGACATTCAGAATGAGGTGGATTTTATCCAGGTATCCTAATCGAACATGAGTCAGAGTTTTAGTGAATTCGAAGGCTGATGCTAACGTATATTAGCAGCTACACCACTTAGAAAAGTACAAATAATGCAGTAAGGAGCAGCTAAACATATTACTTAGCTAATGCTATATTACGTGATTTACGTTTACGTCTACTTCATTTGGCAGAAATCCTTATCCAGAGCGACTTACATTTATCTCTTTTATACCACTGAGCAATTGGGGGTTAAGGGCCTTGTTCAGGGGCCCAGCAGTGGCAACTTGGTGGTGCTGAGAATTGAACCAACAATATTCCAATTAGCAGTCGAACACTTTAACAACTGCACTACCACTTCCTTTTAAAAAAATACACTATAGATTCATCATTAAGAATGAAAACATTAGGCAGGGGCCATGGTGTAGTGGGTTAAGGCACCGGCACCTACATGCTTCGGCGGCTCGGGTCCTTTTCAGTCCCGCTCCTCTCTCACTATTTTATCTCTGTCCTATGAATAAAGGCAAAATACCCCAAAAATATCTTAAAACAATGAAAACATTAGGCAGGCGCCATGGTGTGGTTGGTTAATGTGCCGGCACCCAACCGGGGTTAATTCCGGCTCTAGTCCTTTCCGGTCCTGCTCCTCTTTCTCTATCTCCCCTATTTTATGTCTGTCCTATAAATAACAAAATGCCCCAAAATATCTTACAAAAAAAAAAAAAAAACATTAGTTAAATATTAAAATAATGGACCTTACAATAAATGATGTTCCTCAAATCTTTTGTCATTACTTTCCTTTAGGTCTTTTAAGGTCTTATTTAAGATTTCAAGCCCCCTCCCCCCAAAACTCTACACTGAATCTACTCCACATTCTAGCAGCTGATTTTGATGAAGTGGCTGCTTGAGTCGTGCCGAAGCGCACAGGTGCGTAATCCTGAATTCAGAGCACCAAAACAGCACCTGGGGAGAAGATGTATATTAAGGTAAAGAAAGCCACAAAGGAGTGTAATGCAGCTTGCTTCACCCAGACTGGAGAGAGAAAGCAACATAAGCATTCTTGGGATTCTTCGGGAAAAAGAGTAGCTCAAGTACATTAATTTAGGTTCTAGCATGTTTTTTTTTTTTATTTTCCAAACTGATGCATAATGAAAAGTGTAGGTATTTAATGGGACTTATTGTGTCTTTTTTAAGAAAACATTTTGTCATTATTAAGAGCGCGAATGATCACCAATGGATATCTGCAGTTTATCCCAATAAAATGTAGCCAACTATAAAAGTATATAACTCATTTTGTAAAATAATATTATAAGTGTCAAATCAATGATATTATGAAGTTTTAACAGTTATTCCGTGTTTTGTACTCGGCTGATGTGGATCTTCAGTATTCTCTAGTTTGGGGGAAGTGGCAGTGCAGTGGTTAAGGTGTTGGACTGCTAATTGGAAGATCGGGGTTTAATTCCCAGCACCAACAAACCAACACTGTGGGCCTGTGAGCAAGACCATCAACCCTCAACCAAAATTGCTCAGTTGTATAAAAGAGATGTATGTAAGTCGCTCTGGATAAGAACGTCTTCCAAATGCTGTAAAGGTAAATAATTAGCCTAATTTTAAAGGGGTGCTTTTTAATAACTCACACTCCGGTTAGCATAAATTGTATGTAATATAATCATTTTTTTTTATTTAACCACAAATATATTTAGTTGCATAATCAAAATAACTATGTAAAACTCTCTAAAGAATATTAGTGGAATTTATTATGCAAGCAAACATGGTATTTGGGTTCAACTGGCAATGTTTTCGTTGTAAACTTGTCCATCAGAATTGCAAATAACAAAAAGATTGTCTATAAATTGGACGGTTATACACACACACACACACACACACACACCATTATTGTTTTTATTGGATAGCAATTTGGACAACATCTCCATGGCATTCAAAAACACATCAGACTGAATAGCTCATAGTTATAACCCCATCTGTTGGGTGATGTGGCATCTGACATTAGACAAAATGCTAACCGCTAATAAACACATAAGCATCTCACACAATTGCATCTAATTGCTAGTCTAAAGGCATCTGCTTGATATAAATTGTTCTGGAAGAAAGCAAAAACCCCTTAGATTATTATCTTTAACTAGGCTCGGTCTATAAAGTACTATTAAAAAGTCTGAAAGGTAAATTTGTATAAAGAAAGGTCATGCTTTTACGTCTTTATCACTTGGAGGATTGTAAACCAGAAGATTTGCAGGATACCACGAAGGGCAATGCGAAGAACGCAGTGATATTATTCCACTGGGTTTCTTAGAATATCATAATAATCTTTGTTAAAACATCCAAAAAAAAGCCACTTTAAGGATGATTCACATGGGAGGTATTACAAAGTCCGGCGCAGTTACTCACGCGTACCAAGTTTGTTAGGTGCAATTAAATGTGAAATGCTGCCTAATACATCAAGAATTATACCTCCGATTATTATCCATTACAATCTTTACCCCCAGAAAAACGGAAACTCTAATGGCAATTTGCAGTAATGTTACATCCTATAATTCTTGTTCTGTCTGTTGCTTGTATCGATGGCTGCTGTAATTGCCATTTTACTCATAGCTGATTGATTAGAACATAAAGTAACAAGCGAGGAACAATCATGTCAGAGAGATGGATGAGCACGCTCAATAGGCCAGCTTGGGATTCTGCGGATTTCTGGGAATCAATCCCACCTCTTCCTCCTCCCGGTGACAACCCAAGCCATAAGTCAGCAGTCAACCCTGCCTACTCTGCCAAGGCCAGCCCTTAAGAAGGGCCTGACTCCTGGGGATACAACCGTGCCCACTGTGTTCTATAAAAGAAGGTTAATGGCACAGCCGTGGCCATGGTGCTGGATAGTCTGTGCTGCAGGTGTGTGAGGAGAATACTAAAGTCGGGCACTTGATAAATACGCTGTATCAACCTTGCAGCTAGTATTTGATGGCTAGAGATAAAACAGTGCAGATTAGAGCATCAGGATTTTAGGAATACTCAATCAAAGTGTCACTTATGATAAATCATATATCATCATTTGGGATTTGCATTTAAAGCATCAGGGTTTTTTTTTTGCCTAAATTATCTATAACTTTTAAGTGACCAAATTTAAAATTAGGTCTGTAATATGCCTTCGTAATTAATTTATTTTAAGTGTATGTTCATTTTGTTTAATGTGGAGAAACCTTCGGAAACCAAAGGTATCGTAAAACAGAAAAAAACAGAAATATGACACTAATGGCATCATCAACAGGACGCATAACAACATTAAAAAGGTCAAAGCTAGCAGTATGCGCCAGGTTAGTCAGTCAATCAATTTGGTCTGTCAGATACTGATAAACAAACACCGGTCTGGGTTTCTCATGTAGAGACTGTGTCAATAAGACCCTGATGGATTTGGTGAAGTACCAAGCACTTAATATACCTACA
The DNA here is from genome assembly GCA_005784505.1 of Bagarius yarrelli. Classification (NCBI taxonomy): domain Eukaryota; kingdom Metazoa; phylum Chordata; class Actinopteri; order Siluriformes; family Sisoridae; genus Bagarius; species Bagarius yarrelli. Next base: position 490,565 of record VCAZ01000074.1, on the reverse strand, counting down.
GGCCAGGGATCTGTAATAAATAAGCCAGCAGTCTAAATGAAAGCTCTCTGATTCAATTACTGAAGAACTTCCAGTTAAACCATTGGCAATTAACAGCCATCAAACCTGATGATGCAGGTCTAAAAAACAGCATACATAATTCAGTCCTGCAGACAGAAACCAACCTGAGTTAATTAAACGGCTCAAAAATGTTGTCAGCACCAGGGGTAGCTGAAGAAAGCAACAAATGAGCAACAAGGCCCAGACTAATGATACAGCAAGATTTTATTCACTTCTCGGCTAAAATCTTTTCTATGTAGTTTAATATCTAATATATCCTCCATATTTATTTATTTATTTACTTATCAGGGATATTTTCATGGCGATTACACACTCGTACTTAATTTTTTTTGGACTGTGATGGAAAAATAAAGTACTGGAGTAAACCCAAGCAAGCATGGGAAGAACATGCAAATCCACACAGAAAGGCTCCTGCCTGGGACTCGAACCCAATACCTTCTTGCTGTGAGTAAACAGTGCTAACCACTAAGCCACCATGCTGCCCCCGATGGCCGTTATATGAGGACTTTATATTAAATAGATTTTTAAAGCATGTAGCTGGAAAAGGGGCTTGCTCCATTTATTCCTCCAAGAACGGTGCCTGGATAGCTCAGTCGGTAGAGCATCGGACTTTTAATCTGGGAGTAAAGGGTTCAAGGGGCAGTGGTGGCTCAAATGGTCAAGGCACTGCGTTGTTGATCAGGGAAGACTGGGGGTTCAAGCCCTGTTACAGTTACACAGAGCAGCTATAATTCTGAATAAGATTCCAGATTCTTTCCTACAGAGAGGGGAAATTGTCATTTATGTATTTGTTTCAGCTTATTTTCCTTTCTAATTTCAGCAAGTTAAAGTATTAAAATCATAAAGAAAATCAAATATAATATGATATGTTAGTGTAATGTTAACCTTCTCTTTAGCTATTAAAAAGACAATGAAAAACACATAACATTTACTGCTATATTTATAGTCCATCAATTTAATAGAGCTGTAGGACATCACAGCATCCCTGAATTTCCCACTTATGAATCCATAAATTACTAACAGAGGGAGAAAGATAGAGAGAGAAAAAGACAGAGAGAAAGAAAGGGCCAAACTACACATTTATGCATTCACATAGGTATGGGATGTCATTTAGACACCAGCATGATGCAGTAAATGTCCACAAAGTGATAGAAAACCAAATATCAAGTTTAATTTACTCTAATTTATTTTAAATTGTGTGGTCTGCTACCAAAGATGTAATGTCCTATGGTGAGACACATCGAGATGGATTAGGAAATAAAAGCCTCTGTACTGTGATATACCATCTGATACTTATCTTTTGATCACAATCTCAAATGTCCAATCAAAAGAACTGGCCTTGTTGGGTTAATATTTTTGGAGGAGACTGGAATTAATATAAAACACTAAAATTAGCATACAAAAGTCTAGAGGACATTTAGAGGAACTGCAATGGTCTATTTACATTTACATCAGGTGGTTCTTGATTAGTCGATTGTTTCCCCTAATAGTATGTGTAAGTTTACCATGCATGCTAATGCAAATTTTAACGCTAAACCTTTGTATCTAAAATTCTGCACTTACATCCAACCTTCTGCTTTTAACAATCCCATTCATGCCACAATACACAGACCATCATAATCATTTTCCGAGAGAGGAAAAAGGTTATCAGATAGCTTTTATTTCTGCTGGTAAATTAAAAGCAAAAACATTTCTTCACCTTTGAATATATTCTCTTTAATAAGAATCTCTGTCTTTCTCATACATCCTAAGAAGGTCATCTCATAAGAGAGAGAGGTTGACGTGATAAAAAGCTGGAAATATGCTAAGCTATTTTCTGATACAATGTGCTGAGGGATATGTTGTATCTCAGGTCAAAACACGAATGACTAAACGATGTCAAAAGTACAAAGCCAATGTTAATACAGAGAAATCGTGTAAAATTAGATTGGTGAAGAGAGGATGACAGCTGTCAGTGGTTTTCGTGTCTTTCTATGCGAGAAAGCTGAAATGCTGACAATAGGTTTCTGACACCTGTCACCTGATGCTGGGAGATGAGGCACAGCAACAATTTTAGCGTCTATAGAATATCTATAGTGATACTTATCATTCACATATACCACACAAGACTCTCTATAGTCTCTTTCCTTTGAAACGTACACCGCTTCGGACATCCATCTGAAGCAATGTATGTTTTACCCGCAGAATCCAGTTTATTCTTGGATATAATTTACTGACACTCAAGGTTACTTTGCCTTTATTGATAGAACAGAGGAATGAAATGGGGGAGACAGAGGACTGGAAGAGACCCGAGCTGAAATCGAACCCGGGTCACAACTGTGCATGTGGGTGGCGGCACCTTAACCCACTACACCAATTACTGACTTTTTTATATTTACATTAATATTACTGAAATTTGGCACATGCTGTAATCCATTGTAACTTACATTTATCAAATATTTTTAAGCAGTGAGCATATCGGCCAATGGCGGCTTAGATGGTTAAGGTACTGAGTTGTTGTTTGGATGACCAGGAAGAAAGTACGACATCTCTAGTGCATTAGATCCCTGTTGGGTCCTTGAGCAAGACCCTTAACCCTTTCCGCTCCAGGGGGCCTGTATTATTACTAATCCTGCAATCTGACCCCAACTTTCTAAAAAAGAAACAAATTTCACTGTGCTGTAAAATCTATTTGGTTTATGTGTGAATTTTTTAAGGGCTTTTTGATAAGGGGTCCAGCAGTGGTAGCTTGGTAGTGATGGGAACTGAATCCACAATATTTTAATCAGCAGTCCAACTAACTTAACAAGTTACCACTTTCCTGTCCACATTAATCAAAGGGTGTACCATTAACCAGAATTGCACAGTGTCATGTGATGAAGGAGTTTAATGCTGAAAATTACATAACACTATAACACTATAATGCCTCCGGTTAATAAATAATTTGAATAATAACAAAACATTTTTTAAAATTAGTGTTTGAATACACCATAAAAGTGTTAGACATAATTCTAAAGGTCTAAAATAAAATCTCATATAAAAGCAAAAGCGCTGTAAGACACACTAAACTGTGTAAGAGCCTATAAAGGTTAAATCATATGGAGTTTCTGGATATTATCCAAATAACCAAATGACCAGCCATGCTAATAAAACACAGTGTTTTAATTTAATGTTACATATCCAAGAAGTTATGTATCAGTCTGTGCTTTCCTGCTGCTTTAGTTGTTCATCAGTTTAACTTATTACACTAATAACACACTATTGTCTATTCATAATGATTATAGGAAAGATATTTTATCATAACACTGAAGGAAAACAACAGTTTGGCCAACGGGGAGATGATTAAAAATATCTGCTAGGGTGAATCTGTTTCATTCTTTATTTTTTAGTTAAGCCTAAAGCGTTTCAGCGATTCATTTTCTTTATATAATAAGAATTGCTGGCCAGTGCCGTAGTGTAGTGGGTTAGGGCACCGGCACCCATATGCGTAATTCAAGCCCCACTAACCCCACTGTTGGGTCCCTAAGCAAGACTCTTAACCCTTTTCTGCTCCAGGGTTTCTGTATCACAGCTGACCCTGCGCTCTGACCCCAACTTTTTAAGATGGGATACGCAAAGAAACGTCGTGTTTTACTGTGCTGAAAAGTCTATGTGACAAATAAAAACTTTTACATAAAGGAGAAAAATTGTCTGTTCTACACAAGGTCACCTACAGATTTTATTCCACAGGACTCTGGGAACAAAACGTCTCTAGATTACGTAAGTCACCATGGTTCCCAGACGGAACGAAATGCTGCGTTTAAACACCATGTGGAACGCCCTTTTACATGCCCTAAGGTACGAGCTTAGTACACATTGCTTATTGTGTGTACTACACGGAGATTTGTGCTTCAACAGCTTGTCAACAGCCAATAACATGCAAACAGCTCATCTGAATATGAAATTGAATTCTATTCTCACACATATTTAGGCATAAATCTCAAAAACTGATCATCTCTAAATAGCCTGACTGTAAAATCTGATAAACATGGTCTCCTGTCAGTTTTGCCACCACCTAATTTCTTGTTCAAGAGTTATATCTCATTTTGATAGACAAATTATAAAATTCATTCACCCTAAGAGAGCAGTACATATGGGATACCTAAGACTCCGACATGTGGAGGAACCCCCAAACTCCCTTTTGTAATTTACTCCTAAATAGTTTCAATCAGACTCTCTTCCAACTTGCTTTTCCACTTTTTAAAAACCATTTCAGCATGTTTAGGCAATACAAAGGGTGTCTCCCAGACCGCCCAAGTGACAGAAACGAACATTTATGAACCATAAATGCACTCATTCTTTAGCTTTTTCTTCATTATAGTGCACTTTTCTCCATTTCAGATGTTTTTTTTAACAAAGACTGTCTGTGTGTGGCTTTTCATTATGTTCTTGAAAAATTGGCTTTAGGCCACAGGGATGTACAAGTTTATTTATTTATTTCTTTATTTATTTTTTGTTGGCACAGTGTAAGTGAACAGGACTCATAAATCTATAACAGGTGACACAATCCGATGAGAATGGAATGAAAGCAGACACAGGCCAGAAAGTACAGCATCTCTAGTGCATTAGATCTCTCAGAAAAAGATTTAGATGAATGCACATGACATAGTATTTCACCGTAGTGCTGCTTGCACTACGGGGGTGGGGCCCCCAAAGTGCATGGGAATCGTTTTATTTTTGCCACCCCCAGAATATACAGTGGGGTCAACTACCACACCCATTCCATACTGTAAGTACTGAAAAAAAACAGATCTCTGGAAGCCCCAATGTGTGTGGGCCCTTAGAACCATCTTAATTTAGTCAACCATACCCATTAGAGGCACCCCTATTAGTGGTAATTTTGGGCCCTATTAAATAATATTAGTTGGGGCCCCCTAGCATATCATTCCACACTGTAACTACTAAGAATGCTCTGTAGGAGCCGCAAAATGTGTTGTCCCTTAGAATCATTGAAACTAATTGTCTCTGGGGGCCCATTATCTTAATTTAGCCAACCCCTATACCCCCCAAATTTGGTGCTATGAAAGAATATAAGGTGAGGCCCCCTACCTTACCCAATCCACACTATAACCACTAAAACGACTCCCTTTACATCATATAAAGATGCACATAATCACTCTTCTAGACTGAGTTTAGGGTCAGTTTGGTGCTTTACACAGTTTTATAAATTTCTACTGAGAGCAAGTTATTCATATCTTGTGTTAAAATCATAGTGAAGTGTAATTTGCTCATTAGTCTCAGTTTTTCTCAGAGACTTATGGCGAAAGAGTTCACTTCAGTGTATACCCACCCCCTTATTTTACTCAGAACTCTACTACCTACTTTACCCGAGTGTGCACGTTTAATGCTTTGAAATAAGTGCTCTCTGTTCTCATGCCTGCCACTGACACTCACTGGCAACCGGAGCAAACGGCATGTCATTTTTTCCCACTTTCTTTAGCTCCAATTTTAATAACTTCTCTGTAATTTCCTTTAACATTCATTTCTGAGAAGGTTTTGTAGCCTTTTCTGATTTGGAAAAAAAAAAGTCTATTCATTGAATACCCAGCGGAGGGTGTAATCATCTTTCCATCAATCTGTTGCTTCTAAATTATAGATGGACTGAATATCATTCCTCAAAGCTATGGTATTGTGCTAAACCTCTTTTTTTTACTTTGCATTTAGATCCTTTCTACACATCGATTTACAGAAATAAATTCTTTTTACAGTAAGTATATTACAGTATGTACCTTACTCTTTCTTATAGTGTACATTTATTTACTGCTAGTGTGGCATGGTATAGTTTTAAGAACCAAGCCCAAGCTTTTACCAATAAGAAAATCTGACTACGCCACCTTAGCAATTACACACAGGAAATAATACCCTTTCTTGCCAACCATAGAAGGGTGGGCAGACAGATATTCCAGGTGGGCAATTTTTGGGAGTGAAGCTGAGGAGATAGATACTCTTGTAAAAATCACTAAATTTTAATAATATACAATAAAATTGAATATTGCACTAATATTCTTGCTTGGTCTTGGTTAAGAAGACATTATATTAAGTCAGTTTAACCACCATTTAAGTTTGGTTTTGTGTTGTGATTGGTCGGGCTTTCTACACCCCTTCTTCAAACTTGTTAAAACAGAGCTCACCTCAGACTACTTTTATTAAATCACAAATCATACAAAAGAAAATTTAAAAAAAGTATTTGTATACTGCTGTCCTTATTAAATATTGATTGGGTGGGCAAGACAGACGTTTGGGTGGGCTCAGCCCAACTCTGCTGTCAATTATCTAGTCCTGTTACACTAGCATTAGGGGCGGTGATTGCAATTTTGGGCCCTTTGAATTATGTAACATTGGGCCACATAGCACACCACATTCTGCCCCAAAGTGTGTGGGCCCTTAGAAACGTCACGATTTTCACCACTTAGCGGCACCCCTGGCAAAGTATCGTATATCATCGGCCTGATTTCTTAGGAATATGCTGCTTTCTTGTCTTTTCCGAAGAGCTGAATTTCGATAAGAAGTGAAATGTCAGTAGGGGTACAGACCTTTACTGCCTGTGAAGCCTAGAGGGAAGCACTGACCTAAAGGTGACCGCTGATGGCATATACTGTAATAAAGAAGCCCGAAAGTCTGCTACCTTTTTGTGTTCTTGCTCTTTTGTTGAGCTTTTGAACCCCATACCATGTACAAAGTCAAGAAAAAAGAAAGACAAGAGGCTTTCATATTTATAGACAAAAGACAGGAGGCCTTAGAACCTGCTTGTGATAGTGCCCTTCAGAAAAAAAGATGTTTTCTGTGTGAGTGTGACAGACTGCGACGTGAGGGGTAGAAAGCTTACCGAATAAGGGTAACTGAGAAAAGAGTTTATTATTATTAACCCAATACAATTGTCTAAATTCGTCTGATAAAGAAATTCGGTTACATTTATGTTTACAGCATTTGGCAGACGCCCTTATCCAGAGCGACTTACATTTATCTCCTTTCTACATCAGAGCAATTGAGGGTTAAGGGCCTTGTTCAAGGGCCCAGCAGTTGCAACCTAGTGGTGCTGAGAACCAAACCTGATCTTCTGATTAGCAGTCCTCACCTACTGTGCTACCACTGTCACGAGATGTGAATCAGATACGGTACTTTTAGCTTTTCTGTAGCAGGAAAATTCGCTTTGTTTTTTAGGGAGAGAGAGAAAGAAATAGACAGAGAGAAAGAAAGAGAGAGCAGAGAAAGACAGAGAGACAGACAGAGAGAGAGAAAGAGGTAGAGAGACAGCGAGAGAGAGACAGAGAGAGAGAGCGAGAGAGACATTAGTGACTAATCTGCAGATGAATAGACAGATTTTTCACATCCAAGCTCCAGATTGTTCTCGGGGGAAAGAATAGAAAGAGACGTAAATCCAGAATAAAATGTTCAAAATCACATATGTTTGTTACAGTCAGGTGTCTACAAAATTGTTGCAATATAGTGTAAGAATATGAACTTGTGACCTCAGTCCCACCAAAACAGCAAGAGAACTCTAACCAGTTTACCTGCTGGTTTAGATCTTTTAAATGACCCTCCTGCCCTTCCTAATCCTTTATCCTATTACCAGCTCTCATCATATGGCCTGCACGTCTCATAATATACAGTAAAAAATGCCCCTTCACAGCTAACACCAGGCTGGGATAGTAAATGTGGCTACTGCATATGGAATCAGCATTCCACTTATGCCTCTGTTACTGCCCCCTTTGGAGCTGAGCCACTGGACTGCACCACTAGAAGATGTGCAGCCTTTCTAGTCAGCCTCATCCAGCAAAGACATTGACATGAAGTGAAAATGCACATCTCGGCACACATAAAGAAAAAGTGTCTAAATTTAACACAAACCTACTGAACAGGACACAGTAAATTATTCTTCAGATGTCGAAAAAAAAGGGTATAGAAATACAAATACAAATACAGAAATACAAATACATCTTCTAGAGAATATTTAATGAGAATTCTTTCAAGTATTGATCAAGGCAATTTTATTGCACACCTAAGAGAAGTGTGACTATCAGGTATATTTTCGATACCTATTTACCTATACCTATTTTCTCTATCTATCTATCTATCTATCTATCTATCTATCTATCTATCTATCTATCTATCTATCTATCTACCGCCTGCAGTTGGGGTTAGGGCCTTTCTCGGTTGCCCAATAGTGGCAATTTGGTGCTGGTAATAGAACCCCGATCTTTCAGTTGTCAGTCCAACACATTAACCACTGAGCCACCACTTCCCCCTTTTATAATAATCAATGAAATGATTACGTAACATTCATTCATCTTTTATACCCGCTTATTCCATAATTTGGGTTCACAGGGATCTGCTGGAGTCTATCCCGTCTAGTCGTCTCTGAAAGGATAAAAGGCAGGAGGGGGACACCCTGGACAGGTCGCCAGTCCATCGCAGGGCCTGAATCAATGAAATTAGACTGAATTCCGGGTTTGTTGTTTAGACCTTATTCAACACCAACTCTGTAAAATAGCTACAGTAACTAATAGCGTCTTACAAAATATCTCCAAAGACCACTTCCAGGAGCAATAACCATCTGGGCTCTGGCAATGCAATAAACTAAGCTCCGAATAGGCTAAGACAATAGGGTCTTAGTATACTGGAACATATGTTGCCACGTCAAGAGGAAAATGTTACATCATACTTCGGTCCCACTCCTTAAATTAGCATTTAGCAACCAGATAAAACCAGTGTTGCATAGAGTGAGTAGTTTACATGCAGCAGTGGTTTACCTGGAGATCTGACTTGCTGCTGAGTCACTGATTTTAAGGAGAAGAAGAAGAAGTTTTATTTATATAGAGCCTTTCCATGGCTCAAGGACGCTTTACATAGTATATAACATCACAGACACAACATTACGATACATAAAGCAACATTATCCCAAATACATATTAAACAGATACATCTTAAAGGTGGACACAAATGATATATTTCATGAAAGTGGTAGTGCATTCCATAATTTAGAAGAATAAACGGCAAAAAAACTACCCCTTACGGTGGACATCCAATAACGAGGAACAGTCAAGAGACCAAGCTCAAATGATCTGAGGGACCAGGCAGAAAAGTAGGTGTACAAGTAGGTCAGACAGATATGGAGGCGCAAGACTATTTAGTTCCTTTAATGTTAGTAGTTATATCTTGAAGTGAATACGTGATGCTACAGGGTAGCCAGTGAAGATCATGTAGTAGTGAAGTAATGTGAGCAGAACCACCTGGTGGAGGTGAGGACTAATAAGTTTTTAAGGCAGACCAGGAAATAGAGCGTTGCGATAATCCAGATGTGATGTGATGTGATGTGATTGATGCTTGGATTAAGATCTCAGCATCAGCTAGAGTTAGAAAAGATCAAAGGTGTGCAATATTCTGAAGATGGAAAAAAAAGGTTTTAACAACAGAAGATATCTGAGAGGTAAAAGACATTGATGAGTCAAATAAGACACCAAGATTACGGACAGATTGTAGAGGCTTAACATTAACCGTATCAATTTTAAAGGACAGCGTCCATCCGTTTAATTGACAAAGTAGAGCCAATTATGATTAATTTAGTAATGTTATTATTTAGTTTAAGGAAATTCAAGGACATCCTTAGTTTGATATCCCTGATGCATGCAGTAAGTGATGCCTAACCCTTGGTGTGTGAAATAATGTCCTTGACTGCATGTTTAGGTTTGTTTTACATGCCTTGTATATTTTAGGGGGGAAAAATGACAGTAATCTTTTTGTTTATACAGTATACTGTATATTTCAAACAGAAACCGGTATTCAGTCTCACAAGAAAGAATTGTTTTATTTCCGTTTTGGATATTAATCTGAATCACCAAGGCTGGCACATTTTCCGAGCATTTTATTACAGAAATATAATTCCCTTTGTGCCACTCGGCTGCTTCATAATGCAGTACAGCCAAACTCAATCATAGCCATGGATATTTGATAGACATTCTCAAATGGCATCCATGAGTATGGCCAATTACGGTGGACAGATCATTAGTGCTATATTTTCAAATCACAGCTCATTCATCACCGCAAAGGAAATATAACGTCAAAGGCTAATTTGAGTCACGGTCCGGCACGCGGTCTTTATGTAGGAAGTGAGAAAAGTATAATCTTCTAATGTCTTCTGAGTCATTAGCACTGACCCATACCAAACGTAATTGGGGAAAAAGGAGCTGATTTTATAGAAGAATGACTGGACTGACATGGGTGAGTACATCCTGTCCTGTTCTTCTGCATGTCGGTTTAACATTTTAATGTTTTGCATACAACGACCAAACTCATGTTTCAGGATTATGTCATCAACACATCTTTTATAGGTTTTATTTATTTAGACTATAAATTTGGCCAGGACCAGATTTGCACTTATAACATAATGAAGTCTTTATGGCATGGATTTTAGAAGAATTTAGAAGAAAAAATTCTTGTCCATGCTGACATCATTGCATCAAATGAATCTGGAATCATTTATTCAGATTTGGAAAACAAATTGTTTTTGTGAAATGATGATTTGTTCTCCTCGATAACATTTACATTTACAGCATTTAGCAGACGCACTCATCCAGAACGACTTACAATTATCTCTTTTATACAATTAAGCAATAAGGGCCTTGCTTAGGGGGGCAGCAGTGGCAGTTAGGTGGTGGTGGGAATTAAACCCTGATCTTCCAATTAGCAGTCCAACACCTTAACCACTGTGCTACCACATCCTATAAAGCCATAAGATGGTAAATTGTTTCTATAAACAGGTTATGGCATTCAATTAAATAAATTTTTTTCTATAGCGCTTTTAACACTGAATAATGCAGTGAGAATGGAAGATCGCCGCAGTCGCCACCAGTTTGCTCATTAAGTACAAACTTATTCATTACAAAGAACCAAGAAAAACTCTCTCAGATGAAGTAGGAAGAACAAGGAGCCTTATGAGGAACCAGACTCAAGAGGAGCAAATACTCAAAATCTAGCACCAACAGGACAACCCAAGTCACTTAAATTCCAGTTTTTCCTGATGTATAATGAGTTTCAACTGACGTTTTTGAGCTTCTGAATGACTTTACTCATTTAAGTGCTGCCATATGATGCCACTTGATGCCATTTGTGCATGAACATGATAGAGGTTCACTGGTGTCTCTATCAATGTGACCAGTGACTTTCTAGTATATCTTTGATCCAAATAAATAAATAATAAATAAAATAAACAAGGCATTTTGGACAAATGTCCTGCCTTCACCAGCCAAACCAACTGTGAAAATAAGGAGAAGACATTCACGCTGATAAAATCAAGCTGATTTGAATATGACCAACACTTCATTATCATCCTAATTTCTTTTTTTAAAAGTGTCTGGGGACCAGTGCTTATCTAACCCGACGATTGCTCTGTGTGACTAATGACACGGAGATGAAGCATTCAGACAGCTTTATGTGTGAATCTTCTCTCTTAGGTTTATAGTGACTGGATAGCATCGTTAAGTTTATTCAGATCAATTTCACAGCGGCTGTTCGATTAATCGGGAGACAATTATACACGGCAGGGTTTAGAAAGACACACTAAATTACTAGATGATGAAAATAAAAGAGTCCCATGTCACCCAATCAAAAGCATTCCACCAAACAAAAGTCTCAAAAGACACCATTTATTCTTTCTTTCTTTCTATTTATCTATCTATCTACCGCCTGCAATTGGGGCTAGGGCCTTCCTTAGGTGCCCAATAGTGGCAATTTGGTGGTGCTGGTAATCTAACCCCGATCTTTCAGTTGTCAGTCCAACACATTAACCACTGAGCCACCACTTCCCCCTTTTATAATAAGCATCATTTTGTATTAGGATATAAATACAAAGATTACAGCCAATTAATTTTTGTGTGTTATTAAAAAAGGCTAATCATGGAAGATCCAAACTCTAATGGTAAAATGAAATGATTATAAAACATTCATTCATCTTTTATACCCGCTTATTCCCTAATCCGGGGTCACAAGGATCTGCTGGAGTCTATCTATTTTAAGAAATTAATATATTTAATAATCTATTTTAAGTAATTAATGTATTTAAACCTTTGTGAAATAGGAGTCTTTTGCCCTTTTATTATCTTTTAATTCTCTTCTTCTTCTTCATGTTTCAGGCTCAGAGACAGTCAGGCAGGAACATGCCCAGATATGTCCTAAGAGCCTCTGACCTTTTGCCCTCAGCCTGTACTCCTGGCTACGGTGTATAATAGCAGTATTATAAAGGCCTCCATGGCTCATGGAGCAAAGATGCATGCCTAAAGTGCAGTCATGTACCCTGGGACCAAGGCGTCACCTTTGGCATTGCCAATGTCCAAGTTCACAATGGGCTCTGCTTCAAGAGAGAAATCTAGCTGTTGGATTTGGTTTTGGTTCAAAGCACTGCTGAACTTGTGAAACTCTTTGGTGGAATATTGGTTGGATATGGATATTTATTCCTTTAGTCTAAGGGAACTAGAAGGTTGTTTGCATTTATGTTTGCAGCATTTGGTAGATGCTCTTATCCAGAGACTTACATTTATCCCTGTTATACAACCGATCAATTGGGGGTTTAGGGCCTTGCTCAAGAGGCCCAACAGTGGCAGCTTGGTGTGCTGGAAATCAAACCCTGATCTTCCAATTAGCAGTCCAAAACCTTAACCACTAAGCTACTACTTCCCATGTTTAGCTGGTCTATACATGACATTTAGGTGAAATGTTCATTATTTTGCATTGTTTAACTAATTAATGTAATGTAAAACCAATTAATTTAAATAAACAAATGATGTAATTTTTTTGCCAGTGATTAACAATGTTATCAGAGTCACTGTGTCAATATAAGTTTGCATATAAGCAAGTTTCCCAGCTAGCTAATTATAATAAACGATCGGATAGTTACATAATTAGAATTAAGGGGATCATTTAGAATTAAGGGGAAGGTGTACAAGACAGTGGTGATACCAGACTCATTAGTTATAGTAATTAGGTAGGTATAGGTTTTACTACATAGACTTTCAGTGTGTGACCTGACTAGCTGCTGATGTAGTCTGGTTTAGAGACAGTGGTGGGGAGCTATGTATGGTTTATGAGTTATGATTCCAGGTGGACCAGCTATGAGGTATGGACAGAGGACAGTCAGTGGGACCAGCTATGATGTATGGTTTAGAGACAGTAGTGAGGACCAGCTGTGATATGTTATAGGGGACAGTAGTGGACCAGCTATGATGGGACCAGTATGGTTTAGAGACAGTGGTGGGACCAGCTATGATGTATGGTTTAGAGACAGTGGTGGGACCAGCTATGATGTATGGTTTAGAGACAGTAGTGAGACCAGCTCTGATGTATGGTTTAGAGAGAGTGGTAAGACCAGCTACGATGTATGGTTTAGAGACAGTAGCGCTGAGGAAGAGACAGGTGGCAGAGCTGGAAGTAGCAGAGCTGAAGATGTTGAGGTTTTTTTGGGAAGAGGCGAGGTTGGACAGGATCAGGAATTAGTTCATTAGGGGGATGGCTTATATTAGATGTTTAGGAAAGAAAGTCAGGAAAGCACAGATTAAGGTGGTTTGGACATGTACAGAGGACGGATAGTGAATATATTGGTAGGAGAATGTTAGGAATGAAGCTATCAGGCAGAAGGCAAAAACGAAGACCAGTGGGGAAGTGGTGGCTCATGGTTAAGGTGTTGGATTACCAACCCGAAGGTTGTGGGTTCATAACTAATTTTTTTTGGGATGGTACTGTAGTGTAGTGGGTTAAGGCACCAGCACCCACATGCGCTCTGGTGACCTGGGTTTGATTACAGCTCGGGTCCTTTCCGGTCTAATCTCTCTTTTAATCTTCTCTATTTTATCCCTCCCTCCTATCAATGAGAGCAAAAAATATCTTTAAAAAGATTCTTTTTGCACATACATAAAACAACCTTACATCTAATTTAAGATATTTCTTTGAGTTATAGGAATATATTGTTTGTTCCATTGACTTGTTGGCTATTCAGAGAAGCCTATACATATTTCCATGGCAGCAGCACATACTGTTATTCACCGTCAACATTTTCTATTTTACTGAACTAATAGAAACAGATTGGCGCAAACATCTAAACGCTGATTCGCTATATTACTTGAAAATATGTTAAATGTGGAATAAAGTTTCAGTCGATGAAAAAGGGAGTCCCGACAATGAACAGAGTGCAGTATGAATGGAGGTGTTGTATGATGAGCGTAGAAGGAGTGAGCAAAGTCCCCTGCTGCCAACTGAATAATCCATTAGAAGTCATGCTGCTCTGTTATTTCCTCAGTAGCCATTTGCTACCAAAGACGTCCAATGATGCATTTTGCATTTTTAATAAAATTTTATGCTAATAGACTAAATCAAATAGTTGTATTACTTAAAAATACTTCGTATTACTCCTGCTTTTAGATTATATATATTTAATTTTGTAGATTCACATTATATTATTATAAGGTGTTTAAAAAATAATAAGGATAGTGTAGGGTTCTTTATTTACGTTTCATGTTACTTGTTACTAATGTTTTATGTTTAGGTCCCCTTGTCCTTGTGTCATGTGCACATTGGTTGGCTTCGGGTTTTTTTAGGTGTCTCTGGTCTCCTTGTGTGTTGATGTGTGATTTTTTGTGTTCCACTGTCTGATACTTATGCTAGTGCCTATGCTAGTGCTATTGCTAATGCGTCTGCTAATGCTTATGCTATTGCTCATGGTTAAGGTGTTGGACTACCAACCCAAAGATTGTGGTTTCGATTCCCAGCTCCACCAAGCTACCACCCTTGTGCGCCTAAGAAAGGCCCTTAACCCCTAATTGCTTAGTTGTGTAAATGAGGTAAAATGTAAGTCGCTCTGGATAAGGGTGTCTTCTAAATGTAAATGCTTATGCTAGTGCTTATGCTGGTGCCTATGCCTGGTGTCTTGCTAGTGTTCACTGCCTTATGAAGTGGTCTATGTGCTGCTGTGCTAGTGCTAGTGTGTTCTTGTGCTAGTGCTATGCTAGTGCTTACTGCCTGGTAAGTCTGTGCTTATGCTAGTGCTCAGTGCTCATGCTAGTACTTGTGCTAATGCTTATGCTCATGCTTATGCTAGTGCTTACTGCCTGGTAAGTCTGTGCTTATGCTAGTGCTAATGCTAATGCTAGTTCTCATGTTAGTGCTCATGTTATGGTTTATGTTTAGTCAATGTTTCTCGTTTTGCCAAGTGTTTCCTTTTGTTGGTTTCACCATGTTTGTAAATAAACTGCACCTTGGGTTCTAAATACGTCTCGCCTCAGTGGGGATTTGTTACAGAGATATCTAACTTTACCATAGAAGGATTTTATCAATCAATGTTTTTGTTTTTGTTCTGTTGGTGTAAATACGTTTCTGTAACTGACAAAAAAATTGCATGCTAATATGTTGAACTAATGTTACATTCTGACAGAAAATTGTTAGGAAATGCCAGACGGAGATACAGATTAGTAAAACCCAGACGGGTGCATTTATTGAAAAAAAAAAAGAGGATGTGGGGTAAATGGGAAGATAGCAAAGGAGTAAATGGGGTGCTGGAGGATCACAGAGGACTTGGGAGAGCTGGAAGAAGTCCGCAGAGCCGGTGGTGGTGGATCTGTGAGCGATTCGGGAACAGGAGTCTGAATAAGGGAACTAGAAAGCAGAAAGTTAGCAAGGCTGATAACGAGTTTGGCATTACCATCAAGTCTTAAGACCCAACAGTGACTGTGTGCGTATTGTGCTCTTTTTTAGGGAAGTAAACCAGGGTGAACGTGATTGGTAAAATTACTAATGGGTGGCTTCAATTAGAACTTGGGTAGGTTGCGTGGTGGAAGGATTCGATGAGGCGATGGGTGTTACCATGACAGAAATATTTGTCGATAAAATTGTAACAAGATACTGGTCCCTGCTTTAAAATATATTTGATGTAAACGGTAACACTAATTACCTTGTATTACTGTAAGTATCAGTATCTGGTTCAGCTGGGAACAAAACAGGGTTTTTAAGTTCTATTAATTACATGGCAATGCTATAAACAAGAGAGTGCAGGTGTTAGGCTCCTCCATTCCTCTCTTTGATTCCAGTCTTTGGGTACCATTTAATTTATCTCAGAGTATCTGACAGCTTCGTTCTAAGAATCACAGTAGATGATAGTGTGAGAAGCTGTATCACACAGGTACAATGTGATCCTTTTATTGTTCTACCTGACAGCCTCTTTTTCCTCATATTGAACCACCTGCAGTGCACAAACTCACAAACAAAGCCATCTGCAACATTCTTCAACATTTGTCTTTCCTGAAAAAATTACCACATCCCCCTACTGTTTCACAAATCAAGCACCATGCAGGCATCCTTTCCTCAGATGCCCCTGTGATTCCGAACACTCTTAGCAATTTGGGTTCTAAATTACCAGGTCTGACTAGTCCCAGGAGCAGCATGAGGTGGACAGGCCTGCTGGCTGGTGGCAGCTGTGGGAAAAGGAGAGAAGGAGGTTCTGTACAAGTGCTAGCCTCTTTCATTAATTTTTTTTTCTTTGCAATGTCTTAACATATATCAAACTAGCTAGCACTGCCTACCGCGCTTTTGGTTATGTAAAATGCAAAAGAGAAAATAAATCTATGACTGACACTTCTTTCCGACGCGAGTCTTGTGTGAATCTTGTGCACCCCCACCGCCCACCTGGGGAATTTAGCAATAGGATCACCTGCCCCATGAGCTCTAGCTATCACTGTGGCTTATAGCCCTTGATACACACACCGCATGTGTAGCCAGGAAATAACTACATTACCCAAGCTTCCATTTCTGTCACCGCAGGGGTACCAATCCATACACAGCCTCTCTTTACCTAACGCAGCACGTAGCGGCCGCTTTGTATTCTGTACACATTTGTGCTAAGACAGACACACGCAGAGGAGGATGAATAAAACATGCCACACCCTTCAACAACTTTGGCTGAGCTTTAGAAACTGCTTTCTTTGTCTTTGGTGTATATCTCTCAAGGTAACTTGTGAGTCAATGTGGGTGTGAGATAGACAGGATTTTACTGCCCACATAAACGAGGAAGCATAAATGAGCAGAACACAGGGTCATATGAGATGAAGCCATCTCCCTGTCAGAAAATAATGGCTGTACAGAGGTGTCTGGAAGCAACAGGGGCAATAAAAAGCATGGTATGTTTTAATAAGACTACTGATTGTAAATTGGCACACCATGAACAAGTTACATCAGCTGGAGGTGTTTAATGTGCTCCTTTTTCCTGGGTTTTAGCTGCAGTAATTACACAGAACATGGTCCAATGCGGTTGAAGTCTTGCCGTTAAGGGACTGCAAATAAGTGCAACACAGTTCTGAGATAAAAGTCTCTTTAACAGCTTCATAGAACACAACCAGCAGGACAATCGATCACTCCTGCATCTAGTAGTTTTATCAAGTATTAAAAAGCTTTATTGTCATTTTAGCTATTTATGTAGGACCATGGTGCAACAGAAAACAACACAAAAAGAGACACCAAAGAGCTACTTAACAGAAGAACAGCAATTTGGGAAAGTGGTGGACTACCAACCCGAAGATTGTGGGTTCGATTCCCAGCTTCACCTAGCCACTAATTCTGGGCACTTAACCTCAAATTGCTTAGTTGTATAAATGAGATCACTCTGGATAAAGGGGTATGCCAAATGCTGTAAATGTAAATGAACATCACAGCTAAATAATAGAAAATACGTTGTCATAAAGCGCATGTTCAAGGTTCAAGGAGCTTTATTGTCATTTCAGCCATATATAGCAGATGCAGTACACAGTGAAATGAAATTTTCCAGGACCCCCTTGGTGCTACACAAAACAAAGAATTTCACAAAACAACAAACAACAAAGAGCCACTGAACAGAACAGACATAAATTGCATGTGTGCAACCTGGTGCAAACAGTGCAGAACAGACAGTGCAGTAAACAATACAAACATTATAAAGACAATGCAAAAAAGACAATAGGAACAGAACATAACATAACATATTTGCGCAACCTGGGGCAAATACAGCCATTACTCCAAACAAAATACTCCGTACAGGTATTTAAAATATCGCCGACCAGATTAAGCGATGTTATGTATGGTAAAAAAAATTGTGCAAATAAGTGATGGCAGCAAGATTGTTGTGCAAAACAGCATTTAAGTGTCTGTGTTTACGTGGTGCTGTTAACATTGATTTGTATTGAATAAGTGTGTGTGCGTGCATGTGTCAGATGTGGTAGTTTAGTTCTGGGCAGGTCCACAATGCTCTTGGGCTTTGCAGGTGCAGTGTGTGGTGTAAATGTTAATGCATTCTTACCCCAGTCCTTTCTTTTACTAAGGTCTAATTTGACACCAGAAGCAAAATGGGGTTTCCAGCATGATTTGTACATACTGGAAGTTCAGGTAAAGTATGGAAATATCATGCAAATGTCTGGTGGATTATTAACATTCTAAAAATGCAGTACCACCATGTATAGTGACATAAAACATAAATTAATCAAATTTAGATTTCAGTTCTCACTTAGAACTGTCAAAGTTGACACTTTAACTGATACCAGACGGCATGCTGCTAAATAGTAGGGCCACAGGCAGAAATATACTTTGTATGCTGTATAGGCTAGAGCATTCACAACCTAAAAAACAGGGTTATGGTGTTTAGTGTTGTTTCTAGCCCAGAGGCTATATGTAGTACTTGGCACAGAGCAGAAATAGAACCCAGGCAAAAAAAATCTATTTGCCACTGCTTGTCACACAGGTCTGGTGTATAATGCCATGTTGAATAACACGTTAGCATATTATACTATTTGCTTTAAAAGGTCCTTCACAGTGAGGAAATATTTAAGCTTATTTACAATATAAGGGATGAAAGAATGTCCACGTCTGACCATCAGATATCCATGTGTGATTGTTCAACATTCCTTTCAAACTATGGGTAGTAATAAGTAGCTGATCCACCTTACTGCATACCCTACTTCCTATTGTGGATTTTTTTAACCAGAGTTTCAAATAATGTGCAATTTGGGTTCCAGTTAATCCCAAAGCTGGTCAGTCGGGTTAAGGTAAGGGCTCAAATACCAGAGTTGGTCTGTCAGGCTAAGGTCAGGGCTAAAATACCAAAGATGGTCAGTGGGGTTGAGGTCGGGGCTTAAATTCCAAAGTTGGTCAGTGGGTGAGGTTGAGGTAAGAGCTCGAATCCTAAAGGTGGTCAGTAGTGTTGGGATCAGGTCTGAAATCCTGAAGGTTGTCAGTGGTGTTGATATTAGGGCTGAAATCCTGAAGGTGGTCACTGGGGTTGAGGTCAGGGCTCAAATCCCAAAGGTGGTCAGTTGGTTTGATGTCAGGGCTCAAATCCCAAAGATGGTCAGTGGGGTTGAGGTCAGGTCTTAAATCTCAAAACTAGTGCAACTTAGTGCAACTAAATTTTCAGCAACAGTTCTGGAAATGTGGACATACGGGCGTAAATGACATGCATTAGCATAACCGTCAGATTGATAGAATGTTTTTGCCATATAGAGCAGCGTGATGACATTTTCTGTTATTTATGGAATTTATTGAAAAGCATTGAAAGGTTGCTATCTGTTTGAGCTTACACCTTTAAGTGTACAGATAAGGTTATGAAAGAGCTGGGCAGTTTTTGTGAGGACCTACTTTTGTCTACAACAAGAGATTCTGTATTTCTAGGATAGCTTATTATAGACATTTTGATTTTGCATTTATTAAAATGAAGCTTTTTTACTTCCTTAATTCCGCAAAAGATTCCTTACAAAAATCATCAGATATTTTTAATGGCACAACCATGAGCACTAACTAAATAGCAATCAAAGATAATGATCTTTATTATAGGGGTTTTAGCACTCCAAGCAATCCTTAAAATCAGCCATTACAGCACAAACATTGACCTCTTTTTCAGTCCTTGAGTTGCTTTGGAAATGAGTGAGCTAGAAAATACACAGTCTAGTGTCTACAGTCTAGCTTGGCCTTTCTAAAGGCAATCCAGTTTTGCTGTGGTTTAACCAATGAAGAGTAGGTGTGCTGTAATATCCAGGGCTCAGTGGCCATGTTTAACCAACAGTCAGTCCGGGCACTGTTTGCATAGTGAGCAGGCAATCTCCAGTAAGGTTTCCAAACATTGTGGCTTAATGTAAGATAAAGAGAGAGAGAGAGAAAGAGACAGAGAGAGGAGCAAAAGCACCCTGCTGAAGAGTCCATCTGTTTTGTGTGCATCCGCCCTGCCATGATGGGCTCAGCTGAGCTGGGAGGCAATTACCATCAAGGAGGTGAAAGCGTGTGTGAAGTGTCCAATTTGGCTGTGTATTTCTGGTGGAACAGCAGTTGATGGCTTTGAATCATCACAGGCAGCTTAGCTGTGAGTGTTAATGCAGGGACAACTGTCCAGGTGCCAATGCCCTCTGCTGTCCCATCAGGCCTAAAACACAAAAGTGGAATAGTTCAGCTCTCCAAGCCAATCAAGTCCATTTATGGAAAAATGTTTACGTATAGGACACCCTCCAAAAATCACAAAAGATCCGGAAAAACTCATTGTTTGTAAGAGGATCAAGAGCTACATAGATTCCAAAATTATTGATCCCATAAACACCAGTTAGTCTGGAAGAAATTCGATAGATGGTTCTACAGATGTCATGTGTAGGTGTAGCATTTTAGAAAGCACTTCCAATCATGAGCCATTCTGTCATATATCACATGCACGCCCACACACAAACACACACATTGGCAAATGTTTGTCCTACTTCACTTATTTCCCTTTCCATGCCTATAATAACTAATGCACCTGTTTGATGGTGTGACTACAATAAAACATGAGTAAAAGCATGGGGGAAGTGGTAGCACAGTGGTTAAGGTGTTGGACTGCAATTGGAAGATCTGGTTCGATCACCAAGTTCTCACCAAGCCCCTGTGCAAGGCCCTTAAACCCCAAATTGCTCATTTATTTATAAAAAAGGAAAATGTTAGTACTGTTTTTTGCCAAATGCTGTAAATATATATATACATATGTCTTTATGAAACTAATAGGACAGAGATTAAATGGGGTAGATGAAGAGAAAAGGGGGTGGGATCGGAAAGGACCTGAGCGGGAATCAAACCCAGGTTGCTGGAGCCTTTTCCCATTATTTAGGTTCACGGGGATCTGCTGGAGTCTATCCCAGCCATCTCTGAAAGCGCGAAAGGCAGGATGGGTACACCCTGGACAGGTCACCAGTCTATCACAGGGCCACTCACACACTTACACTCACTTCTATGGGCAATTTAGCATAGTGGTCACCAATCAATCTAACATACATGTTTTTGGACTGTGGGAGGAAACCAGAGAACCTGGAGTAAACCCACCCAAGCACAGGGAGAACTCCACACAGAAAGGTGCCTGCCTGGGAATCGAAGCCGAGCCCTTTTGCTGTGGGGCAACAGTGCTAACCACGAAGCCACCGTGCTTTAATATTGTAAACATTTTGTAATAAAATCAATTTTTTTCTCATTCAAATTAATCAAATGTCCCACCAGGTTAAAAATGTTAAACATATGTCCTTCTGGATACATTTTGTCTCTTTAAAGATATAAAAACCTGCACACACATAGACACTCATAACCATACACACACACACACACACACACACACACATACACCTTTATCACCCTAATTCAGCCGCAGGGTTACGTCAGTGCTAACCCCCACTCATTACTCTGAAATGAGCCACATTAATAAAAGCACACTCTGATTAATCAGCAAGGTGCACATCAGCTGCTTAAGCATATTAAAGATCCAGCAGCTAAGAGCTTTTTCATTTAACCATATATTACAAGAACTAAATACAGCTCAATCCAATTCCTCAACATTAATAACTCCAAGCATTTTTTTTTTGTTCTTTTATCTCTTTAAAGTATATTTTGGAGCTAAGTATATTGTTCAGGCAAATATACACAATTACAGACAAATTATTCTTTTGTCCCACTCAAAAAAAGAACACATCATGTTTAAACAGACACCGTAAGAATTAATTTTTGTTTTTTTAAAAAAAATTGTCCTTTAGTCATTAGACCAGAAAAAAATGGACACTTTTCATCTCCTCAATTTTTTTCTCTATACGGTTCCAGCGACACAACACATCCAGATGCCTGTAATTCAACAGATTGAGAATGATGGACTGTGGTCTACAGTGGCTGGTAGTCTTAATACTCCTCCCTCATGGTGATAGAGTGCCTGGCACAAAGCACATTTGTCTCAGAGTCCATTATGTACTGATCCTGGGTCAGGAATGTCAGCTGCCTTAAACCTCACCTCAGCCAAGGAGATTATCTACCATGTGCTTTCTCAATCTTGAGTCCAATCAGAAAAGCTCAGGTCTGCCAAACAGAGACTAGCTTTGAACTGTTCTGATTAGATTCTGAGGTACTAACACCCACAGTGTTGATGTTCAAGGCCCTTTTTTTTATATATATACACCCCTTGCACCTTTAATTTGTAATTTGGCTTCACTTAGATGCTAAGAAGTCGGCTAAGAAGGTTCTTTTCATACACCAAACAAAAATGTGCTATAAATCTATAGTACATAATATAGAAATTGTCTTCTGGAGCTTATTATAGTTCCACAGAGATACCGAATACAGGCTGGTAGCGCAATAATTAAGGTGTTGGCCTGCTAATTGGAGATCCGGGTTCAATTTTCAGCACCACCAGGTTACCACCACTGGGCACCTGAGCAAGGCCCTTAATCCCCAATTGGTTGGTTGTATAAAAGGAGAAAAATGTAAGTCGCTCTGGGTAAGGACGTCTGCCAAATGCTGTAAATATTTCAGTTTGTGTCCAAGACGTACTGCTTCGACTGTAGTTTTACATATAAACTGCTTCTCCAGTGGGTCTTGTGCTCATGCTAGGACTTTTAATAGCAATATCCTCCTATTAAACAGTCTTCCAACACACTGAAGTTATCTAGTTATCTTTACTTTATTAATGATTTGTAATACCACTAAAAGAAGTGCATTGCCCAGCCAGGCCACCGTAGGGCAATGAAGAGACTTTCATTGTTTATGTTTTAGACCACGTGCTTAATGTTTGTTTGACTTGTCATGTGTTTTCCCTGCCCATGCGTCATGTTTCCATTGGTTTAGTTTGGTCATGTGTTCCTCATTGTGTTCAGATGTGTCTTGTTTAGTTGATTGTTTTCTATTTATCTATTTATCTTCTATACCTGCTTATTTCCTAATTTTAAGGGCGACGGGGATCTGCTGGAGTCTATCCCAACCATCTTTGAAAGGGCGAAAGGCAGGAGGGGGACAACCTTGACCAGGTTGCCAGTACATTACAGGGCCACACACACACACTTGCATTTGCTCCTATGGGCAATTTAGAATCACCAATCAATCTAACATACATGTTTTTGGACTGTGGGAGGAAACCGGAGTAACTTGAGTAAACCCACACAAGCACGGGGAGAACATGCAAACTCCACACAGATTTCCTGGGAATCGAACCCGGAACCTACTTGCTATGACCTCAAGTTCAGTCTATATTTTCATTCCAAGATGTAGTGCAATGAATGTGCAACAAAATGAACTGACATCACAGAGTACAAGAATTCCAGCCACAACCTGAAAAAACAGGTTATAATGATGTCTATTTGAACCCTATTAATAATTATTTGGTATCTATGGGCACTTTGTAAAACCACATTTTACACGCTGTCCCAATATTTTTTTCTTATTCATATGTGGCAAGCAATGACAAATATCCCGTAAACCGTACAAACAAACACACAATTATGAGCAAACGTCTGTGTGAATCAGAGGTCAGAGTGGGGCCATGTTGCAGTAAAAAGCTTTATTAAATAAATAACAGTAATCCACAAACATAGTTAGTATACAGGCAGAGGTCGGTACACAATAAACACTAGAGAACCAGGCAGACAAATCCAAAACACTAAAGCAAAAATCAGAAACAAAATGGGGCATAGATCTTTAATCAGAAATACCTGAACATAAAAACCTGCTTGGTATGTTGCCTAAGCAAACAACACTTTGCAACGTGAAGTCCGTGGTACTAGATTATATAGCTAGTAAACAGAAAATGCTAGTACTAAAATGTACTATTGATGATGCTAGTACTTCGGTACGATCTGCAAATTTTACAGCAACATTTCACACAAAACTACATAACCTGAACAGCAAACTGAATGTTTTTTCCCTGCCCATGCGTCATGTTTCCATTGGTTTAGTTTGGTCATGTGTTTCTCATTGTGTTCAGGTGTCTCTCGTTTAATTGATTGTTTTCTATTTATCTATTTATCCTCTATACCTGCTTATTTTATAATTTTGGGGTGAATGGGATCTGCTGGAGTCTATCCCAGCCATCTTTGAAAGGGCGAAAGGCAGGAGGGGGACAACCTTGACCAGGTCGCCAGTCCTCTACAAGGCCACACACACTTACATTAAGAGAGAAACATTTAAATAAAAAATAAAAAAAATTGACACCCTACTACCCTAATTGTAGAAATAACATGAGATAAAAAATCTAAATTGAATTTTATTTTATTTTATTCCTAAACAAATAATACATGTACTTATAAAATGTGAAAATAAGTATGTTTTTAAAAATAACTGCTTTTAAAAGGTAACAAAATAAAGACAGATTTATTTGAGATTTTATTTCAAATGCCAGGTTATGTAATGTTAATGTGTCCATCACAGGCCTGAGATTTTCTTTTAACAGGTGGGGGTTTTTTTTAATTTAAATTGAAAATTAAACTGAAATAATATCATCCTTATAATAGATAAAGCCACAAAACAGACTGGCGGAGGAGAAGACAATCTTAACCTAAGAAATTTTGGCCTTCTGACTCTTCGGAGGAGGAAATTAATTCAGTTCTATTTTCCTGGGGCTTCTAAGAGTCAGTGCAGCTCTGCCAACCCCACGTTGGCTGGAGGCAAGAATGTGCCGAAATAGACTCATGGTGTGACAGTGGACATCAGTATGCTTCTGATTACTGATCACTGAGGCTGGCACAGCAAGCATACCGCAGGCATTGTTTGAATCAAACACAAGCCCCACCGTATCCTCATCTCCAACATCCAATTATTCCAGGGCCTATAATTCCATTTGAATAGAGGAAATCATTTCACAGCTTCATGGATGCTTTTCAATAAACAGTGTTTCAAGGGTTCCAAAGGCAACAAACAATTTATCACACCGAAGGAATGATTGAGATTGCTACTCAATCTAATAATAACCAGCCTTCCCTTGATGAGAGCTTTGCAATCGAATGAGAAGTGGATACAAAGAGAGCAAGACGCGGGCCAGGCAACGGATATGTAAGTGGTCCGTACAGCAGGCAAACGCTACTGAGGATGACGGCGACATCAGAAACACTTCAATTCAATTTAATTTTATTTGTTTTGTGCTTTTAACAGCAGACCTTGTCTCAAAGTAGCTTTACGCAGAATGCAGTAACAGTGAAAAAGTGTACGTTTGTCCCTAATAGGCAAACCAGAGGCAATTGAGGCAAGGAAAAACTCCCTGAGGTGAAGTAGGAAAAAACAGACTCAAGAGGGAACCCATCCTCATCTGGGTGACACCGCATGGTATTGGTAATTATAACATATTTTAATGATCAAATGTAATGTCAATTGGTCAGTAAAGCAGAGTGAGTCCCAGCCCATCCTCGCATCTCCTCAAAATCGAGGAAAGGGGCAGGAACCTGGGTCACTGGTACCTCCGGATCCTAGCAGGGTAGGCCTCTTTGAGTATCTCTTTGAGGCATGAGACACTCCAAAGTCTTTATGTGGTAGCGCTGCCACTTGAAAGACCACAGTTCTATTCTCAGCACCACCAAGCTGCCACCGCTGGGCCCCTGAGCAAGACCCCTAACCCTTCCTGCTCCAGGGGCACTGTATCATAGCTGACCCTGCGTTCTGACCCCAACTTACTAAGATGGGATATGCGAAAAATACTGCATTTCATTGGCTCTGTACATGTACCTTGCACAATAAAGTTGAATCTTTATTTATTTATTTAACTCAGTGGTTAAGGTGTTAGACTGCTAATTAGAAGATCAGGGTTCGGTTCCCAGCACCAAGTTGCCACTTCTGGGCCCTTGAGCCTAACTGCCTAAATGTGTAAAAAGCGATTGATATAAGCCGCCCTGGATAAAAGCGTTCTTCGAATGCTGTAAATGTATTATGTAACTATAGAATTCAACCAGGGGTTACTTTCTTTTTCACAAAACTATTGTGAGTGACAGAGTAAATTTCTTTGTGTTTAGAGCTGTGTGAAGAAGCACTTCCTGTTACACACCGCTCTTCAGACCCAGTCAGATAGTTTAGAGTCCGATCAGTGGCGCATGGGGCTGATGCACATTCAGTAAAGGGGTAGAAACTGTTTCTGTCTGGTGGAAAAACCTCTGCTGTACAAATCGCTTCTCTCATCTATCATAAATCTGTAAGAAGATTTCAGACGGGTTATGAACCGAGTGGTCCAGCTGAGCTACCAGCTTATCCACACCAGCACATGTTTAAAATTAGGTTCTCATTAAATTCCCTTCTTTCAGAAAATAAAAGTTTAATTTGTAGCCTAATTTATTTGCTCTAAACTGAAAACACTTATTGATTTCTCTCGGTCTCTGTCTCTCTCTCTTTTTTTCTCTCTCTCTCTTTCTTTCTCTCTCGATTTTATGTGACCTGGTTAAATAAAGGACTGTAAAATGTCTAAAAAAAAAAAAAAAGTCTCTCCCTCTCTCTCTGGCTCTTTCTATCTGTCTTTCTTGCTCTTTCTCTCTCGATTTTATGTATTAAATGACTTGGTTACATAAAGGACTGTAAAAAGTCTTTCTCTCTCTGTCTTTCTCTCTCTGTCTTTCTCTCTCTTTATTTTTCTCTCTCACTCCCTGTCTCATCACTTAAGTTTTTATGTCACTGCTTTTTATGATGTGACTTGTGTAAATAAAGATGTGATGTGAAAGTCTCTCTCTCTCTTACTGTTTCTCTCTCTTTCTTTCTTTTTTTGTCTCTCTCTCTCTTTCTCTCACTCTGTCTCTCTCACTCCGTCTTTTCCTTTTTTCATTCATCAGCAGTTTTTTTATCACAAGGAACAAGATCAATCGTACAGTCAGATGTGATTTAGGGCAGCAATTGTCAGAATTCTTTCAGGCCAGCCCTCATCTCATTTCGCTCCCTATTTCATTGAGATCAGAGGCCGAGTGAATCCAGAGTTTCATTTCCATAAATGCTTATGAAACCCCTGATTGAAGAGCTCTTACATGGATAGCGGATGTCAGTGCACTTTACCGAGACTTCTTCAGCAGCAAAAGGTCCATTTATACGTAACACTTTTGAAGGAGCAATAAGCTGATTTTTTTTCCCATTAAAATTTTAGGCGTGGAATTTTATATCATAAAGATGCCTGAAGAAGGCTTTTCTTCTCTACAGGTCAGACCTACACGATACTTTTTATTCTAGTGCTACGCGACAGCCAGACGATCAGTTTTATTTAATCTGAAATGCACTTGTTTGGGGCAGCATGGTGGTTAGTATGGTTGCCTCACACTAAGAAGGTTCCGGGTTCGATTCCTGGGCAGGGGTCTTTCTGAGTGGAGTTTACATGTTCTTCTCGTGCTTGCATGGGTTTATTCCATGCTCTCCGGTGTCTACCTACAGTCCAAAAACATGTATGTTAGGTTGATTGGTGATTCTAAATTCTAAAGTGTGGCCCTGTGATGGACTGGCAACCTCCTGCTTTTCTCCATTTCAGAGATGGTTGAGATAGACCCCAACAGATCCCTGTGAACCCGAATTAGGGAATAAGCAGGTATAGAAAATAAATGAATGAACAAATGAATAACTGCACCTGTTTGACCTTCAACATATTGACAACATGTTGGCGTGAGAAAAGATAAAAAAAAACCTAGAGCCATAATAGGAGTCTGCCACAGCGTAGACAGGTTAAGCCATTTACGGGCCTTACAAAAGGATATTTGTTTACATAATGTTCAGCCTATTAAGGTTTTGCCGTAGGGTTTGACATGGTGGTTGAAAATGGCAGCAATCAGTGGAGTTCCCGATATCGTTAAACACAACAGCCCTGCATGAGGTGAATGCTGGACGCTTTATTATCCGTCATGCTCTATCTGTTATCCATTAGCATAACGATAACACAACACACCTCTCTGAATACCAACTGTGTGCTCACTGTCAGAGAGGTCTGCTTGAGATCGATAACGCACATATTTACTTATCGATATTGGTGGAAGAAGCTGCTTTGATTCAGCATGGATGGCAGAGTGTCATATCAGAAAGTTCACAAGGTCAAACATTGCTCAAATTATATTCATCTCCTGAGACGTATTCATCGCACAGGATTTATATTCGGCAAGGAAATTGAATGTGCCCATTTTGGCCACGGAGATATGCAATCGCTGAGGTCTGATATTCATTCAGCATTTTCATCGAAAGCAAATAGATCGGATTTCATATCTGGAAAAATCTTTCTCTCTCTCTCTCTCCTATATACCTGGATAGCATTTATCCAACCTAACCAAGGCAGATAAGGCAGTGAAATCACACACACAAGAAAAAAATACTTTTAGACTCCCTCATTTTTGCATTTCTTAATGAGTCATTGGATTCATCTTTTCAAACTCTATTGCTAAATAAATCCTTTCTAATGGTAGGACCTTGTGCAATAAAGCTGATGTATGCCTATTCATTTATCTTCTCTCATTAACCCAGGCTTGTATTGGCTATGCTTCCTGCTCTCTAATCAGCAGCTGCTCCCCTCAGGCTGCAGCTCCAACAAACCCCAGCAAAAGAGTCCAAAGACACCCCACTACCACCAATACCACCCCCCCCCCCCCCCCCAAATAATCTGCTTTTCCAGAAGCTATAAACCGATGGAACCCAATGTAATGATCTGAGCGTGTGAAAAAAAAATCAAGACAAAGTGGACCCTCAGTTGGGAAGTTGGGAAGCATTTTCAGCTGTTAGGATGACCATAGGAGGATTATGATTCCACCTCTACTATGGCACTGTGCATGCACCTCAGGATTTTCAGTTGAGCTTCTGCTGGCTAATCAGGTAATGAGCGCTGATTACAACTGTTTTCCCATGTCCTTTTAAAGACGTCCAATGCTCCGCCCCCTTCTGACTCTTCTCCCATACATACTTTACTTAATAGCTCTGGAAATAACATGCCAGTGATACATTTAAGCTAATATACAGTAAATAACTACAGGAAAGCATGGAAATACTTTAGTATTGGGGGTTGAGAAGTGTATTAAAACGTGTTTTATCTAAAAAGTACAAAATACAAAATGACTTTTATTTATCCATCTATCTATTGTCTATACCTGCTCATTCCTAATCAGGTTCACAGGGATATGCTGGAGTCTGGGTAAAAGGCAGGGGTCTAAATTTTGAGCAATAGTTCAACTCAGTTTATTGTTGCAAACTGTTTAAAGAAATATTACAGTTTACAGTATTTGGCAGACACCGTTATCCAGAGCAACTAACATTTATCTCTTTTATACAACTAAGCAACTGGGAGTTGAGGGCCTTGCTCAGGGGCTTGGGAATCGAACCCACAGTCCTCAGGTTGGTAGTCTAACACCTTGACCATGAGCTACCACTTCCCCCATATAACCTTATTAAATTATAAATTATATATATTTCCAAAAACTGAAGCAAACTGAATGGAAGATCAAAATTGGCAGATCTTCTGGGACCCGACCAATTTATTTGTTTCCTCTGTAGAGCAGTGATTCCCAACCTTTTTTTTTTTTTTATCTGAGACCCCCTTTTCCCCAAGAAAATATTTTAGGACCTCCTTTACATTCAATGATATTAGCGCTCTTGGTATTTCATGCATTTCATGTTTCCAGTATTGCTGGACTGCGACCCAAATTGGTGGGCTCTTCCTCCCTGTCTGGGTCATTACTATTAGCTGCTGAGAGGAAAAAAAGAGGATGGAATTACAAATTTGTAAAAGTTAGCTAATGCAATAATGATTGTTCTCCTTAATGTTTAACACTTTTTAAAATATGACATGACCCCCCTACCGAGCTCGCTGAGGCCCATTTTTGGGTCAGGACCCCCCTGTTGAGAACCGCTGCTGTAGTAAACAAGATGCAAGATGATGAAAAGATATGGAGTCTGAATTTTTTTAATTTTTAAACATTGGAGTTGAATTTTTGGGCTTTAACTGAAATATGAAAGATGCGAATTGATGAAAAGTTTCGAATTTGAATAATCGTTTTTTAACCTGGAGTAGGAATTTTTGGAAATTGGACAAAATGAAAAATAAATGGACTTTGGGAGGATATATAATAAAATTCCTCGTAGGTATTTTGGAAACAAATTTTTTTTGCTCGTAAAGTATCGTAACAGTTGATCCACATGCTATTACAGATTTAATTGAACATTTAATTCAGTAATACACGC
This sequence comes from Bagarius yarrelli, assembly GCA_005784505.1. Lineage (NCBI taxonomy): Eukaryota > Metazoa > Chordata > Actinopteri > Siluriformes > Sisoridae > Bagarius > Bagarius yarrelli. The sequence goes on along the minus strand of VCAZ01000074.1, from coordinate 460,064 downwards.
CACACTTCTGGATTTCCACTAGATTGTGGAGTGTGTCGTTGGGGATTTGTTCAATTAGCCACTGAATGATTAGTGGGTTAGGCACTAACGTCGGGTGAAGGGTTCTAGCTTGCAGTTGACCTTTTTAGACATTTAGGGTCGTGTGTAGAACACTTTTGCACAAAATCCTAATCAAAAGAATAAAATAAAATGTTCTAATCCAAATATAGATATATATATATATATATATATATATATATTATATATATTATATATGACAAACATTAGTGGTTAAGCATTAGTGTGTTTTTGGACGACATAACTTGCAAAAAAATTTGCTCGTAGTATAGGACTACATTTAGGAAACGGACAGGAAGTGTGTTTAGGATTGTGATGTAGCAACAGAAGAAGAGGTAAGTAGACTAAATGACAGAAATCTGTGGCTCAAGGAGCCGTCCGGTCCCTGGTGTCCCTCATTGTCTCATAAAAGATTACTGCTGCTGGCTGGCCATAGAAAGATCTATTCGGATCTTATAGTTGCAAATTAAAAATCGAATACAGACAATGAAAAAATGAATCACCACTTGAGTTCAGGGTTTTAAACTGAACGATAATATGTGTTACTCACTTCAGGCAAGTCAGACGACTTTTTTTTAGCTTGAATTTGCTCTGACCTTGATTGTGTCTAAGTCACAAGCCTTAATACATGCTGGCTATTCATTCCGAATGCACAAATCCAGGAATCCTGTCTTCATTCTTCAGCCTTATACATGGAGTTTTTGGAGTTTTCAACAGTTCGAGATTAAAGCAGCTCTTTGTAGTGTTTGCTTTTTAAAGAAGAGCAGCAAAACTGGTTCAGACTGCTATTAAATAAAATTCAATCTATACAACTTTACCTGGGGCTTTTTTTTTCATTTGCCTATGTGACCAATTGCTATGCCGACCACCAGATTACGCTTTTTGTGGGAGAGCGAGAAAAAGAGAGCAAGCAGCCACAAATCGAGCCACAAATAATCGCCTGCCAGAGAGCTACAAACAAAACAGGCTAATTACAAAGAGTCGCATATAAGAATATTTCACTTGGGTAACGAGCACGTACCTGATGGAACAAAATGGGGCAAAGCCGGAATGGGAGGGCCTCTGGAAATGACAACAATGGTGCTCAGACACACCAAGAATACCTGGGACGTCTTTTTTATATACACACACTTTGGATAATTACACGCCAGACGTCTCCATAACATTTAAAGCGATAGAACCACTCTGCTGTTCGTCCCACTACACCTATTTATTGTCCTTAGAGGGGGAAGAGGCAGTTCTAGGCAGCTCTGTTCCTTTGTGGAAACAGTGTTTATAGTTCTTATTTAAACAACTGGATTAAATAAGAACTATAAACACTTAATTATTACTGAAAATGGGTAAAACAACACAATTTACTAGAATCTGAAGTGTAAAGTCACCAGTAGACATTTTAAATTCTTGTTGAAATACTAATTAATAGTTATTAAAGGGTGAAGCCTAATTTTGCCACTAAAATGTAACAGTCTGGTGTGTGTGTGTGTGTGTGTGTGTGTGTGTGTGTGTGTGTGTGAGTGTGTGTGTTCATACAATTTGCCAATGTATACAGTATATGCATCATATAACCTCAAATGAAAAAGAAGCAATGTGTGTTTTTTGCCCTTGATCCAGAACCAACCAATGGCATAAGCAAACTAAGAGGCTGCCTATCGCCCCCGTGGCCACCAGGGCTCCTCAAGAGTACAGGTCAAATGACAGGTGAAATGACAGGTCAGTTTTTTTTTGTTACAATTTTTAAAAAGTAAGCATCTAAATACGAGAAATAAAAGAGTCATTCGAGAAGATACCGACTAGAAATAAGTCAAATAAACTCACTGCCTGTGCAGTGAGATAATTACACTTAAAATAAGAAAACGTATCTAGGCTTTAGTAAAGAACAAAATGTCTTAAAATAAGAATTAAAACTCTTATTCCAATACATTGAATTTAGTCTAATTAACATATAAACTAATTTTTAATTTGTGTAAAAATATCTTAAATCTAGAGTTACTAAACAGGTGAATTCCTCCTAATTTAAGAATAGGATTTATATATATTCTGTCTTAAACTAAGCCAAAGCATTTAAACCCAAAACAATTTATATATTACAGCTAAAATAAAGTCTCAAAAAGCACAGAGCATCAAACAATGTCTCTTATTGTAATTATGCTCAATTTGCAGGTAAAATAACTAACTTAAAACTTTAATAACTAAGAAAGAAAAAAAGATAAATAATATTAAAACAATCCTAAGAATCTTACACAGTCTGCTCTTGTGTAGTATTTTATTCTTATAACAAAGTCAGTAAGATTTTTTGGCTAGAAATAAGATTGTGATTAAATGAGGAGTATTTGCAGTGCAAATTTTAGAGTTTTGTTGACAAATAAGCCCCTTTTACCCTCTTTTTTACCCCTTTAAAAAGATGTGAATAAACTAGCATTTAAATATAAGAAAGAGAAAAATACTGATGATTTTAACCCATCATTCAACCCTTAAAATAGTTACTTGGTGTATTCCTAAAATCAAATAGTCTTTATAAAAAAAAAAAAATCAAGAGCATTCAACCGGAACATATTTGAAATTATTAGATATAGCAAAAAAATCTCAATTAACAGTTCTACTGTTCTTCTTTTTTATAGCCAATTACAGTATATACTAATTAACTTAAATCAATGACATAAACTAGTAAACGAATTAACTTTCAGCTTTAATCAAACTGCGTTTAATTAAGAAAAAAAAAATTCCTTAGAAATCCTAAGACAATGAAGTCAATTTATTTTCTACAGCTTTTTAATGTCTTTTTCTATTTGAAAACGCAATATTTAGTAATATAATTAATTTCCTTCAATTTACACAAAGGATTCATTAATTGGGACATTTCTGGTTATCATCTTTTCAAAAGTATTGGCCTATAATTTCATTTTTTCTATTTTGGGCATGTGTGAGGCCGATGGAGCAATCAGGGGCAATTGAATAATCATATTGGCCTGTCTCCCCTCAACTTTCAAAGTTAGTTAACCTTACAGCATTTAATTGCAAGAATATTAATTTCAATTCGATTGGACAATCTATTTAATAGTCCGTGGTAATTGTGCTCAGCTTGAAAGGTTCGGTGAGGTTATTATGGGAAACAAATGAAATTAACAGCTCGTCTTTAATATGCGTATGGATAAAATACACCGTTTTTAAAGCTTGCTGATATATATTTTGGACAGTATTGAACAACAGCTACGAAATAAAAACTACATGTTCATGTTTGATTTATTCATTCATCTTCTATACACGCTTATTCCCTAACTCGGGGTCACAAGAATCTGCTAGAGTCTATCCCAGCTCTGTCTCTGAAAGGGCAAAAGGCAGGAGAGGGACACCCTGGACAGGTAGCCAGTCCATTGCAGGGCCAGACAAGTACTCACACTCATTTGTCTGGCCAATTTAGAATCACTAATCAATCTAACATACATGTTTTCGGGCTATAGGAGGAGACCAGAGAACCCGGAGTAAACCCACGCAAGCACCGGGAGAACATGCAAACTCCACACAGAAAGGCCCAGGATTCGAAACCAGGATCTTTTTGCTGTGAGGCAACGACGCTAACCATCCAGCACGACTCATCCCCAGAATCAAGAAAACATTTATAGACCTATTTTACCTATTGTAATGAAAACAACTGTCATTTCAGAGATATTTAAGTCGATATTATAGCATATACTGCAGCATGTTTTATATATATAGATTCTCCGGAACCTTCTCTGTACAATGGCTAACAGATCCATATATCCGACCGCATAGGCCACAGCATATTTAAACTAGTACGCCGTCTCTCTACCCAACACACTATAAACAGGTATGTCAATTTCTTTATTTAATTAATATTGAATTCACAGCAGTACAACACTGCCACCTACTGCATAAAACCTACTTTGATGAAGCCAAGTATGTATGAACATGATGGTAGAAATAGAGCCAAAAAGGCATGTGAAAGACAAATATCTTAACCGGGTCATTATTTAATGCATTATTATATTAGTATTATAGGGACGCTTACAAATAAATGTATTTAGTGCACATATCTACTCTACTCTATGTTGAGTAGTAGTGCAGTAATATGATTAGAGGCAAGTTAGTGGTGGGAAGTGGTGATTCATGGTTAAGGTGTTGGACTACCAACCTGAAGATTGTAGGTTTGAATCCCAGCTCCACCAAGCCACGACTGTTGGGCCCCTGAGCAAGGCTCTTAACCCCCAATTGCTCAGTTGTATAAATGAGATAAATGTAAGTTGCTCTGGATGAGAGCGTCTGCCAAATGCCATAAATGTATAGGAATTACAGACTACGCCACCCGGAATTACCAACCGGGAAAAATACCTAAAACGCAGGTTTTCTCTCTTTTAATGACCAAGAAATGCAGATACATCCATATAAAAAATAATCTTTATCAGACAATTGCCTAAAATCAATCTCATTATCTCTTTTATGCAACTGAGAAATTGGGTATTAAGGGCTGTGCTCAGAGGGCCAGTATTGGTGACTTGGTGGTGCTGGGAATGAAACCCTGATCTTTCAATTAGCAGTCCAACACCTTAACTATTGAGCTACTACTTATACGTGTCACACCTGAAAAAGCACTCCAACAGTGAAAACTAAATTGTAGCTCGTTTGATGCTATTGAAAAGTTAGCCATAATATATAGCAATGACAAAAACACTAGCAGTGCTTTGTCCTCAATGTGTCTGTTAAAAAGTGATTAAAATGTCTGCTTCTGATTAGCCTAACTAGAATAATGCTAACTCATTGATGACCTATTATTTAGAACATGTTAGTACATATCCGATTTAGCTAGCAAGTAATTTAGCTACTTATATATCATTGAGCTTCTTGTCTATGATACTGTGTTTATTGACTATCATTAGGTTTTGGGTAGTTAGTACTTACGTATCATTACAACGCTGCCATCATGGCTGGCGGAGGACTCAGTTTGTATAGTCTAAATGTTTCTGAGCCTCCAAAGGACAAGCTTCCTCCACCGGAATCACTGAACAGACAGCAGGGTGCCAGACTTTGTTTACAGCCAAACAGATCCGAGTAGTAGGGTATGGGGAATTCAGAGTCACACCTAACAGCTTGTGACTGGGCCCGAAATGACATGTTTTAGTCTAGGTTCAGGACACCCAGTGGCTCACACCAGACTAGAAGTTTAGTAAAGATATGCTTCCATAAAACAAATCAACTTAATCTGGGCTTCACTGCCTGAATCAATTTAACACTTCCTTCCCTTAGAACACAAAGCAGCAATAAAGAGGACAGAATGGCTTAAGAACAGACAAGTGAGTTGGCCTAAAAGGGTTGATTGGTCTGTGTGTAATACTAGTGCCCTAACCCTCGGATCCAGTTAATAAAAATCCAGGTTTATATAACCAAAATCGTATAATTCTTATACTGTTATAGAATATTAACAGAGTGAGACACATCAACAAATGTCATAAACTCCAAGAGGCAGCTTTTATGATATTACATTTACAGCATACATCCCTTACATCCCTTCTTTTCTTTGTTATTCTGAGCTCAACGTCGCCGCCATCACTTGGTGACAATAAGGCAGTTTCTCTGTGATATCTTGTCTTCTAGGCGGCCATCCGGACAAGATCACGGAAACTTTACTGCAGCATGGAATAACCTACTGGTTCATCTGACCCCCTGACTGAGCCTGGTTTCTCCCGAGGTTTTTTTCTCCATTCTGATACCGATAAAGTTTTGGTTCCTTGCCGCTGTCGCCTCTGGCTTGCTTAGTTGGGAACTCTGTTAATTTATAGTTATTAATTAAATTGTGTTTAGTGAGTGTTTAATATTGTCTTTTCTGATGTAATTCTGTAAAGCTGCTTTGAAACAATCTCGATTGTTGAAAGCGCCATAGAAATAAAGGTGACTTGGCTTCACTTATCTTTATACATATTTTTTTAATTTATAGTTATAATGTATTAGATACATTTTTAGAGATTGTGATTTAATGAAATAAACATAAACTCTGTTTTATAGTAAGAATGTTGTTCTATTTCGGTTTATCATTTCACAACATTTTACATTCAATTGTTCATTAGTGATTGTTTATGATTCAGTGTCTAAATTCATTCATCTTTATTTTGATTCATTTGAATCAATACAGTCTAAATTCACTAATGTTGTTCATGATTATCATCAATTATTATAATATCATGTGTCTTATTTCATGTTGTGATTTAATATTAATCCAGGAATCTTGGCCAATCAGATATTTTTCAGCATTTACACAGTTAAAGTTTTTCAGTTTGTTTGAATCCACTCAAAAATGGATTGAGGCTGGTTTGGTCAACACACTGATGACATCATATTAATTTGAAATGCCCAGAAAGACATCCTACTAAAATCACATCCACATGCTTTCTGTGTAGAACAAAAAAATAAAAAACTCTTCAACCTCATTAGAGAGAAAAGAAGAAACATATCGAGATGAACCACACGCAATGGTGGGATTATAAATCATTGTGATAAAAGAATGTTCAGCTTCAGCAGATTGTAAATAAAACTTTTGGGCTAAGTAGATTTTTTAAAATAAATAAATTATTAGTGTTTAAATGATTATTATTTAAAAATGATTATTATTAAAAAATTCATACCATTTAAATTAAATAATTAAATAATTTTTTTTTTTTTTTTGTAATTTAATTGTTGAAATAACCAGAATTTTGGTTATAGGCTGGTATATCGAATGTTTAGTATATTACATAAAAGCTCATCAATTAGAATGCTCAACTAAAATTTATTATCTGTATACATGCAAATGTAAAGTTTACACCCCGATGACTAGTGTAGGGCATTTACTTTTTATGCGCCATAAAGAACGAAGTATTTAAGACATCTGTCATCTGCTTAATTAAGTCTATGAAACACTGTCAGCTTTCATGAAGGGCTTATATACAAAGTGTCCTAAACCAAGAAACTAGCCTCAGGTAGATGTGTGTCCTGCATTGGTCCATCAGAGGTCCAACAAAGCACTTATGAAAGACGACATGCTGCTAAATTGTCCATTAGAGCATGTGTAAAATTAAGGTTTCAAATTTAGTGGTGGCTTGTGGTTAAGATGTTGGACTACCAACTTGAAGATTGTGGGTTTGAATCACAGCTCCACCAAGCCACAACTGCTGGGCCCCTGAGCAAGGCCCTCAACCCCCAAGTGATTTGTTGTATAAAACAGATAAATGTAAGGGTGTCTGTCAAACGCTGTAAATGGTGGTTAGCACTGTTTTCTTACAGCAAAAGGTCCCAGGTTCGATTCCTGGGCAAGGACCTTTCTGTGTGTAAGTTTGCATGTTCCCCCCGTGGGTGTGAAAATGCATGTTTTTCCCAAAATACCATACACTTTGTGGAAGGAAAAATGTCTGGCTGATGGCATTTCTGTGAGACACCTTAATTGCCCCAATGATTATCTGGCAGGATATATTACAGCCTCGTATTCATGGTTGTGTCCACTTTTCATTACAGTCTTCATTACTGCTTATAAATAATGAACATAAATGTGCCTGCACCTCTCAACACACTCCATAATATAGCCAAGAGATATCCGTCTTGTCTGCAGTTATCAGACATTACCTTTCTGAATTATGCCTATTAGTTGCTTTCTGGCTTGATTTCCCATAAGCCTCTCCGGCAGCAATGACAGCATTAACTTTTAGGTTTATTGCATCTTTTTTCCCCAACGCCGGCTATTAATCTGCTTAATGGCTACCATGACCCCTTTCAACTACTTTCATAAACTAGAAAATATTAATAAAGCACATTAAAACTTCTATTGTACAGAATCTTTTCATCATTCCCAGGGCAGTGTTTAATGGCCTCGCATGGGTAAGTCGGAAGTCTGTAGGTTGATAGTTCATGATCATTTTACATACCGAGACGGCTAAAAAAAATGTTTTTTGATCCACAAGCACCGCTTGACAAGTCCCACTATCCCCTTAGGACACAAGGTAGGTCTGCCTCAAGACTTCTCTGTTCTGGTACCAAGATAGTGGAATGAACTTCCCTTTAATGTCATAACAGAAAAGTCCACTGGTGTTCTTCAAGAGACGATTAAAGACCCAAGTCTTTCCTAAATACCTAGCACTTTACATTAAAAATTAAAGGGATTCTGACTAAAACCAGAAAATCTGATCACATCACACTGGTTCTCAGATCCTTACACTTGCTGCCAGTTACATTTAGGATTGATTTTAAAGATCTTAAATCCATTTCAGAATATAAACCAATCTGATCTGATCAGATTATTGGGATCAAGTCAGTTAGACATACCAAGGGTTTGGTCTAAACAAGAAGAATCTGTGTTCAGCTATTACGTAGTCCGCAGTTGGAACCAGCTACCAGAAGAGATCATATGTGCTAAAATCGGTAGATATCTTTAAATCCAGACTTAAAACACATCTATTAAGTTCTGCATTTACTGAATAAGCACTGCGCAATGTCTGAACTGCCTATAATTATTTAATATTCTTCTTTGTCTTTAATTTAGATTTCTCTGTTTTTATTATGTAAAGCACTTAACCACTGAACATTACCACTGTGTGCACAATGTGCTATAGAAACAAACTTGCCTTGCCTTGCCTTTCCTAAAATTAGTTCAAATTCAGTTATTTATAAAGCAACATTTAAAAACAGCCACAAGACTGACCAAAGTTCTGTACATTAAAACCAAACCATAGACATATATTTATTCATTTATCTTCTATACCCGCTTATTCCCTAATACTGCTGGAGTCTATCCCAGCCATCTCTGAAAGGGCGAAAGACAGGAGGTGGTACATCCTGGACAGGTCACCAGTCCATCACAGGGCCAAACACACACCCACACTCACTCCTATGGGCAATTTAGAATCACCAATCAACCTAACATACATGTTTTTGGACTGTGGGAGGAAACCGGAGAACCAGGAGTAAACCCACGCAAAAAATAGCGGGAACATGCAAACTCCACACAGAAAGGCCTCTGCCTGAGAATCAAACTTGGGTCTTTTTGCTGTAAGGCAACAGTGCTAACCCTTAAGGCACCGTGCTGCCCACCATAGACACATAAAACAGAAATAATAAATTCTATCAATTTAAAAACAAAAAGGAATGACAGATAAACATTCTGGAAGACAGAGTTATAATTAGGACCATCAGTGAATGTAATAATAATAGCATCTTAGTGAGCCAGTTATTATAAAATTAGTTGAAATCTATCTAAATAAAATGAAACTAAAGTAGTTGATGAATAAAACTGTGTCTTTCCTGCTATATTTTTAAATGGCATTGCAATATTTATGAGATGAAGATTAATAAGATATGTCAGTACTAAAGTACACTTTAGGATCTGTGAAGCTGGCAGGAAATAGGATTAGGAATTATGGAGTTCATTATCCTGGGTCGAAGGCCCAGACTAATCCCCTTGATCCAAACCTGCTGACCAACCTGTCATAACTCCCAAGTCTTTGCTAGTTTTTATATCAATAGGACTTAACTTGCATCGATATCTGACTACAGATGCAGGAAGACGTGTGGGTAAAGCATAATCTTCTTGCTCCTACACAAACCTTTAATACAGGCGGATAAAACGGCACATAAATGACACATTTGTGGGCGTAAACTTGGAACTTGGAACGAATCCCAAGTTTCAAAGAAGGCACAAATCTGTTTTGTTAAAAAATTTGTTAAATCTTAGTAGTCAGTCAGACTTGGGTAAAGTATTAGATCGTCAAAATCAAACCCATTCCATGAAGAAATGAACGTCAAAGCTTCACAACAGGTATGAGAAGCAGTAGAAATGTGTATTTGAAGTTAACAGTCATACTGAACATCAGAGCAGATTCAGAGAGTTATACTGAGAGAAGTTCCCTTAGCACGTTTGATTTACTACACACAGGAGTGCTATAAAAGGAATGACTTAAGGGACCAGCAGAGATATGTATTGAACTTGAGCAAGGGTTACAAATTTTAGATCCTGCTTTTTTTTTTGATACAAGACTTGCTTTTCTTTGAATTAAAAATAGTTGGAACCTATAATAATAAGGCTAAAAGTATATAAAGAATATTAAATCTTTAATATAAATAATTTCTATATATTACTAATATAAAGAAAAAAATACCCATTCAGTCACCTGATTGAAAGTATGCTTTTACACCTTATAGCAATCCAGTAATTCAAACTGATGATTTACATTATTAAGCAACCAACTCCAGCTTTGTGCTCAGGATCTGATAGAATTCGGGATCTGATATCGATTAAATCTAAGATGAGGTCTCTGACATTTCCTGGGTTCCTTGCACTTTTAACAATGGACACTGTCTCAAAGCAGCATCATACAAAATGCAGTAACAGTGAAAAGTGTAAGTTTGTCCCTAATAAACAAGCCAGGGGCAACTGTGGCAAGGAAAAACTCCTTGAGATGAAACAAGGAAGAAACCTTGAGAGGAACCAGACTCAGGAGGTAACTTATCCTCAACTGGGTGACACAGAATGTCCGTTTATTACATCTTATGTTAATGGTGATGGTAATCAAACGTGATGTAAACTGTAGCTTTGGGTCAGCAAAGCAAAGTGAGTCCCAATCCATCCTCGAAGGTCCTCAAATTTGTAGTAAGGGGCAGGAAATTGATTACTGGCAAGTTTAACCCACCCTCAAGAGGTAGAACACGAAAGAGAGAAAGAGAGAGAGAGAGAGAGAGAGAGAGACAGAGCTTAGTAAGGGGATTGATGTAATTTAGATTAGTAAGTCTATTGTTAATTTTATTGTGTTTTATTGCCTATTATCTTTAGAAGTTGGGTTTAGAGTGCATGATCTTCTATGATATAGCACTACCAGGACTTGAACTGTAACCTTTCAATCAACAACCCATAGTCGTAACCTTTTACGGCACCGATGGCCCGAAACTACTGCCAGATACTAACTTAAAACAATACAAAGGAAATCAAATCAAATTAAAATGGTATGAATATACTCTTAAAATTGAGGGTTCTTTATATTAATTCCTAAGTAGTGTTTAATCAGTTTTAATATTTAGTAATATCAAGTGCACAACATGAATATGATGCAAGCTTTTCATGTGAGCCTACTACATTTGAAGCATTTTGGTAGACACCCTTAACCAGCGCGACTTACAATATTCCTTGTTATACAACTGAACAATTGGGGGTTAAGGGCCTTGCTCAGGGGCCCAGCAGTGGTGGCTTGGTGGGGCTGGGAATTAAACCCAGGTCCTGAAGATGGTATTGCAACAACTTAACCACTGCGCTACCACTTCTACCAACTTCCCAATTATCTCTTGTTCAGAATGAGCGTGTAAATATGTATGTGCACGGTGTCCTACACTGGCCTGGCATCACACCAACAAGATGTACTTCTGGTTTGTGCTCAGTGATCCTCCATGACCCTAACCTTGACAAATGAAAATAACCACACTCAGTATTCAGAAACGAGTTTCTATTAGCATTCAGGCCAGAGATCAGAGAGACTGCACTAATATTCATTGTATCCAATTCCAAGCACATTAGCCAGTGTTGATTTTAATATCACAGCACCTCCATTATTGAGAAGCGGTCAAAATCTCATTACTGCTTCACGAAGGACAGTGCATGAAGCACAGTCTGCTATCAGTGGGTCTCATATACCCCGACAAAGACAAGCTGGTCATGGAGACTAATGGTGGGTGCAATATCATGTACATAATATGCATGTGTTTATGATTCATGTTACAAAACACGCTGTTCATCTGGCTTTCTTATCATTTAGTGATGTTTGATGTCATTAATACTGATAAAATTAGCTTTATTATAACATTATAATTATTTTATTTTAGAGTCTGTGTTTGAAATGCAAAAGGTGTATTGCAGATCTGCTGAATGTTTGTTGTTTGCCTCGAGAGTGACAGCCATTTTTATCACAGAAATTACAGGACATTGCAATGTTTGCTGTTTCAGAATTTGAATAAGATGTAGGATGTCATTTGGGAATATCTGTTGAATAGATTATTATAAACTTGGAAGCACTTTTGAAGCCCTATTTACAAATTTTACAAATGTTTTAATCATTTTTTCATAGTTTTTCCTCTAAAAGAATTGGCTGGTAGTTGAGCTAGCATAGCGTCTCTAAGGTTACATATGTAACCTTGGTTCCCAGAAGAAATAAGATGGGAAAACTGAAGGGAAACCGAATGAATAAGACCAGTGGAGGGAGTGAGGGACACTGCATCTCTGTGCCTTCCTGCACTAGTGGTTTGGACCTGTGCCCTTCAGCGCAGGTAGTGCCTAAAAGCAGCTGCCTGCTTTCTGAACTCCTGAAACCTCCCGTTGACTGCACCCAATATGGGTGAAGCAGAAGAAGCTATAAGGAGATGGCCACCAGAGTTTCCATAGGGGAAGGCCACTGCTCCACCCATCTCTTTGGTAGCCTGAAGAAACTGATCCATGGCCTGGTGCAACCGCTACACTGCCTCTGAGATAACCTCTTCGCTGTCATCCAAATCTATCACCAGATCAGATTAGTAGGCCTGCAGCACTGCCATGCTGTGTAGGCATCTCACGGCCTGGCCTGCTGCGGTGTAGGCCATACCCACCGAGGCCGAGGTGAACCTCGGTGGCTTGGAGGCTAGCCTCTGTAAGCCTCTGGCATCGGCACGTACCCCTGCTCCATCAAGTTAGCCACTCTAGCATAAGCTATCTGGCTGCCGCTGAGGAGGACTAATCTTTAACAATATACAGTGGTAGTGTCTTTTCTACCACTGTATATTGTCAATTTGAATTTTGACCAGGTGGTTTTAAACTTATAAATCAGGGTTATTTCTGAGTTTCTTGTAGATTAACACCATTTTCTTTTTTTGCGATAGAATGTCCAATGGATGTGGAAACAGAAGTTTATAGTCAACATCATAGCAAGATGTTCTATGCACAGCAGTCCCATGTAGGAAGTCCACATTGTGTCTTCCTCAGCAACAGTGAACACCTCCAGGTGATAAGACTTCAAACAGGACTAAGACATCAAAATGGATCAGGCTGGTCCGGAAAGAAAAAAAAAACAGCCAGGATCACTGAAAGTTTAAAAACAGCATGTATAGCTCAGCAGAGACAGAGAGAGAGAGACAGAGAGAGAAAGAGACAAAAGAAGAAAAGTATGGAAAACTTTTTTGGATGGACTCACCCGTACCTGGTTTCCTATGTGTTAGAACATCAAGCTTATAAAAATGGGTTAGACTGGAGAAGGACACATCATTTCATAGGATTTCTAGTTTAAGGAACAGAAATTAGGCCAAGACAGAAGGCCAACCTAATATCAAATGTCCTTCTTTCCTCTTTACCCTTGGCAACCTCTGAGGCATGTGAGAGGAGTTAATTTGAAAAATTACAAAACAGCAGGACCAAGGACCCCCACAGGTGAAGCAGGTTAAATCCCTCATACCAATTTAATATAAAAGTGTTAAACTAATACATTTTGTAGTGTGACAGGGATGATGAAATTTATGAATTTACTCATCTATATATTTGTCTACATACAAAAAACCTAATTTGAAAAAATCCAAGAAAAAAACATTAGCACATAGGCTGTTTTCCACATTAACATTACACTAATGGAGCGTTTCATTTTAGTCACATCATACACCAGTAAATGATCACCACTTGCTGACTTTGTGTAGAGCTGTTCATGTTCAACAGCTGGAAACGAAGAAATTTCACTAAAGCATTTTGTCTAATGTCTAAAACTTGCTGCAGGCGGGATGTGCAAATGATGGGAATAAAGATACTCTAATCAAGAGGTGTTTTTGAGGTCAATGACATCGCAATCAAACAGATTCTTCATAAGGTAATAGCGTTCCAGGAATTTTACACACACTGCAACAGGATATCAATTAAACAATATTAATTTCTTTATGAATTTCTTTATTCAATTTTTATACCCGCTTATTCCCTAAACGACAGGTCGCCAGGCCATCACAGGGCCACACACACACTCACTTCTATGGGCAACTTAGAATTAATAATCAATCTAACACATGCTTTTGGACTGTAGGAGGAAACCAGAGAACCCGAAGTAAACACACACAAGCACGGTGAAGGCATCCAATCTCCACACTGAAAGACCCCTGCCCGGGAATCGAACCCAGGACCTTCTTGCAGTGGTTGCTAACCAATAAGCCACCGTGCTGCCCTGAACAATATTATATTAGATTAAAATTAGTGGTTAGCACTGTTGCCTCACAGCAGAAGGCCGGTTCGATTACCAGGCAAGGGCCTTTCCTTTGCATGTTATTCCTGTGCTGGCTTGGGTTTCCTCCCACAGTCCAAAAACATGTAAGGTAGGTTGATTGGTTATTCTGAATTGCCCATAGGAGTGAGTGGGAGTGTGTGTCCCAGTCTCTGTCTCCTGCATGTCTGCATTTAGCAAACCACAAGCCTTAAGTAGCTACACCACTTTGTTTGTATATAGAGCCATTTTATTGCCTTAAAATTACCTCAGATGTCCCAAAACATTTTTCTGAGACAGCTGAAAAGATGACCGACTAAATATTTTATTTCAATTTGAGTGGTAAGTAATGAATAAAGCATGATGGGATGGGCTGTTATAGTAAAATGATCCACAAAAGGGTAGTGTACGAATATTTAATATTTCACTCGAAAATGACAATCATTGTCCTGAGCTGTTTTTAGTCAGAGAGCCAAGCATCAATGGTGCTTGAACCCTGTTGACTTTATTGTAGACGAGTTTGTAAAAAATTATCTTTATTCTAGATATAATATTAGCAGAATCAGTAAACATCTTCAGAATGTGATGTTTGGCGCTGTGGTCCTCAAGCCTATGTGAATCAAATCATTCATTAATCATTAAATGGAAGAAAGACGTCACAGGCGTTTACACTATTTGTTATTCAAGACCTCTTGATCACCTTGAATACCTGTAAAACAAGCTGGGGGTTGTGGTAGCTTAGTGGTTAAAGTGTTGGACTGATACTTGGGGGACTGATACTGCTGGGCCCACAAGCAAGGCCCCTAACCCCCAATTGCTCAGTTGTATAAAAGAGATAAATGTAAGATGCTCTGGATAAGGACGCCTACCAAATGCTGTAAATGATGGCTGTTGGTGAAATGAGTTTAAAATGACCCTATAGTCATTCTACCTTTTCTTTTCATCTTACATTTACAGCATTTAGCAGACGAGCCTCTTACATTAAAGCAATTGGGGGTTAAGGGTCTTACTCAGGGACCCATCAGTGGTGACTTGATGGTGCTGGGAATCGAATGCTGATCTTCCAATTAGCAGTCCAACACCTTAACCACTGCGCTACCACTTCTCTATCGCTATCTTCTTCATCTGGCCGCCAGGCTGTCTATGGCATCCTATAAAACAGGGGTGTCAAACTCAGTTTCTGGAGGGCCAGTGTCCTGCAGAGTTAAGCTTCAACCCTAATTAATTGCACCTGATCCAGCTAATCACAACATTTTGTGGTTTGGAATAAGGTTGAAACTAAACTCTGCAGGACACCGGCCTTCCAGGAACTGAGTTTGATACCCCTGCTATACTACACATTCCGACCTAATTTCTGCCAATTCTTTTTAAAGATATTACAGAATAAAATTTAATAATAACTTGAAGTATGTCAACATATCAAACATTTCTGGAAGCAGATTAGTCCAGTATGTCTGATATGCTAAATAATTGCTTATAAAACATTTATGCTAGTATTGCCTCGTACGATATGGTCTTTAATCTGTCCATTACAGGACAAAGACTCACATTGTTTCCTCATAAATTTTTAATGCCTTTCTTTAAACCTCTAAACATCTTTAAAAAAAAATGTAAAGGAGGTGGATCAGCAGGGAAGAAGGTGGATCAGCAGGCTGAAGACATAGGACAAAGTAGGTTTGACGAATCTCTGTATGGCTTTATGACCTTAGTGTGGACGAACTTGCTTCAAACCTCATTACTTCACAAAAGTCCAGACCTGGCATGTCTCTGAGGTGTCCCCTGACCCCTGTGAGTGTGTCTGAGAGCGAGAGAGCACTCCTAAGGTAAATGGACTGGATTCAAGGTTATTGATCTGTCTAAGCACTATTTTTAAACTCACACTTCCCATAGCATGGAAATGATTCAGTTAAAACAGACACTATATTACATTTGAGGCAATGAGACACTGCTGTGAAGCCCTGGTGTGTGAAGTTGTTTTGGAATATTGTTTAATTGGCCTGGATCTAGCTTCATCAGTGTGAGCAGGTGTTGGGCATGCGAGACCTAGCGACAAAGGTATCGATTAGCCTTTGTGTGTGCATTGATTACTCTAAGCTGGAGCAATGTAGCAATGATACACATGCATCAATTAACCACTAGCGTCTGTCTTCCATCTAAAAACCAAATGACAAAACATGCACTTGGTGGAGGACGATTTAGGGAACTTGAATTAACAAGTGGACATGTACAGAGGAGGGAATATATTGGTAGTAGGATGTTAGAAATAAAGCTACCAGGCAGAAGGTAAAGAGGAAGACCAAAGAGGAGGTATATGGATGCGATAAACGAGGACATGAAGTTAGTGGGTGTGAGTGAAGAGGATGTAGAGAATAGGGTGGCGACCCCTAAAAGGGAACAGCCGAAAGGAGAATAGGGATTAACCTGGTTCTACCAGAGAACCATCTACTAGTTTTTTCAAAGTATATATTTGAGATCTAGTAATCTAGTTAACTAGAAAATTAATCTGGTAAACTAACTGGGTAACGGTGAGAATTAACATCTTACATGCTACATGTTTGGGATTTTTGCAGGAATACTCCTGTTTCTACTCCTAAATTACAAAATTAAGACATTGAACATAAACATAAATCTGGCATGTTCTAGTAGTTAAATAATCAATGACAGGGTGGACAAGACATCCTCCCAAAAAATCTTTCTCTTACACCATAGCAAGACCCATAAGGGGAGTGGTAGCACAGTGGTTAAAGTGTTGGACTGCTAAGTGGAAGATCAGAGTTCGATTCTCAGTACCATCAAGTTTACATTTACCTTTTACATCATTTGGCAGACGCCCTTATACAACTGAGCAATTGGGGGTTAAGGTAACTTGGTGTTGCTGGGAATCGAACCCGGAATATTGCCACCACTGGGCCCCTGAGCAAGACCCTTAACCCACAATTGCTCAGTTGTAGGAAAGAGATTAATGTAAGTCATTCTGGATAAGAGCGTCTGCGAAAAAAACGATTTGAATTTTTTAAAGAAAGACAGACTGTACTTTTCTGTCATGTGTGTCTAATCTCATCTAATCTCTCATGGATGCAGGTATCTATTCCAACCATGCACAAGCCACATCTGTGTATATTCAAAGCCAAGATCATCTGATTAAACTGATTAATTGGAATGAAAACCTGTAGCCACTCCATCTTTCTGCAGATAAGACTCGACAGCCCTGTTTTAACCTTTTGTGACTAGAATGAGATGGACTTGTATGTAACATTAGCTATCGTAGTAGGCAAAAAACAGGACCTGCAAATCTCTGAAGGCAAATGCGTTTTCATTTTTAGGTGAGAAATACTTTTAACAACGACATCAATCCAACGTAAGATCACATGGCAGTTGCAAAATGAGACAACAAATCGATTCCAGTGATATATATGCTATTTCTAACTTGTCAGTTTGGGGACTAAGAGGGCAATTAGGTACTACTTTTTAAACGCACATTTTCCTTGCAAAAGAATTGGAGATAAAAAAAAAAAAAAGAACCGGTCATGTGTCTCGTCATTTTTCCTCGCGTGGACATTTATCATATCTAAGAAACACTGTCAAGTCATTTCCTCACCATACTCTATCATACTGTAGCCGATTCATCATCTTCTCATGCCTGCAGGACAATGTGTAGGTAGAGGGAAAGAAGACTCAATTTACTAAGTCATTTCAGAGCAGGTCATAGATCAAGACATGCTTTATGAGAACCTTTTTTAGTATTCAGCCAGATATGCCCAAAAATAGACCCTGGGAGTGCTAATGCTAGTTTTGCACGTTTAAGAGATGGCAGACCGAAGGGGGAGGTCATGCCGAAGGTCAAAACCGAATTACTGCCTGTCACTGTTAGGACAGGATGAGTGTAGATACAGAGAGACCCTGTCAGGGGGCAGAGGCTTACCGTCCCACACAGCATGGCAGACGCGGTGAGACAGGAAATGCCACGTTCCAGGGCACCTGTCCCAGAAAACATTTTAGTGAAATAATTTACCTTAAGCAAGATTTTCCAATTTCCTGTCAAGTCAAGGTCATCCTAGAGTCAGAGACAGAAGTGACAGGTGAGAAAGGCCTTGAAGAAATAAAAAAAAATAAAAAAAAAAGGAATAACAATGTTAAATGTGCAACCTTGACTTTTGGAAAGATGCTCGTGCTTTTTTGAGCCAAGATTGCAGAAAGTATTATATTCCAGGAGGTTCCGAAAATGATGATGAAGTAGTGACCATAAGGTGGCGTTCAAATACTAAAAAAATGTCTTGAAAAAAGACAAATGATACCGCAGCATTAGCAGTGCTTACAATAGTTTGCCATAGCACATACTGTATAAAGAGCTTTATAGGAAATCTATAAGCTTTGCATTAATATTTTACTAAATAGTTAGAAAGCTGGAAAAGGTGGAAGGGAAATACCACCATACAATATTCATAATTGTGGGCTTCCACTGTTTAGCAACAGTTTGGTGAAGGTAAACCAGTGTGATGGTCAGGTAAACACAGAGATATTGATTAGAATTGCTTTTATGCATCGAAATAAAAAAGCTCCATCAAAAAAACCCATCTTTTTGTCTCCCTCACTTGGCTACTCATAGCTACATGCATCACATACAGCATTTGTTTCATCGCATTGCCCACCACAGGGTCGGTTATGATACAGAGCCCCTGGAACAGGAAGAGATAGGGGTCTTGCTCAAGGACCCAACGCTGGCAGATTGTTGGTGGTGGGGCTTGAACCCGAGTCTTCCTGGTCTTTCAATCAACAACTCAGCAGCTTAACGATTTGAGCCACCATACTTAACCACTTGGGCCCATTTGAGCCACCGATGCCTCGTTTGAGCTACCGCTTCCCCCATTTAAGCCACTGCCTGTGAGGTTTAAGTTTCCTCCAGCAGTTCGTAAGTGTACCTAGCAAGATCTTGATTAGTTGGATTAGGTGTGTTTGATTGAGTTGGAAGTAAACTCTGAAGGACTCCCGGTCCTCCAGGACTGAATTTGGACAAATCTGGTTTGGACAAAATATGTGAGCATATCATAGGCTAAGAAAAATACACTTTACGAGCCTAAGATTTAGTTGCATGTCTAAAATCTTCTCAAGAACACACATCCAAACACACCAGATTAAGCTGATAAATATGACGGAGGTATAAAAAGCTGTACTGTGCTGAAGGTCTTAAGGCTGAAAAGCGAATAGCTCTAGCACCCTCTGCAGGACAACAGCACCAACTACAGCCTTGTAATTCAGGTTTGTTATCTAACAAGAGATTTATTAAACCCTACAAAGAGAGCAGTTAAACAGTCCGTCACTTTTTGACTGTGGAAAAACAAAGTACTTAATGCGGTCATAAATAAAGAGAAATCAGTTGTTCTTTTTCATTTAATGTAGCAGTTATCAAAAAAGGAAAAATAAATCAGCAGTAATAAGAATTAGAAAGTAAAGTTATTTATTATTTTTTATTAAATAACTACATAGAAAAACAATTCCTAACTTTAAAAATCATGTAGGAAAAGATCTTTAGAACAAAGAGAAAAAAAAAGCAGCTGAAAGCAATCAAATTACGGGATATAAAATTTGCAGCAACGCTGGGTTGAGTAATTGGATTGAAAATCTATCAATCGGATTATCGAGACGATAAAATGAGATTAAAAATAAGGTCAGAGGTTACAGCATAAATCAAAACTGTAGTAAAGCGAAGAGATGCACGCACACACAATCAGACAACATACATATTTTAACATAACTAATAGTTTGGGAATCCAGACAGGACAAGAGTTGCATAAAATATTATCCAATTTGGAATATACATATATATATATATATATATATATTATATTATATATATATAAATTTATTCCCATAATGAGTCCTGGTGTGTGACCCAAAACATGAATGCAGACAAAAAAAACCCTTAGTGTCCAGATACCAGCGAGAACAGCAACACCCAAGTGTAAAAGGAATTCCCTAAATGCTTGTCCTAAAGCAGGGATGTTCAAACTCTGTCCTGGAGGGCTGGTGTCCTGCAGAGTTTAGCTCCAACCCTAATTAAACACACCTGAACCAACAAATGAAGATCTTGCTAGGTAGACCTGAAACTTCCTGTTTGAGCCAAGTTTTAGCTAAACTCTGCAGGACACTGGCTCTCCAGGACCGAGATTGGACACCCCTGCTATAAGACATTAGAGACAAAAATCCACCAAGAACTGCTGTTTTTCCTAGAAAATCTCGATTACTGAATACTGAATACTTTCAGCGCGACAGTATATATTAAATCCAACAAACACCGTGTGGAAATGACGAGTGCGACATTACATCATATATGCATGTGATAAATTTTCACATCCTGCCTATCACATCTACCTCAGAGGCACCACAGGCTGCTGGTTCTCTTTATGTTCGTGTTTGAATGCTTTGCTGGGGTCAAATCGGCGTTCCGCCTGGCTGGACTTGAGCTGGTCCAGTTCTCGTTTGTGCTTCCCTACCTGTGCTCTTAGCTTGGTCACTTCCTGGAACAAAAACAAACAGGAAACCGTTCACATTAGCCGTCACATGAAAGACTCAGCCGGACTGTTTCATACACAAGTGACGCAATCCTGACCTGCTTGAGCTCCAAGTTCTCCTCCTTGAGCTTGACCATGTGCTTGATTTTCTGTCGCTGGTTCTGATGGCCCAGCAGGTTGGCGTAAGCGCCTGCCAGCTTGCTCAGCTCGGCCTGAGTGGCCCCTTTCTCAGAGAGCAAAGCATCCCTTTCGGCAGCAAAGCCGTCCAGCTGCTCCTGAGGTCCAATAGAAGGAAAAAAATCATGAGACATGCTAGAAAGCAGCAGAGAGCATCAGCATTCAGCATTACACCCAAGGCTCACCTGGAAGGGCTTAACTTTAGAGTAGAGCTGTTCATACAAGTTCCTCCAGTGCTCAGACTCCTCGTTTGAGGTGCTATTAAAAAAAAAAAAAAAAAAAGAAAGAAATCAAATAAATGAATATTGACAAACAGCAGAACAAAAAAACTAAATAGATAAAAATAAGCAGACTAGACATACACTATATACACACACACACACACACATATACACACATATATATATATATATATCATACGAGTCAGTTCAAAACATATTTGCTAACTAACTTTACAGCAGACAGAAAAAATGTGTCATGTGATCTATTTGTAATTGTTACGATTCAAAATCGATTCTTTAATCTTAATCTAATCTGAATCAATTCCTCTGCTGTGTAATTACATCTTTACATCTTTAACCAGAATTGGAGTTTCTATGCTTTGTGTTCACAGTGTGAATTTCTGTATGACATCATTTATCTTAAAAAAAGAGGATTTGGTTTTTATAAATGTTCTTTGATTAATAAAGTCGTGTTCGGGATGAACTAAAGCTCGGAATGAAACATGGAAACGCCAGATTATTAGAACGTTTATAAAGAACACTTAAATAACGCCGTAAGGACAACAACACTGTAAAGACCCCAAGGACACACTGTACCGCGGCTCAAGCACCTGTAACAGTGTGTGAAACCCTGTGTTATCCACCACGGAGACAAAAACCGGCACAACAATCCAAATCCCTCAGCAACAAAACCGCCACCCGCCGACGGGACCGAGTGATTCGCTTCGCCATTTTAAAAGAATTCTGGTGGAAGCTTTACTACTTGCTCAAAGGTCGTCATTTGAGTGAAACTGGTAGTGGACACAGCCGGAATAGAAGTTTGTTTCTGCAGCTGAGTGGAACTGCATGTTAGTCGTGTTCCTGATTTGGTACCACAAACATTGCAGACGATTTGGCTTTTAGAAACTACAACCTTGCAGTTTCTTTCTCGTGCACATGCAGACCTTCACTGTCGCAATCCAATTTAAATCCGGAATCGATTCTAAACTTTTATGAATTGATTCGGAATCGTTAGAGAAAGAATTGCGATGAATCTATCCCCCCCCACCACCACTAGAGTCTAGCCCACTGGTTCTCAAAATTTTACCTTTTTACCAGTGTTAACAGCGAAGTAGCACTATTGCAATCAGGAACGAGTTTTCTAGGGATTGTCTGTCGCTGTGTTATTTGAGCAGACTTTTGCTTGTGTATTGAAACATGAGCGGTACGTATGGGCCATAAGCATCTCAGTGGCTAGCTCATGGTTAAGGTGTTGGACTACCAACCCAAAGATTGTGGGTTTGATTCCCAGCTCCACCAAGCCACGACTGTTGGGCCCCTGAGCAAGGCCCCCAATTGCTCAGTTGTATAAATGAGATGAATGTAAGTCGCTCTGGATAAGGACGCCTGCCAGATATTGTAAATGTCTGCAAAATGCTGTAAATGGTTAGAGGAAGAGCGAAACCTGTGCGCTGAACACTGCCGGTCGGTGCAACGTGCAATGACTGATATTTTCAGGTTCATATTTCCGTTGTTTTACTCTTAAAATTTCGATGCATTTTTATAAAAATCTGCTGACTTCACACTCACCTTTTCGCACCTCTCATATAATTGCATGGCCCACCTAAGGGTTGTTCCACCTAAGACTAAGCGCCATATCTGACAATTAGAAAGCTATTGCATGCTTATAATAGGAGTACAGTGGTACCTTGACTAACGAGTGTCCCAACTAACGAGTCCCACTTAATGTCGTCTCTCGTGATTTTTTTGCTTTAAGTTGTGAGCTAAAATTCGGGTTTCGAGGCAGCTTCAGACACCCAACCGCTAGTTAGCGTAGCGAACGCCACAGTAAACGGCGTAACATCCGCCCAGCATCCCGTGTCTCACTCGATAGCTAGTCAGACATGCGTGTCAGCAAGTGGAGTCGTCTGATCTCCAAGGTAAATGCTGTACATTATACTTAATAAAACCGGTTTATTCCAGTACATCCTATTGTATTGTTTTTTTATACAATATTAGTTATTTATTTCGTTTATTTTCCTTATTTTAAAACCATGTGTATTTTTGGGGACCCGGAACGGTTTAATGGCATTTCAATTCATTTCAATGGGAAAAATTGATTTGACATACGAGTATTTCGAGTTTTGAGCTCAGTCACAGAACGAATTAAACGTCAATGCACCGTGTTACTACTCTACCTTGTTTGTGCCTCTGCAAGTTGTTTCTTTAATTCGTGTTGCTCCTGCACCATCTGCTGGTAGAGTTGCTCCTTTTTCTGCTCTATCTGCTGTTGGAGTTGTTCTTTCTCCATTTTTATCTGCTTGTGTAGTTGCTCTTTCTCCTGGTGGAGCTGTTCTTTCTTCTGCTCTATCTGCTGCTGGAACTGTTCTTTCTCCATCTTTATCTGCTTGTGAAGCTGCTCTTTCTTCTGCTCTATCCACTTGTGTAGTTGCTCTTTCTCCTGGTGAAGCTGTTCTTTCTCCTGGTGGAGCTGCTTTTTCTCCTCCTCCATCTGCTTGTGGAGCTGCTCTTTTTCTCCTGGTGGAGCTGCTTTTTCTCCTCCTCCATCTGCTTGTGGAGCTGCTCTTTCTCCTCCTCCACCCGCTTGTAAAGCTCCTCTTTTTTCTGGCTGAGCTGCTCCTTGTCCTGCTTAATCTGCTGGCAGAGATGCTCTTTTTCCTGCTTCAGCTCCTCCACCTGCACTTGGAGGAGCTTTGCCTCCAGAACTATGCTTTCTGCAGACTCCCTCTTGCGCTGCAGAGTTTGCTCCAGCTGAGCCAGGGCTTGCTGTTTTTCCTCCTGCTGATGTTCTACCTCCACTTTGGCCTGCTTTAGGTCCATCTCACACTGGGCCAGCTTAGTTTGAACCTCAAGTAACATCCTAAACCCAAACACGTATTTAATTTTACATTTTAGTATTGTAGATTATTACGCAGAACATTTAATATGACTATAATTTCTGTTGTCGGACTCTCCTTGTTTGTTAGGCTGTGTGTATATTCTGAGTGTGTATTCGACCTGTCATAGTCCTCCTTCTCCTTTTCCCGAGTGTGCTGCTGGTCCAGGAGTTTATTCTGTTCATCCTGCAGTTGCTGACGGATTCTGCTCAGCTGCTCTTTCAGCTCTCGTTCACGGGTCTCATCCTGTTCTTTCTGCGTACTCAGAGCCTGTGCGGTGCTAAAGGGAACGAGGAGTAAATAACACCATCAGATTTGAGAGAGACAGTTTAAGAGCCAGTGCTCGGGATTTACCTCTCCAACTCGGCAGCCATGTCGCCTATCTTTCCCAGAGAGCGGTCGTGTTCACCCTGTAGTTTTTTTACAGTCTCCTGATGAATCTCTTCCAAAGTTCTGGTCTGGTTTTGGTTTCTACCGGTATAAATCTAAGATTACTAGATGTGTTAAAATGAAAAAGAAGACTCTCCATCCCTGTTAGCGAGATCTTACCGCTCTAGTTCTGCGCGGGCGTTTTTGAGTTCCTCCTCCAACGCTTGATTCTCCTTTGTCAGAAGATTTACAGTCTCCTGCAGGACCTTGTCCTGCTCCTCGAACACATTCACTTCCTCCAGCACCTCTTCTAGCTCCGTCTCCAGCTGCTGCTTCTCTTTATCCAGGTCTTCACGCAGAGATGCCATCAGGCTGGACAGAGACTCGTTACGTGCCTGTGAATATTGTTCACATTTCAGATTACAACTTTACTTATACAAATATTTTATTTATTTATTATATTAATAATAATATTATTTATTTTAAAAATCGGCTTAATAACTTGGCCAATTAACCAAACCTTAATGTGCAGGATTTGGTGACTCAGATGGCAAAGTAATATAACTGAGCAGATTTAAAAAAAATAATAAAAAGTTAATCCACCAGCCAAGTGAAAAAGCTTAAGTTACTATAAAAATCAAATTATTATAAACGTAGCACAGGTAAATGTAAATGCTTTTATTTTGTCACATCTACTTTTTTACATATGCATATCCCATCTTAGCTGACCCTGTGCTCTGACCCCAACTTTCTATGACACAGCACCCCCTGGGGCAGGAAGGGTTAAGGATCTTGCTTAAGGCCCTAACAATAGCTGGCTGGCTGGCGGTGGAGGCTTGAGGTCTTCAGATCAACAACTCAGGCTGGCAGTGGTGAGGCTTGAGCACAGGTCTTCCTGGTCCTCAGGTTAACAACTCAGGCTGACAGTAGTGGGACTTGAGCCCAGGTCTTCAGATCAACAACTCAGGCTGGTGGGGCTTGAACCCAGGTCTTCCTGGTCTTTAGATCAACAACTCAGCCCCCTAAACATTTGAGCCACCACTGTCTGTGTTGTGTTTTATGTAGCAAACATTTAAAAAGTTTGGTTAAAGCGATGCCAATTGTAAACTGTGTGAAGATATTTCGTGCCATGGAGAAGGTACCGGTAGGATGATGAAACATTTGCTTCTAAACTGCAATAATCTGAAAGAATAAGCTGAAAGAAGTGTTTAACTCTCCGCAACATGAGTCCTACAACAACTCACCAGACGTCGCTAATATAAGCAATAGTAACTGTTGGGCAAGTTACAGTAAAAGAGAGTAATACATTACAGTTAATAGTTACTTCTCACAAATAGTTACTGAAATCCAGCATTATAAAAGTAATTAATTCCAAGGAAATGGAACTATTTCGTCTGATTTTCCTCCACCTGTCCAAAACATGCTTGTAGATAAATTTGGCAAGATAAATTGCCCCTTGATTCACTTTGATTCCTGACATTCACCACAACCATGTTTGAGTAGTGACTGTGAGGGAGTGAGTGATTGATTTATTAAAGTGAAAGAATGAAGATGGTAGGTTACCTTCTCCTCCTCTAACTGTTTAGCGAGGGTGGAGTTCTGCTCCTTCAGCTGATCATGGGCTTCTTTCTCACATTTTTTACTCTCCTCCAGTGAGCTAAGCTCAGCCAGCAGCTCCTGTACTCTTCTCAGACCTTCTTGCTGTGTCCTGGCTGCTCACACAGACACACACATTTAAAACACACAGCATACAACACACTATTATAACATCTTACAAGTCTACAATCCTAAATAGTAGACCACAGGGATCTACCATTAGCAGCTCACCCCGCTCATCCTCCATGCTCAAGCAACGCTCATTCATGTGCGCCACACGCTGGTCCAGCTCATCTTCTGTCCTTCTAAGAACCTCCCTCACTCGTGCTAGCTCCTGCTCTTGCTGCTTTACCGTGCTACGAGACTCCTTGAGCTCCTGCGCTCCCTGGACGATCTTCTCCTCCAGCTCTTTCAGCGTAGCCCGAGAGACTTCCAGCTCATGCCTGTGGTCTTCCATTTCTTTCTGCCGCTCCCCAAGTGTGCTTTGGCAGCCCTGCAGCTCCTGCTGGCACCTCTGAAGCTCCTGCTCCTTCTCCTGCAGGACATGCTGAGACTCCTGGAGCTCCACCATACGCTGCTCCAGCTTCTGCTCCACCTCACTGAGCAACAAGGCAAAACAGAGCAGGTTATTGACAAATTATTGACTGCATCACAACAAGAATTCCTACCTGAGAAAATCTTTACCAGAGTTTCTCCTGAGAATCTGAGACACGACGTTCCACTGAAGATTTGTCTTGAAGTTTAATCTTCAGGTCCTGAAAAGAAATTAGATACAAATTACTGTCAAGAACTAAAAATCAAATGTTATCGATCTTTATTGTATTGTACAAACTAAAATACCAAAAATACCTGAATCTCTTCATTGGCAGTATCAAGGTAGTTCTGCAGCATTTTAAGCTCCTCCCTCAGCTCCTGTATCACACCTGCAATGAAGGATAAAGGTAAAATTATTACTGAGGACGGGGGAAAAAAACAAAAAAAAAACAAAACAACAACAACAACAACATAAGTCTCATAGCCAAAAACACCTCACTTACCATGCAGCTTATCCATTTCTTTTTCCAGCTCCTCATTGTGAGCTTTAGTCTCTTCATGCAGACCTTCTGCAATGACCAGCAATTAATAAAATGTTTAACTTTAAACACAAATTTACATTTAAAAACATAACATTTAATCATTTTAATCACTTTCACAAGACCAAAAAGATAAAGAACTGGTGTTCACCAAGATCTTTGTTTCTGTCCTTAATAGCATTAAGAGTTGCTCTTGATGCCTCCAGATCAGCCTCCAACACCTTCACTTTGCCTTCTGAGCTGATCTGCAGGAAACTCAGCTCCTGTTTAATTTAAAAAAAAAAAAATACAAAAAAATTACAAAACAGAAATAAAGCTTTTCGTCTGGATTTGCACACAAAAATCCTAGAATAAATATCCACCTTGTCCTTAGCATCAAGCTTGTTTCTTGCTTCTATAAGGTCCATAGACAGTGAGTGGACTCTCTTCTTTGTGGTGTCTGCAGAAACCTGTGTGTGTGTGTGTGTGTGTGTGTAAAAGTAGGAAAAATTACCAAAAATGTAAAAAAAAGAGATGCTAAAGTCTAGTTAATTAATTTCTTAAGTAAATCCAACCTTGGTTTTGAGAAACTCGTTGATTTTCTTTAACTCTACGAGCTGTCTTTCGAAAGAGGCCACACTGGCTGCAAGTCCAGTCTTCTCTCTCACAGCAGCCAGAAGTTTAGCTTCCTGTTTCTTCAGCTCATCCTCTAGTGTCTGAAGCCTGCGGTCCTGTTCTCCTCTCTGCTGGACCAGCGACCGGATCTGGGAAGCCAGTATTAGTCATCATGGTATGCGACTCTTATAAGAGAAGTCACTAACGACTCTTACTTCCTGGAATGCTCACCTCTTGCTCCAGCAGCTTCTGCTGTTTCATCTCAACCTGAAAGCGGCTCTTGTCCTTCTTTGAACTATCAGCCTGTGTGAAAACGAGCAGCCACGATTACGCCTTTAAGCATCGCACAGGTCCAACATATCGCACGAGGTGGTCACTTACCAAACCGTCGACCGACATGGTCCTGCGCACGGGAGACATGAGCACATCGTTGTTTCCGGGTGGTGCAACTAAATTAAAGAGAGTCAAATGTCTGAGGAGGTCAGACCACAGGACTGGCAAAGTCATGAGGCACAATATGAAAAAATGCTCCAGTATCGAATGTTTGGTACCAAACCAGCTGTCGTGCTCTTACGTTTCTGTGCTCTGAAGCGCTCTGCCTTGTGGAACGAAGCGGCACCTCTCACATCTCCAGGCTTGAGCTCGTATGTGCCTGGCGGAGGAGCACAACCTGGCAAAAAGAAATTAGAGCCGCCACGATTATCAATTGCAATTATGACGATTTATTGTCCGTTTTCGGGCTTTAGTGATAATTGTTCGTTTTAAGGCTTTGACAATTAATTGTGAAAAACAAGCACACACAAAAAAAAACAAAAAAAAAAAACAACATTTTTGTTAAGCATAGTCACAATATTGCTCTTTACCTGCACATACCTGTCTTACCTGCACATTTTACAAATCTGGTTGGCGCTATTGAATGTTCTGTCCAGCGTTATGTTCTGTTCTCTATTGTCTTTTGTGCACTGTTTGTATTGGTAATCGCAGTCTGTCCTGCACCAGGTTTCACACATGCACTTTATGTTTGTTCTGTTCAGTGGCTCTTTGTCGGTTGTTGTTTTGTGTAATTCTGTGTTTTTGAGTAGCACCAGGGGGTCCTGGAGAAACATTATTTTATTTCACTGTGTACTGCATCTGCTATACATGGTTGAAATGACAATAAAGCTCCTTGAACTTGAAGAATTTGTAAAAAAAAAAAGCATTTTATAATCGCTTTAATTTGGGCCTTATTAACGTTTTACTGTAAATACATAGTAAAGAGACGGTATTTGTATATTTATGATGTTTGGTTTAGAGACAGTGGTGCTGAAGAAGGGACAGGTGGACGGCTGAAGATGTTGAGGTTTTCTATGGAAGTGATGAGGTTGAACAGGATTAGGAACAAGTTCATCATCTTAGATGTTTTGAGAAGAAAGTCAGGAAAACCAGATGGATGTGGTTTGGACATGTACAGAGGAGGGATGGTGAATATATTTACAGCATTCGGTAGACACCCTTATCCTGAGCAACCTACATTTATCTTTTTTTTAATACAACTGAGTGATTGGGGGTTAAGGGGCCTGGCTCAGGGGCCCAGCATTGGTGGCTTGGTGGTGCTGGAAATTGAACCCCCGGTCTTTCTGGTCCAACATATTAACTAAGCCTAAACCGCCACTTGGTAGAAAAATGTTGGGAAATAAAGCTACCAAGCACAAGGCAAAGAGGAAGACCAAAAAAGGAGGTATGTGGAGGTGATAAACGAGGACATGAAGTTGGTGGATGTGAGTAAAGAGGATTTAGACAATAGGGTTAGGTGGAGACAGATGTCCACAAAAATTAGTATATCATTGGCTAATATTTAAGCAACATTGTACGTTTTTTTAACTTTAGCTTTAAAACTCAGGAAACTTTACAGAATTGTTAGCTTGTTAGCCGGAAATGCTAGCTGGCTAATAATGACGTTGGAGAATTGTTTTGCTAGGACTAACGTTAGCGTAAATATGTCGTAAAACATAAAATATAATAAACGAACAAAGCAAGTGACAATTTTTTTTGTCGTAAAATGTCGTAAAACATAAAATATAATAAACGAACAAACCAAAAGACATTTTTCACAAATTATTAGCAAAGACGGGTTTTTTTTTTTGTTTTAACAAGTTTACTCCAAATTTAATAATCCGGTTTAATTAAAACTATGAAGATTCCCGTTATAATACTTACCAACGTGTTCATTAAATCTTTTCAAAGGAGCTCTCGAAAATGACATAATTCCTACAACACACGAGTTAAACTACGGAGCGAACGTTGTTATTATTATTATTAGATATTTAAAAAATAATAATTAATAAAGAAGAAAATACGTCCAGCAGCCCAAACAGCTTCAACAACTGCCGCTAAATTTTTCAAACACTTTTACACAGCCAATCCGTACGAAAGACACGGATAGACCAATAAGAATCTCTCAAACGGTGACGAACACCAAATCTGTCCAATCAGAAAAGGAAGATTGGGCGTTTCGCGTAGGCTGCCAATCAAGAAGCGTTTATTACATAAATGTATTTGAAATTCATATTTATAACAAGTATCTAAATAATCGATCTTTTCTAATAAATCTATTTATTTTTGTAGCTATTTTTAATGGAGTTTTTGTCTATAAAATCTGTTTAATATATTCAGCAAAGACTTTAAATGTTATTTGGATTTTATCCCCACTTCCGCCAAATCTCAACGCTTTAAATTCCTTTACGCTGTGTACAAAGTATAACATTTTTGCTCTTCTATACTTTTATTTTGTTATTTATTTGTTATTACTTTTTGTCTTGAAGTTAAATTATTAAGTTAATTCCCACACACCCCTTTTTTTTTTTTTTTTTTTCCTGGCAATTCCTTACTGTTTACAAAAATATTAATATTTAATAACACTGGACAAATAAAGGTTATTGTTCATACATTGAATTTGTAGTATAAAAGCTAAGTGGAAATTAAATGTCTAAAGTTTGTTTCATACATTGGCTCTGTACATGTACCTTGCACAATGACAATAAAGTTAAATCTAATCTAATCTAATCTAATCTAATCATTTCAACTATTCAACCATCATCAGGCTTTTTTTGTTTAGTTGTAGCAGAACTAAAACGAAAACTTTATCGTGCGGTTCAGCGTTTGGACCCATTCGCTTGCCGTATTGAGGATTTACTCACAACACGGAAGTGTCAAAATGCGACGTTGTTTAAAACTGCATTCATTAATGAACTAAAGAAAATTTCCTCGTCTAGATTTAGAAAAAAAAAATAAATATTTCGTCAAGTTATCGACGCTTATAAATCAAACTGTATGGGGGTTGTGGACTTGTAACGCGCAGAAAATTAGCTTTCTGGTTTGTTGATTGCAGATTAAGGTCAGATATGTAACTTAGTGGTGCCATACGTAGTGTGTGATTTTTAGACTGTTAGTAAATCTAAGAAAAAATATTAATTAACCAATCACTCTTTCTCTTCCTTATCCTCATCCTCCTCTTCCTTCTCCTCCTCCTACTTCTTCTTCTCCTACTAATAATAATCAGCACCTATTTATTAAGATGAAGCTGAGTTCATCAGTGTTCTCTGGACTTTGTCTCCTCATTGAAATACTCGGCATTGCCCTTTTCCTAAGAGGATTTTTCCCTGTTTCTATCAAGTCATCTTTATCATCAAAGAGCAAATTATCAGATCTACCAGAAGAACCAGTACTAGGTGAGAAATCACTCGATCACTAAGAGATCCCAGTTGAATTGAGTGTATAGTGTGATTTGATCACCTTTAATTTTGTCTTTATCGATGATGAATAATAGCGTCTCTTATATTGTCTCTTTTTTTTGCAGGAAGTAGCCCAAACTCGAGCAAAGTGCCTCCTCCGTTATTCAACAAAGTGGTCATTTTGCTAATCGATGCATTACGAGACGACTTTGTCTTCGGACCCAGTGGGAAAAGGTTCATGCCCTACACTCGGAATCTGGTAGAAAGCGTATCGTCTCATAGCTTTGTGGCTAAAGCCAGACCTCCGACTGTCACCATGCCTAGAATTAAGGTGAGCCTGTCTACATAACTGTTCAGAGATCAGTGCATTTATTCTTCAGCATGTCATCAGATGGCTCTTTATTGCAGAACTATTCATATCAGTACCCATCTGATTTTTACACAGATACAGAGTTAAGAGTGCTTTGATCCCGACCCGTTTAAGTCTATGATTTATAATCAAACTTCCATTGTAGGTTATAATAAACAATTTATGAAAGATGAAGAAATTGCTTTGCTTCGGTTCTTGATGTTTGGAAATATTCCGTGTTGGTGGACGTGATTTTTCCAAGTAGGATGTGATCCTGGATTAGTATCATTGTTTAATCCTGGATCAGTTGTGTGGACATTTCAAGTGTGTTTTCCTCCATTTTTGAGTCAACCATTATAAAAATTCATGAAATAATAAATGAAATCATCGGGAATGTACACATTTTCCCTC
Source organism: Bagarius yarrelli (assembly GCA_005784505.1). Taxonomy (NCBI): domain Eukaryota; kingdom Metazoa; phylum Chordata; class Actinopteri; order Siluriformes; family Sisoridae; genus Bagarius; species Bagarius yarrelli. The sequence continues at coordinate 427,903 of VCAZ01000074.1, read as the reverse complement.
ACCTTCAGGACCAAAAAATCCGCCATGGCAACTGATTGTTTTTTTTGAATGTCTCGGGTTCATGTTGGTTTTTGAGTTCTCCCTTTTCCTCCTTTACTGGTTTCGGGTTCCTTTGTAAACCTTGTATTGGTGATTCTAAATTGCCCATAGAAGTGAGTGTGTGTGTGTGTCCCTGTGATGGACTGGTATCCTGTCCAGGGTGTTCCCCTCCTGCCTTTCACCCCTTTCAGAGACGGCTGGGATAGACTCCAGCAGATCCCTGTGACCCCGAATTAGGGAATAAGCGGGTATAGAAGACGATTGAATGAAATAAATGTTAAATCCTGTTTTATAGTAAGAATGTTGTTCTATTTCGGTTCTACAGGTTCACCATTTCAGATCATTTTACATTCAGTTGTTCATTAGTGATTGTTCATGATTCACTGAATAAATTAATTCATTTGATTCATTAGAATCAGTACAGTCTAAATTCACTAATGTTGTTTCCTGATTATCATCAATTATTTTATGTTTTGTAGTAGACGAAAAAGGAAAAGATTCCTTAACAATTTGAGACGGGTTTGATCGACACACACTGATGACATCAGATGGTTATGATTGGTTGATTGATTTGCTCATGTAGCTACAATAGTATCAGTAAACTCAGACACTAATGCTAAGTAAGGAAGTGTAAGGTGCAGTTGGTGAGGAGGTGTGCAGCAGGGTGGAGGATTCGGGCTCTCAAGTTCTTCCACCCAACCGTATCACACCGTCGCTTCATGTAGCTCAGGGTCTTTAAGCGAAGGGATGCTAATTGTGATGCTAACAGTGTTTGAGCCTCCTAATGTAAAGCTACAACTTTTAATTTTGTACTAAAACACACACTTTTTATGTATATCGGCCGCATTGTGCATTTGTGTCTGCTACACATGTGCCTGTCTTTCTCTGATTGTCCAGCAGAGAGCAGTAGAGCCTATTTTATACCCAGAGTAATCCTTCAGCTCATAACTTTCCAACTTTTTCACATTTCACCTGCTACAGTATGGGAAATCCTCGGCAGTAAAACAGCTCTGTGGCTGTCTGGGATGTCTCGCACTTCAGCAGGATAGGGGTTCACACCGTGGCAGGGAGGTTGTGTGTTTCAGACTGGGATAAATAATTTAAGAGCGAGCTGGTTTGATTGGCTGGCTCTTCTGACTCTTCTGACTCTTCTGACTCTTTGTTGTTCTGTTCAGTGGGAAACTGCAGGAAATGACACGACTGCAGCTACTGTAGAGATGCTGGCTTCATTTTTTACCCACTTCCTTAAACTAATAAAGGAAATACAAAAATAATACATTTAATATCTTAATATTTGCATATTATGTTGTAACAGTAAATAATGTCCATAAAATGATACTGTTGTTATAGTAATGTTACTTTTAATACCACAGAATAGTAAAATAATGGTTAATGATATAAACGTAGTAAAAGAAAAAGTTATGTTCTTATAATGAAATAATGACATCCTAATATGTCCTTATAATGTTCCAATAATGTCCTAATGTTGTCCTTATGTTCTAATAATGAAATAATTTTGTCATAATAATGTTTTAATAATGTTCTAATACTTTTCTAATATGTCCTAATAATGTCCTAATAATGAAATAATGATGTCATAATAATGTTTTAATAATGTCCTAATAAAGTCTTAATAATGTTCTAATAATGCCATAATGATACTATTATAATGATGTCCTAATGATGCTCTGATCATGTCCTGATAATATCCTATTTATGGATAAATAAGGATGTCCTAATAATGTATTAATGATGTCCTAATGCTAAAATAATGATGCCCTAATAATTTTCCAATAATGTCCCAATAATGTCCTAATAATGAAATAATAATGTCCTAATAATGAAATAATAATGTCCTCATGGTTCCTAATAATTAAATATTAATTATAGCTAAGAAAGTCTTAATACTGAAGTAATGATGTCAATAATGTCCGTTTTAATAATGTCCTAATAAAGTCTTAATAATGTTCTAATAATGCCCTAATGATGCCTTAAAAATTATGTCCTGATGATGTCCTAATGATGTCCTAATGAAGTCCTGATAATGTCCTGATAATGTCCTAATGATGTCCTAATGAAGTCCTGATAATGTCCTGTTAATAAAATAACGATGCCCTAATGATGTCCTCATAATGAAATAATGATGTCCTAATGATGTTTACTAATGTTCTAATAATAATAAGGTCCCAATAATGCCCTTATAATTAAATAAACAAATAATAATAATGTTTTAAGCTTTTTAAGCGTGTTTGTTTGTTTGTTTGTTGAGTTTTTTCTCATTATGATCAGTTACAGCTTTACTGTAGTTACTGTTTAATATCTGATAGAAACAAAATCAAAAACCTCCTCATCCGCTTCTTTCTTTTTTTACCCAGATTTTCCTTTTAAATTACTTCAGATGTAGACAATAAGCTCTCCGCTATTTGCTGACTCATCCACATTTCAATCAAACCCAGGCATAGTCTCAGACACCACACACACACACACACACACACACACACACACACACACACACATATCGTTGGCTGAATATACAAAACTAACAAGCCATAAAAGATTTTGCAGACTCTCTGATTGGTTGGATTCTACTAGATTTTCAGGTGTGTGTGTGTGTGTGTGTGTGTGTGTGTGTGTGTGTGTGTGTGTGTGTGATATACTGAGCATTCACATACATATATAATAATAGTAATTTCTCTGCCCCAAACATACCATGAGTAATGAAAGGGTCATGTGACCTTCCTGAAGGTACAGAGGTGCTGATAAAGGTCTGTAGGGGGACATGTGTGAACACTGGAGGTCTGATGAGGGTCACGCCATTAACACAGTGGGTGAAGCTGTAATCTGCTGATTGGTCAGTTTGAATGTTTCACATTCGGTTCTTAGTCACATGGTCAAGGAAGGGATAAGAGAAGCTTTCTTTTTGCTCTCTCTCTCTCTTTACTGTCTGTCTGTCTCTCTCTCTCTCTCTCTGTCTCTCGCTCTTCTTTTTCTCACTATCTCCTATCTCCCTTTCTCTCTCCCTCTCTTTTCCCTCTCTCTCCACCTCCCTCTCTCCCCCTCGTTCTCTCCTACCTTTTCTCACTCTCTCTTTCTTTACTGGGGCTTTCATCTTCAGACTCAGTTTTCTCTTTCTCTGTTTTTCTACCTGCTCTCTATCTCTCTTTCTGTCTCTCCTCACCCCCTCCCTTCCCTCTTACATTTTCTCCCTCTCTTACATCTTTATCTCCCTCTCTTTTTCTCTCCTTCTTTTCTGTCTCTCTCGTACGTGCGCGCTCTCTCTTTCTTCCTTTTTTCCTCGCTCTCTCTATCTCCCTCTTTCTCTTCCTTTGCTTCTCACTCTCTCTATCCCTCTTTTCCTTTTTCTCCTTTTTTTCTCCAACTCTATCTCCATCATTCTCTCTCTCTCTCTTTATCTCACCTTCTTTTTCTCTCGCTCTCTTTTTTCCTTTTTTTCTCTCTCTCTCTTGCAGACACGCTCTCTCTCTTTCTTCCTTTTTTCCTCTATCTCCCTCTTTCTTTCTCTTTGCCTCTCACTCTCTCTATCCCTCTTTTCCGTTTTCTCCTTTTTTCCTCTTACTCTATTTCCATCACTCTCTTTCTCTCTTTCTTCTTACCCACTCTCCCTCTCTCTCTTTCCCTTCTTCTTCCCCCTCTCTCTATCTCCCTCTCTTTATATCTCCTTCTTTTTCTCCCTCTCTCTCTTTTTCTCTCCTGTTTCACCCCCGTATCTCCAGTTCTCTCTCTCTCTCTCTCTCTCTCGTTCTCAGATTCTTTTACATACATGCTGGGTACAATTAACTGTCTATATTTTTACTAATGATCTATTTTGTAACTAATAAAGTGACCATAACAAAATATTAAACGTTAAACTATTTTAATTATAAATGATGTGCAAACTCATACTGACTCCACATCACCATGTGACCTATAGCAATACAATATAATCACTCAATAGACAGACAGTTTTATACCATCGTGCTGATAACGTTTCTTTAGCTTTCTTAAGTTTCTTTTTTTTCACTGAAATAGAAGCATTGATATATTTTTTAAAGCGATTAGATATTATGCTGGATGAAACAAGCTGTGATTGGCTGTTCCCCCCCCCCCAAAAAAGCTGCTATATAAAGTATGCAAGAATTCTCCTTCTTCTCATATCCCATCTTAGATAGTTGGGGTCAGAGCACAGGGTCAGCTATGATACAGCACGCCTGGAGCAGGAAAGGGTTAAGGGTCTTGCTAAAGGACCCAATCGTGGTGGACTAGCAGCGGTGGGACTTCCTGGTCTTCCAGTCAACAACTCAGCACCTTAACTATTTGTGCCTCTACTACCCCATTTGCTCTCTCGTACTAGCATGAGATAGCAGATGAATAAAATAAAGAAGCAAATGTTACTTCCTTGTTGAGAAATATCAAACAGATGAGCTGGAATATTTTGAAACCTCTAAGGCCCACCAGTGTGTGTTTAGTCCTTTAGATCTTCAGCGGGAATGTACAAGCAGTCAAACAAAAAATAATAACAACAGATGAATTTTATTAAAGCTTCATGCCTACAGCATACCGTAGCTGTAACTATATAGTTCTAATGCCCCAATTTGAGAAAGTTCTTCTTTCAAGTTCTTGTGCCTACAGGTCCCCAAGGTCATGTTTTTGTCTAAAGAGACATTACCCCACTCCTCTATTCCTGAACAATTAGTCGTATCCCAAGGCTTGCACATACGGGCATAACAAAACTCTACAACCGATAAGATACACACATGGGCGGTATTTCCAAAGCCATGGTCTGAATAGTTAATGTCCACTCAGAAGTGGGGTTTTTTTTGTGCTCTATTTTCTACCGAAAGTGGAGGACCGATAGCAGGTTGACGGATGGTACCTATTTTCTGGATCTACACCGAACGAGCGGGTCTTTGCCGTAGTCGGTGTTCTGCTTGTTTCGCTGCTGTAGTTGTTACAAGGCAAGATTTGTAGCAGAACATTTTGACCACATCTGTGCCTTGTAAATCATGTCCCCGAACAGCTCACACTCAACAACAGTGATAAATTTACTTGCGTGGAGTTGATGAAGAAAAATGTTCATCAGTTATGTGAGTCGGTTTATGGTTTAATGACTTTTTTTTTTATTTTCTCATAAAAAGCGCATCTCTATTATAAGATAAAATGTTCACCTTGGTGGCTTTTTATTCGGTTAAATAATTAGTGCAGACTTTGATTTTAATTTTGTAAAATGAAGAAAAAAACATGGGAGAAATCAGGCTCAGTCGGGGGGTTAAAACTCCTTCATCGGTGTCAGAATTGAGAAAAAAAAACATGAGAGAAACCATGTTAAGCCAGGGGTGGGTAAGGGGGGCAGTTTTCCTCTTGACCAGACGTACCAGCAGGTTATTCGATGCAGCAGCAAGGAACCAAAACTCCTTCATCGGTTTTAGAGTTGAGAAAAAAAAACATGAAAGAAACCGGGTTTAGTCGGGGTGGGTGAGGGGGGCAGTTTTCCTTTGACCAGACGAAAAAGCAGGTTATTCCATGCATTGACAAGGAACCGAAACTCCTTCATCAGTGTCAGAGTTAAGAAACAAACATGGGGTTGGCAGTTTTCCTCTGACCTGGCAAACCATCAGGTCATTTCATGCAGCGGCAGAAAACCAAAACTCCATTGGTGGCAGAACTAAGAAAAAAACCTTGGGAGAAACCAGGCTCAGTCAGGGGGTCAGTTCTTCTCTGACCAAATAAACCAGCAGGTTATTCCATGCTGCAGTTGGTCTTGTCTGGATGGTTATCCAGAAGACAAAATCATCACTAGAAAACTGCCTCTGGGGTTTTTGTCTTTAAATGCTGATCCTCCAACTGGGCTGGATCCGTACTCGATTTGGTGGCGACAGTGAACTTGGAATAAGAAGAAAAACAGACGTATTAGTGAAGATGCCATTTTACTCATGATACAGCTTCTTATTAGTTGAGAAGATCTGCGGTGCCAACAGTGTTCCAGGTCAATGGGGTTGAGGAAAGTACTCAACTCGGACAGGGTCACTGTCATAATGAAACAGTGATTGGATCTTTCAGTTCCAGTATAGAATCATATAGCAACATTCCAGACAACTGTGTGCTTTCAACCTTTTGGCAACAGGTGAAAAAAGGCACTAAGTTGCCACTGATGGGCCCCTTATCAAGGCCTTAACCCCCAAAACTTATAGTCTGCAGATGTTCACACATTCACAGCTTTTTAAAAAAATAAAAATAAAAAACCCACGCCGTTGACGCATACTTTTCCGGCTCTGCTGTGGTTGTAAAATGTTCCTTTGTTGATATTTTTATGCTAGTTGGATTATGTCTTTAGTCGGAGCTTGGATTTAATCTAAATCTAAAAGGCTGGTGAGAAGACAGCTATTCATTCCGTTCTTCTTTCTCACTTCTTTTGCTGTATCTTATTTTCTGGGTCACTGCATACACCTATTCACTAGAAAAAAAAATACAGGGGGAGAATAAGGTGCACAAAGAAATCCGTACAGAGTTGTGTCTAAAGAAATGCTTAGAGGGGTCCTGACACTCCTCAAATGTCCAGGCCTCTTCACGATGGCTGAAATGTCTTCATCCTGTTTCATTCTTTTCGTTGAAATTGGCTACTGCATTGTACTGACACATGCTGACATCCATTACCAACACGGGGGAGGAAATTGACCAGGAATCAGCCAAACCTGAGAATTCAGTTTTAATACTGTGGTTGATTGGGTTTTCTTTTCATGTGTAAATGAAAGTAGCTTGATAAAAGCCTCAACTCACAGTCTAGATTAAGAAAGTGTGTGTGGGTGTATTGGAGCTCTGGTATGGTATTTATAGTATGTTAACTTTTTCCATGGTTTCTCATTATTAGTCAATTTTTACTGATGCAGCTGATGTAGTAACATCTGGTGGATATGGTAGCCCAATGGTTAAGGTGTTGGACTGCTATCTGGAAGTTGCCACTGCCGGGCCCCTGAGCAAGGCTCCTTAACCCCCAATTGCTCAGTTGGATAAAGGACATAAATGTAAGTCGCTCTGGTTAAGGAAGTCTGCTAAAATGGTATAAATGTAAATGTATGATTATTCAGAACACTGTTTCCTGTGTTGATGTTTTCACTTGTATAAATAACTTTTTTTAGAGTGTTGAGGTCTCCCTCCGGAGGACACGGCGTCTCAAATTTTCAACAAGAAAATCCACTTTTCCACTTCAGTCCAATTAGTCCATTTTTAATGAGTCTTGGCCCATAGGACATGATGGCGTTTCTGGACCATGTTCACGCAGGGCTTCTTTCTTGCATGATAGAGCTTAAGTTGGCATCAGTGGATTGTGTTTACAGTAATCTTTATTTTTCCTCCAATTGAGCAGTTAAGGTTCAAGGACTTTTCTCAGGGGCCCAGCATTAGCAGTTTTTCAGTGGTGATGGAAAGATGGGACAATCTTCTTATGAGTACTCAAACACTTTAACCAATGACTAACAACTAATTTACTAACTATAAAATGGCAAATTGGATATTTATTAAGGCGGAAGTTGATAGTCGTTAATTCAATTCAATTTTATTTTATTTGTATAGCGTTTTTTACAGTGGTCATTGTCACAAAGCAGCTGTACACAATCCAAGATAATTATAAAATGCAAACGAATCAGAAATCAGTTTGTCCCTGATGAGCAAGCTGAGGGCGACGGTGGCAAAGGAAAAACTCCCTGAGACGGAATTTGAAGAAACCTTAAGAGGAACCAGACTAAACTGAACAGACTGAAATGTCTTTATGGCACTGGAAACGTCCTCGGTCACCCTGGTGATATGATGATATAATCAACTGGAGGCGTTAATAGCTGGTTCATAGTGAAAAGTGGTTCCCAAACCGAAGAGTGACTGGTTGATTATTTTTATCACATGATTTAGCATTTAGCTTCCCCCAGGGTGGCTCAAATGGTTTAAGGTGCTGAGTTGTTAATCTGAAGACCAGAAACACCTGGGTTCAAGCCCCACCTCCGGCAAGTCAACCACTGTTGGGTCCTTGAGCAAGACCCTTAACCCCCTCCTGCTCCAGGGGCGCTGCATGCATCATAGCTGACCCTGCGCTCTGACCCCAACTTACTAAGATGGGATATGTGAAAAATGCATTTCATTGGCTCTGTACATGTACCCTGCACAATGACAATGAATTGAATATACTTACTATACTTACTTACTTATCCTAGTTCACTAGGTCAAAGATTAGAAAGAACGGTAATCGAGTAAATATTACGAAACCCAATTGGTTAAAATGATTGCTATTAATAAAGAAAATGAAATAACATAAAACCGTCAGTTTATCACAACTATTTATCTATTACTATTTATCACGACAAAAGTATGGCCACTGCAGAAAGAAAGAAAGAAAGGACGAACCGGTGTGTCGGTGCAGAGCCCAAAACCATCACAGTGCCTCAGCTAAAAGAAGATTAAAGTCATGCGTTAGAGTAAAGGGATGTTTTAAAAATTCGTATTTCATCCCAGGCGGATAAAATCTGGTTTATAAAGCAGTGCGGTTTGCTCCGGCGTCTCGTTTTAATGCTGTGCAACGCTACAAACATACAAGCCGAGATACCTAAACCAATTTCAAATAGCGCTTCCCCTGTGGGACGTGCTTGGTGTCCAGAATCCGCTGTGTACAGTGTCCATCTTATTTCCGCTCTACTTTTTCTGCCGCGCCAATTTTGTAATTTTGAGAAGCTTCTTAAGAGCAATTATAGGGTTAATGTGTCTCTCTTAAAAGATTAACTTGCACTTAAGCCTTGTTTGGTAGTCGTTTCATATTTCAAGCCTTTTGTGTGTATGAAGTTTGGAGTGTGTCAATAAATACACACAAATTACAGGTGCACTTTAACGCAAATCGAATACATATGCAAAAATATGCACTTTACGGTGGAATGTTTTATTCTGATTGAGTTTTGGGGGAAAAAAAAATAGAGGCTAATTGTCCATTTCTGTGCCAGCGAAACTGAAGCGATCGTGAGGTTAAAAAACAAAGAATCCGCCAATGATTAGTGTGTCTGTGTATGAATCTGTTCAGACAAAAACATAGGATTTTCGTTTAGTTTTGATCAACAGTGGGACTTAAATTTCTAAAGCATCTCACACTATAATGACATTCATACAATAGTTACAGATTTTACAGCCAGAAGGTTTTTACAACAAACGATGACTGTATTATAAATTTTGGGCGACTGAATGGAAGTAAAAAGTTGTAAAATGTTTAAAGACTTTTACAGACAGAAAAACAAACACACGGGAAATTTTTTTTACATCTAAATAAAATTAAGAAAACCCTTCATATACTCAATTTCTAAAAAAACATAAAAAAACACTTATATAAAAATTGTTTAATAATAATAAATCGATGTTTTTATCCTATTATATTTATATTAGTGTTGTCCCAGTAGTTCACAGCAACACACAACAAACATTCCAAAAAAAATACTACACAATGGAATCCACCCTGAACACAACATAACAGATTTAAAAATAAATGACAAAAATATTAAATTCTAGTCACGGAAATGCTTCTGAACAATAGAGGATAGTGTTTTGAGGAAAGTTGGGAACAATAGGTGACAGTGTTGGGGACAATGGGAGGGCATTGTTGGGGACAATAGATGACCAGTGTTGGGGACAATAGGAGACAATGTTGGGGACAATAGCTGACGGTGTTGTGGACAGTAGGTGACAGTGTTGGGGACAATGTTGGGAAAAATAGGTGATAGTGTTGGGGACAATGTTGAGAAAAATGGGTGACAGTGTTGTGGACAGTGTTGGGAAAAATAGGTGACAGTGTTGGGGACAGTAGGGGTAGTATTGGAGAAAATAGGGAAAATAGTTTTAAACAATAGGGGACAGTGTTGGGGACAATGGGAGGGCATTGTTGGGGACAATAGGAAGTAGTGTTGGGGACATTAGGGGCAGTGTTGAGGACAACAGGTAACAGTGTTAGAGACATTAGCGGACAGTTTTGCGGACAATAAGAGAAAGGGTTGGGGACAATGGGGGCGTTGACCCCACTGAACAACTTTGGGATAAACTTGTACCCCGACTGCACCCCAGACCTCCTCAACCCACTTTAGCAACTAAACTCCAACTCTAAAATCCCTGCATATACTTTTATAGAAGTCGCTTTACATATCATGTTATTTATGTCACATTAGCCATCCAAAAAAAACGTGACATCATAGCAACGAACATCACACAAACAGCTTCCTGATGGATGTATCGTTATATACGAAAACCTCCATATTTTATCCCTGAGAAAACGTCACCACAAAAACCTGTTGGCATTCGTCTCATGATATCTGGAACCGAAATTAAAGAGAAAAAAAACCCGAAGCAAACATTTCATGCTATTTGTACAGCTTGAGTGCAACTCATTTTCACCGAGGGAATAAATAGTCGAAGGTTAAAGCGCATGAAGCTCTGTAGCAACCGGAGCTGACCTTTTATTCGACTGTAAATATATGAGTCATACAGCAACAGATTTTATATGCTTAAGCAAAAAAAAAAAAAAAAAAACCTCCAGAACCCTGATAAAATGGATAGTGAGTGTACATACCTTCAACCCTGGAACTCCTCCGGTTTGAATAAAGAGAAAAAACAAGTTTCAGTTAAGAAATAAGATCCTCCACAGCTTCCTTTTTTTTGCAGGACCTTGTCTGAGACACATTAAGCTTCTTCTATGTTTTATGAGCTAATCAATATCCCATAAAAGTTTACACAAGTAGGCAGTGATCCTTTTACTAGCTAGTGTGTCCTAGCTCAAAGTTATCCAGAAGACGTTACAGGGTGGAGAGGCGATTTTGGAGAGACCTTATCGGCTGAGAGGAGAGGCAGAGGTTCCTTCCACCACTCAGCTGTCAGGATAGAGAAGAGTTTTGACGTGTACCCTACTTGTAACACCTCTATGTCAAGCTTCTGTCAGAGTGGCACCACAGGTCCATCATCTCCTGGTTCATAATTTACACACTGAGTCCAGAGCATCTTATATTAAAGCACCTCAGAATATTTTGCATTGTAGACCTCACATTTTGACACAATGTCTTTTGTGTTTCTTGTCTCATGTCCTGTCTCTGTATCTCCTGCACAGAATCCCTGTCCTATCCTTCTGCACTAGATGTTTTGTTGTACTGTTTAAATGTTGCACATTGGCACCAAACCAAATCCAATTCCAGTGAGCACAATTTATGGGTAATAAAGTGTGTCAGGTTTGCAGGGGTATACAAATCGCAATAGACACCCTGCTTTTATGGCCAGGATGTTTTCTTATTTTTAGTAGCTTGCTGAACTACCAAGTTGCACACAGCTCATACACAACAACTAATCCTACATTTACATTTACGGCATTTGGCAGACATCCTTATCCAAAGCGACTCACAACTTTTAATTCTTTTATACCACTGAGCAATTAGAGGTTAAGGGCCTTGCTCAGGGGCCTACAGTGGTGGCTTGGTGGTGCTGGGAATCAAACGCCGTTTTTTTTTTGGTATAAATCCAACACCTTAACCACCAAGCCACCACTTCTGAATTTAAAATCTGCTAATCTCACTCTGGACATTCCTAATCCCTGGATTAATGTTTTTATTTGCACATTTGTAGTTTCGACAATCCTAATTTAATAGACTAGCTTTAAACAACTTTCACATAGGCTGCATTTAATATTAATCAAATTATTAGTGGTTAGCACTGTTGTCTCAAAGCAAGAAGGTCCTGGGTTTGATTCCCGGGCAGAGGTCTTTCTGTGTGGAGTTTGCATGTTCTCCCCGTGCTTGTGTGGGTTTACGGGTTCTCCGGTTTTATCCCACAGTTCGAAAACATGTATGTTAGATTGATTGGTGATTCTAAATTGCCCATATGAGTGAGTGTAAGTGTAAGGGTGGCCCTGTGATGGACTGGAGACTTGTCTAGGGTGTACCCCTCCTGCCTTTTGCCCTTTTGGAGACCGTGACCCCGAATTAGGGAATAAGCGGGTATAAAAGATAAATGAATGAATAACAAGTTCTAGATTAGCTGTTTAGCTCACCTCAGTGGAGGTGTTAATTGGGCTGCATTTACACTGCAGGTCTTAATGTACAATTCCGATTTTGTGGAATCTGATTTTCTTTTTTTTGATGATCTGCTTACATCATCTGCCCCGTATCAGACATCTGCATTTACATTATACATGGCAAAACAACCCAATGTAAATATACCATCCGGATCAGGGAACAGGCTTCAACAGATCCTTATCCAACAGATAAGTGGTTATAGAAGATGAATGAATGAATGAATGAATGAATAAATGTTGTGGGACTATTTTGCAGCAGTTATTGCTAATCGTTAGCAATTAACAATACCATTTTTTCATTGTCTCCTTGAGGGTCATGACGGTAAAATATGAAGTCAATGTTGATTGTTGGTCGTTAAATTACTTATTAGTCCATAATCTACCCCTTACTTAAAAGTCTTGTTGTCTTCGTCAACCTAAGCGAAGTGGCTAACAGGCCAATGTATGCGTCCACATATAGAAAATGCAATTGCAAATACAATTCTTTTGAAAATTGTTCTGAATTGACTCCCATAAATAGCCCCAGCATGCAGAGAACGTGTTGTGTCCAAGGTCTAGTTTTAACCCAGGTTACTACACCAGGGGGTCGTTATTCATTTTGGCAAATATGCTTTTTTATAACTCGTTGAAATGCAAATCAATTTATAACTTTTTTTTTTTAAATGCATTTTTTTCTGGATGTTTTTGTTGATATCCTGTCTCTTACTGTTAGAATAAACCGACCATTAAAATCAGCAGGGAATCAAATAACTTTTTTCCCCTTTCACTGTATTCGATCGGGACTGATCAAAAGTCTCTCCGCACTCTTCTGAAACACTGATCAAAGTTCTGCTTGTTGCTAGGAGACAGTTTACGTGGAAAATTATTATTCCGTGGTAGAATGTCATTTTTTAAAACAAATATTAACCTTGAACGGAATGGCAGACTTGTATTTATTATTTATTCATTTTTGGGGGACATCTGTGGAACTTCTTGAGCATGAAAACTTGTATACTAATTATTTTTTAATGAACTTCCTTTTTTTTAAATGCCTCCTTAAGGGGGGTCTCGGGACAATTTAAGATGCTCTCTAAGAGGATTTCAGGATGCTCTAATTTAAAAACACAGCAGGATGGATTTTGGATGGATGAATAATAACAGAGTATTGATTGTACTACATTTTTTAGCTGAGGCCTGGTCTAAAAAATAAATATTTTAATATTCATCCTTTTTTGGAGGACAGATACAAGTATAAATATCCAAAAAAAGCACAAAGATGCTTAATTATCAGTGAAAAATATCACACTGTATAGTTATTATGAGTAAGTTACATGAAGGAAAGATTTCTTGACAAGGCTTCCAGGCAAGGGTCTAACTTTGGTTTAAGAAGTGGGTGGGACACAAAATGGCGGAAATCACATTTCCTACATATATTTATATTTGAATAATTAAGTTAAGTATGGTTGCTCAAATGGTTAGGGAGCTGAGTTGCTTATCTGGAGACTAGGAAGGCCTGGGTTCAAGCCCCATCACTGCCAACTGTTGATGTGAAGACCAGAAACACCTGGGTTCAAGCCCCACCACTGGCAAGCCAACCACTGTTGTCCTTGAGCAAGACCCTTAACCCTTCCTGCTCCAGGGGCGCTGTATCATCGCTGACCCTGCGCTTTGACCCCAACTTACTAAGATGGGATATGTGGAAAAAAAATTTTCACTGTGCTGTAAAAAGTATATGTGACAAAATAAAGGCATTTACATTTTTACAGTCAGCCACTGTTGGGTCCTTGAACAAGACCATTAACCATTCCTGTTTCAGGGGCGTTGTATTATAGCTGCCCCTGCGCTCTGATTCCAACTTTTCAGAGTGGGATATGGGACAAAAAACATATATGTTGTACTGTGTTTATTTATGTATGTGACAAATACAATTTGGATTTAAATAATGATACATTATGGTAAAAAATGAATAGACTACTAAACTATGTATAAGAAAAAGATGTCTTACATTCTTTACTGTTTAATAGAGATTTAACTTCACTAAAACTTGCTTGCGGCGCTCCTGGACGTGGACGCGTCATGTACACAGAAAAACCCTCTGTGTCCTTCTCAGTCCTGTTTCTCTGTGACTATGCGTTTACAAAACCATAAACAAATTTGAAAGTTGGACACAACTGCTTACATCATCTGCCCCATATCAGACATCTGCATTTACACTATACATGGCAAAACAACCCAATGGAAGACCCTTAAGCCATTCTGTTTCCAGGGCGCTGTATCATAGCTGCCCCTGTGCTCTGACCCCAACTTACTAAGATAGGATATGTGAAGAAATAAAGATATTTACATTTTATACAATTGATCAGTTGGAGGGTTAGGGGGCCCTGCTCAGGGTCCAGCGTTGGCAGCTTGGTGGTTACAGTAATTGAATCCTGATCTTTTAATTAGTAGTCGAACACCTTAACCACTGCGCTACCCCTTCCCCACTCATTAGGTTCCTTTCACAATGGCAGACCTCATTTGAAATGTTGTTTAGCTTCCAGGAATTCCATTTTGCAAAAGAAATAAGTGCCAAAAAAAGCCATTAATAGCGTTTTTCCTGCCTTCGAAGTCATGCCAGTAGCATCTTTGTTTGCCATGTGCATTGTACTGAACAGAGATACACACACACACACACACACACAAACAGAAGGAAGCTCTAATTGCTTGTGTTACAGTATAGACGTGCTTATGAACGTTGCCAAGTCAGGAAATGAAAAAGTCTCTGCGTTTGGTTAAAGATAAATGGTTTACTCTGACTAATACTCATGGACGCCCTTGACTTATGCAGTGGGCGGATAAAACAAAAGCTGGAATACACAACAGAAGAGGATAGAAGTGTGTATGTACCTTAGGACATAAACACACCTATATAGACAACTGTATAGACGACCGACCATTACTGAACATCCATATGTGTTTTATGAACATTTTATTTCATTCTTACAGTTATAAAACCTCCAAACCTCCAAAATTACCTTTACTTGGTTCAACTTTTTCCAGCTGAATCCCACAATAATAGTATAACCTGATCTTGCTACTTTCATCATCTTATTATCGTTCGCCTCCATCCGTCTCTCATCCCACACAGTACTGCCATTCTTGTTTTGTTCGCTTGTCACGTCTCACATCGATTACTTTAACTTATTTATTTGGTTCACCATACAAGCTTCTTCATAAACTCCAGTTAATCCTGAATTCTGCTGCTCATATAATAACCTGGATTCCATCTATACTACGGGAATTGGTAGCCCAGTGGTTAAAGTTTTGAACTGCTATTTGGAAGATCAGGGTTCGATTCCGGTTTGACCAAGTTGCCACTGCTGGGCGCATGAGCAAGGCCCCTTAACCCCAAATTGCTTAGATGTATAAAACAGATAAATGAAGACACTCCGGATAAGGACGTCTGCCAAATGCCATCTGTAAATGTAAATGTACTTCGTCTCTCAGACACCTACATTGGCTTCTCACCAAATCCTGCATTGAATTTCAATTTCTGGTTCCCACATCCAAAACTCTTCATAACCTCTCTCCATCTTACCGTTCAGATCTCATATAACCCTTTCCTCCTTCTCAGACTCCTCGCTCCTCTTCACTGGGTGTCCTATCCTTAACTTAGACTTGGTACATAAATTCCAAGTCAAAACTTACTTATTAATCAAATTCATCTTATATTGTTCATATTTGTAACTGCTAGTCTCATTTTGTGGTCCATTAACATTATTTATTGGTTATTCGTTCATTGATTCTGATATATGGTGACCTTGAGCTGAGCAATTAGGTGGTTAAGGGCTTTGCTCGGTGGCTCAGCGGTGGTGAATTGGTGGTGCTTTGAATCTGACCCACAATCTTCCAGTTAGCAGTCCAACACTTTAACCAATGCGTTACCTCTTTCCCCACATATTTTTATTATCATTATTATAATTTAGGGAGATTTTCTTGTTTAGTTAAATATTTATTAATTAGTTTATGTAATAATATTGGTTGAAGAGGTTTGGGGTGCAGTTGGGTTTCAGTTTTGGGTTGTTCTACTCCAAACCATAAAACACCAAGCGACTTTGGGGTTTAAGAGCCTTGCTTAGGTGCCCGGCAGTTGCAAATTGGTGATATCGGAAATCAAACCCAAATCCTCCAATTAGCAGTCCAACATCCTAACCACTGCACTACGATTTCTCCGCTTTGTGCCAATCATTTGGACAGAGACTTTTGGCTATGTAGTGTATATATAGACAGTATATAAATAAAGTCTAGTTCGAGGTAATTCACAGAAAAGGCTCAGGATAAAAATTGCAGGGAGATAAATAGCAAGATGAATGCAGAAAGTGGCAGACTCTCATCACTGACCCCGTCTTTGCTCTTGCTAGATGGAACTTACACTCCTTGCTCTGAGACACTAATTGGCTCAGGAGATGATGTTGAGGCAAATTGCTGTACTGTTAAAGCCGTATGCACAGGCAGAATAATTGTGGTGTGAATCGAGTGTGGGAGTGCAGGCGTGTGAGAAGACCAACCCTGCTTCCTTTTTTCTTTGACGCTTTTAATCGCTTCTGAACTAATAGTGTATCATGGAATACTGTTTTTAAGTTAGTTAATGGGTTAACTGCATATTTATTATTAACTAGTATTCAATTAACTTGATTTTTTAAGTTGCAGTTGTCTTTTTGTTCTGAATACACTGATGTCTATTATGTTAAAGCTTCTTTCAAACGATGGAGGAAAGAGAAGTCGCTTTAAAAGCAATAGCTTTAAAAGGCAAAGGTAATGAGGAAGCGATGGACCAATGGAAGCGTAACCGTATTGAGAGTGCTTAAGCAGGAGGAGATAGCCCTGAAATCACCCAGAGATTGCAGTGATCTCGCTTGAGTTCGAACTTGTATTTGTTGAAAGTAAACAGTTTTAAAGGAAATTGAGTTCTTTCATAAGCGCGATTTTTCCAAAGACATTCTTGACAAATTTGTAGCATCATTTTTGGAGAGGATCCACATATGGATGTGATGGTCAGGTGTCTACAAACTTTTGGCAATAGAATTTGATCTGCATTTAAAAAACGCTCTTATGATTCGCACATAGATAGAAGAAGCTAGGTTCACAGTTAGTACGAGGATCAGCTTATCCGGACCATTGTAAATTTATCCAATATTTTTCATCCAGCTGTGCAGTTCTAGGTTAGGAGCCTTGCTTAGGGGCCCAGCAGTGGCAACTTGGTGACCCTATTGCCAATAAAAACTGTTTCCTAGCCTAGAGCTTCTGCTGTTAGTTTGAAGGTCTGACTACACAAGAAATGTCACCTGAGGGCTAGTTTAATGCCGGGGCAACTTCCCCATTTTGATTGGTTGGATGTGAATGTTTTACAAAAGTTCATTCAGCACTTCAACTTCAAGATTTGGATTTTTATTCTAAATAAATGACTATGATTCCACTTTTTTGAGGTTAACCAAATTTGCAGTTCACCTAACCAGTGCAAACCATGAGTCAAAGAACTACCACAACCAAACTAGTCTTTTGGTGGTGTAGCAGGAAGCAGCGAAGCAACCTTTAGCTCAACGCTCTTGAAACGCACACCCCCCCCTCTTTCCACTCATCCTTAATAACGACTCGCTGAGCACTGTCACTGGGAAATATGATCACATGGGCTCTCAAATAAGAAATGCATCCATCATCCATCAATAAGTAAAGCTCAGCACAGAATGTATTTCTGATGACATTTGGCAACGTTCCAGCCGCCCCTCATGCCACACTGTGCAATTTTGTATATCGCTATAGAAAGCATTTTTACATTTGCCATCGTTATGTTGATGAAGTTACCGGTAGAGGATTGAGGAGGCTGCAGCACATTAGCAAGATGAGCTCATCGGCTGTGGTCATCATTAAAAAAAAAAAAATGCTGATGATTCCAATGCTGCTGTTGACTCTTTTCACACTTTTCTGCTGCCAAATTCGCATGTTATTGTGTTTAGGGGGTTGAGTTCTGTCTCCTTCCACACTGTATGTGGAGTTTGCATGTGATTTAATGGCTTTTTTCCCCATTCCAAAGATGTCTTAAAGGCTGATTGGCATCTGTAAATTGCTTATATTGTATGTTGCCACATCCGAGTGCCCTGCGATAGATTCCAGTTTCTCTATCACCCTGTTTAGGAGTCTCAATACTAAATATAGCCAATGGATAAACGTATATTATTAATCAATTCTACCATTTATTTATATATTATTTTTATTTTATATATTATTTGGTAAAATCATTACTACCTTGACTTACGAGTGTCCCAACTGAGGAGTTTTTCGAAATACGAGTCGTCTTTCCGCAGATTTTTTTGCTTTAAGTTGCGAGCTAAAATTCGGGTTACAAGGCAGCTTCAGACAACCCAAACACTAGTTGGCATAGCAAACACCACAGTGACCGGCGTAACATCCGCCCAGCATCCCGTATCTCACTCGATAGCAAGTCAGACATACGCGTTAGCAAGTCAAGTCGTCTGATCTCCAAGGTAAATGCTGTACATTATACTTAATAAAGTATATTCCAGTACATTTTATTGTATTGGTTTTTATACAATATTCATTATTTATACGTTTATTTTTA
This sequence comes from Bagarius yarrelli, assembly GCA_005784505.1. Lineage (NCBI taxonomy): Eukaryota > Metazoa > Chordata > Actinopteri > Siluriformes > Sisoridae > Bagarius > Bagarius yarrelli. The sequence continues at coordinate 409,199 of VCAZ01000074.1, read as the reverse complement.
TTATTTCAGAACATGAAACAAAAAAATTGGTGTTTGGCATTTCAATTCATTTTATTTGGAAAATTGATTTGACATACAAGTAATTTGAGTTACAAGCTCCGTCACGGAACAGATTAAACTTGTAAGGAAAGGTACCATTGTAGCAAACTGCACCATTGCGCTAAGTAATTATATATCGCTGTTGGGGTCCACCTGAGGTAACGACCTAGACTGGTAAAAATCTGATCTGTCTGCTAATATGGCAGACATTAATGCACATATCCGATTCATATCCGATTTATTTCCGCATACAAATGAAACTAACACCAATCTGAAAATATCGGAATCCATGTGATTTTTTACACAGTCGCCGGTTATATCCTGTCTGTGCCAAATTAAAGGAAAAAATCGGAATCGGGTGACACAGAGATCACTTTTTTTCCCTACAGTCTTCATGAATGTGCAGGTTTACAGGTGTCACTAATATGTTTACTAAATGTGTATTAAGGATTTCCTAAAAGCAGTTTCCCAAGTTAAACCCAGTTAATAACCCCTTAAATGTTTAGTCTTGAAAATATCGAGGCTTTAATATGTTTAACTTTCTTCTCCACACTGTTGCTGTTTTTGACCAGGCTCTGACCACAGGCAGCATTCCTGGCTTCATCGACGTTGTAATGAACCTAAACTCCCAGGCTCTCTTAGAGGACAACCTTCTCTGGCAGGCCAAGACTTCCGGCAAAAGGATCATCTTCTACGGTGATGACACATGGGTGCGGCTCTTCCCTAAACACTTCCTAGAGTACGATGGCACCACGTCTTTCTTTGTCTCCGACTACACTGAGGTGAGGAGACGCACAGGTTGCCAAGACTCTTTATGCTGATTATTGTTATTATTGTAACTTTTTTTCTTACATTTACATTTACATTCATGGCATTTGGTCCCCCAAAAAAACACAGCAGTTTATGTTTGTTACATGTTAAATAAGAAAAATAAACGTATAAATAGCAAATATTATATAAAAACAATACAATGGGATGTACTGCAATGAACTGGTTTTATTAAGTATAATATTACTGGTGTAAATTACATATATTTGTTAGTGATGGAAAAATAAAACGAGTGGTTGGGTATCTGAAGCTAGCTCTTGACCCGAATTTCAGCTTGTAACGAAAAAATTCGTTAGTTGGGACAATCGTAAGTCAAGGGACCACTGTATGTGGTTATACCGTAATATATTAAGGTTAATAAATATAAGCTATAATGCTAATATATTTGACTGTATTAATAGATATAAATCACTTGTTATTATTTCAGTATCAATAACAATATTTAACATTTTTCGGTTTGGTTGATTTAACTACCACATCGCATTTTCTTAACTCGGCTAACTAATGCACTTTTGGATTTATTTTATTCTGTGCATGTGTGTATGTGTATCTCAGGTGGACAACAATGTGACACGTCATTTGGACAGCACCCTGAAGAGGGACGACTGGGACATCTTGATCCTGCACTATCTGGGCCTGGATCACATCGGACACATCAGCGGGCCCCACAGCTCTCTCATCGGGCCCAAACTCTTAGAGATGGATGACGTCATTAAAAAAATACACACTTCCATTATCACAAAGGTAACACTCATGCTCCAACCTTATTCTGTTCTTATTCTCGGTGTGTTCAGCAGTTGTTTCTGTGAATAAATGAACTTAAGTGACATCAGGTATGACTTCTATTCGTATAAATTTTTCCCAGCACTAATAAAAGCTTTGAATTGACTCATTCATGCTGTTGGCTTGGATTCCGTAGCCTAAAGTTAATTTGTATCCCACGTATACAGTCACTGGCCACTTTATCAGGTACACCTTCCTAGTAGTGGGTTGGACCCACTTTTGGTCCACATTGACATGATAGCATCACACAGTTGCTGCAGATTTGTCGGCTGCACATCTATGATGCAAATTTCCTGTTTCACCACATCCCAAAGGTGCTCTATTGGATTGAATTCTGGTGACTGTGGAGGCCATTTGAATAAAGGGAACTCATTGTCATGTTCAAGAAACCAGTCTGAAATGATTTGAGCTTGGTGACATGGTGCATTATCGTGCTGGAAGTAGCTATCAGAAGATGGGTACACTATTATTATAAATGGATGGACATGGTCAGCAACAATACTCAGCTAGGCTGTGGCAGTTAAACGATGCTCAATTGGTACTAAGGGTCCCAAAGTGTGCCAAGAAAATATTCCCCACATTATTACACCACCACCACCATGCTTAACCATTGAGACAAGGCAGAAAGGATCCATGCTTTCATGTTCTTTACGCCAAATTCCGACCCTACCATCTGAATCTTGCAGCAGAAATCAAGCCTCATAAGACCAAGCAAAGTTTTTCCAATCTTTTATTATCCAATTTTGGTGAGCCTGTGCGAATTGTAGCCCTCATTTCCTGTTTTTAGCTGACAGGAGCGGCACCTGGTGTGTTCTTCTGCTGCTGTAGCCCATCTGCATCAGGGTTCGGAGTGTTGTGCGTTTAGAGATGGTATTCTGCATTCCTTGGTCTGGCCATTTTCCTCAGACCTCTGACATCATTTTTGTCTACACAACTGCCGCTCCTGGATATTGTCTCTTTTTCTCTGCAAACCCTAGAGATGGTTGTGTGTGAAAATCACAGTAGATCAGTAGTTTTTGAAATACTTAGACCAGCCCGTCTGGCACCAACAACCATTCCACGTTCAAAGTCACATAATCCCCTTTCTACCCCATTCTGATGCTCAGTTTGAACTTGAGCAAGTCGCCTTCACCACATCTAGATGCATTAAGTTGCTGCCATGTGATTAGCTGGTTAGCAATTTGTGTTACCAAGCAATTAAACAGGTGTGTATGTTTGGTTGCTGTCAAGTGTTTAATTTTTTAAAGTCTACGGTTGTAAACACCTACAAGAGTCAGTATCATATCATTCTCAACACACTCCATGTCTTCATGTTTTATGGAGTGTCCGCGGCGCCATTGTGCCGTTACTTCAGCCTTTTGATGAGTTTATCTAAAGCGTGCAGCGTGTGATTTTGTGGATGTTTTATTTAATAAGACCAACATGCTCGTCTGTTCTCTTGCATTTTTTACCACGAGCAGCCTTGAAGCTTTTACTTACTTTCAAAGGCAAAAGTCAGTGAAGCAGCTTTTTATTCTTTCTTTATAGTATTCTGTGTTTGTTTGTTTTTTTGGGTTTTTTTTTAGAGTGTATTCATAAATTCGCCTTTTCGTCTTTTTTTTATTTATTTGTCGTTCCTTTTGAAGAATTTAATAGAGATTTTGTTGTTGTTTTAGAATGTTTTATTGGTCACATCAGGCTTTTGGGTTGATACCCATCTATGCAATGTTTCCAAACGTTTGATCATCATTAGCGTGTAAAAATTTAATCAGGTTGTAACACGTTTGTGGTCAAGGACAGAAAGACGATTATATTCTATCAAATATATTTTTTAGAGTAATAACTTTTCTTTTTTTTTTTTCTTTTTTTTTAAAGTTTTTTCGTGACACTTATAATAAATCATAAATAAAAGTATGTGTGGTATTTGGGGTGAAAAGCACATGTATTATTGGGGCAAAAGGCTCAGCCTGCCGGTTTAGCCCCGTGAGGTGTAATTAAAGTGATCCTAAATCTTCTGACACTCTTTTTATTTATAGTCAAGAAGATGTTGGAAGAAAACTACAGACCAGCATGTCAGCAGGTGACTGAGATGATCTGCAGGTCAATGATTTGGCTGTTGGTATTTTCTGCAGTAGTTCGCAAACAGGGGGGCAGGAAGTGGTAGAAGATCAGGACTCGATTCGCAGCACCAACAAGCTGCCAGACCTCTGACATCAACAAGGCATCTTCGTCCACTCAACTGTCGCTCACTGAATATTGTCTCTTTTTTTTCAGACCATTCTCTGTAAAGCCTAGAGGTAGTTGTGCGTGAAAATCATCAGATCAGCAGTTTTGGGCCCCTGCTGGGCCTCTGAGCAAGGCCCTTAACACCTAATTGCTCAATTTTATAAAAGAGATAAGTTGCTCTGGATAAGGACGTCTACTAAATACCATAAATGTATAATGTATAACTTTTCAGTTGTATAAATGAGATAAATGTAATTCGCTCTAGATAAAAGTAAATGTAAATATAAGCAGGCTGTAAAAAAATCCTCTAGTCTTCGTCTTAATTCCTCTCATCGTTGCTTGTTAAAGCTTCTTGAAGGATCTCCAGATACATTTCCTTTAATTGAATTCAGAACATTTTTGGTAGACGCCTTTATTGAGAACAAATTATACTCATCTTATTTATTCAACTGAGCGGTTATGGTTGGTTTCCCGTTTAAAGGCTAGTGTCTGTTCCACCACTGGAACATTAATAAGCATTCAACATTTTTGTTAAGGAGCCCACGACACCTTTAGAAGGTTTGGTGGAGTAAACTAGCATCCCAGATTCACACAATTTGACCCCTGGGGCCTGAAATCCTTTTTTTTCATCTACAGTTTCTTTTTTGTCTTCTCTCAACAACTTTGGCTACGGCTTGATTCTGGACCTGATCTTGGACTTCTATCTCTTTTCAGAAGGCTGGTTGTTGACATGACCGCAAATCCTCTGAACTCAACACTTCACCTCAAGCTCCAAGTTATTAACCCTCTGGCTCTTTCCAGCTTACTGTCAGCTCTTTTATGTACACAACGAGCAAATAGATCAACTCGCACAATGAGGTCTGGTTTAATGCTTGTAGGAACCCCAGACTCTTTGCTAAGAAAGCACTTTTACCTAACAGTCAGTTACTCTTCAATACTGTGCAGTACCCAGTTGCCCAGAGCTTGGATGATTCTAGTTTTTATGATAAATATTAATTGTACAAAACACTGGGGTAGATGAAGTGTTTGTTGGTGGCTAGTGAAGTTACTGGGGAAATTATATATAGAGCATCTAAAGATCCTATCAGATTTCTTGACAAAGTGGTGTATTGCTGACTTGTAATGTCTTTTAATCGGAAGCTTGGGAATTCATTAATGGTAATTAACACAAAATTCAGTGTGTGACAACTTGCTGGGCAAAAATACCAAACTAAGAAACAAGTCACTTTCAAAGTAGCAGCATTAAAAAGAAAGCTTGCAGCTTCTACATTGTTTTACGAAGTCAGGATCTCCCAAGCTGGGGTTCGTAAACCCGTGGGGGTTTGCAAGGGAATTACAGGGGGTTCGTAAATTGATGACTGCAGATGATTCTAACTCAAAGGGGTTTTAGCTGACAAAAAAAATACCCCTGCACTATGTAACACTGTTTATTGGTTTCGACTGATTTTTGCACAGCGCTATTGCAGTCTAGAAATTGTCTGTTGCCGCGTTATTTGAGCAGACTTTTCCGTTGAATATGAGCGGTACACTGGTGTAGCGTTCGTATGGGATATACACAACTGAACAGATATTCATAAAATGGAAAATTGAGGGGAGGGTTACACTGTGCATTGATGACAGCTAGAGGGAACCAAACTTGCGCGCTGAACACTGCCAGGTGGTGCGGCACTATTTACAATAGTCATTGTACACAATCAAAGAGATTATAAGATGCAAATTAATCAGAAATCAGTTTGTCCCTGATGAGCAAGCCAAGGGGGACAATGGCATGGAAACTGCCTGAGACGGAATAGGAAGAAACCTTGAAAGGAACCAGACTCAACAGAGAACCCTTTCTCATTTGGGTAAAAAATTATGCAGTCACACTGTCCGTGTAGGCAACTTAAATCATAAGTCCTCGATGAACAGCTAGAACGTCTTTATGGCAGAGTGGAAACGTCCTCGGTCGCCTCAGTTGTGGCAAATGTAGCTCGTCAGTGAGAGAGAGAGAGAAAGAGAATGAGAGAGGGGGGAAAGGAAGAAAGACAAAAAAGATGAATAACAGTTAATTAAAAATAAATATGAATAAGAAAAAAAAAGATAAATCTAAGTTGCTTTGGATAAGGACTGTAAATGGTAAATATTTTGGTCTGGTAACGATAAAACCCACAACTTTGTCATCTTACTTTGCAGATCATCCCAGTCATCTGCTGTTGGTCATGTTGGTCTGTAGTTCTTTCAACAACTTTTTGACTATAAGTTCTTCTATTCTGTCATGACCTCTTGATGTCATGATCCACATAATGCAGAGATAATAACTTTTTGCTTGGTCACAAATCCTGCAGCCTTGTGACTATGAGCCAGAAATGCATTCCGGCCGTTAGTCAGGTAAATTAAACATTTTGATGCCATTCTGTTGCGTGGCAATAGTCCAGATAAGACCCACATGAGTTTGGCTTTCCCAAACGTTTACCACTTTGAATTGTAAGCATACTGTTGCAATGTCTAGAATGTTGTTCTATTCTGTAGCATTACATCATTCCTAACTGGAACAAAGAAACACAATTCGCTAAGTTTGTTGTAACTTAATTGTCCTTCACAGACAACCTTTTTTGACATTAGTACCGGAACTTTCTAATAATATTGTCGTTGAATGGGAAACTCATTAAAGTCATGCTTCGGCTCTAGTTCCAAGCCTTTCCAGAAGTGTGAGACTAAATCTGAATCCGATTTGTCCAAATATTTGAGTCTTTGTGGCACATTTGTGTTTTCTCAGCTCCTCCTTAGCGGACATTTTTTTACTTTTTCCTGAAGTCTGCTGTTGACAGTGTTAGACAGCATCAAAGTATAAACTTAAGCACTTTCAACTGTCATGATTGTGCCCTCCTGCCACCAGAGGTCTCCATCTCAGGAATACTAGCTGGCACGTTTTACATTGGGTTTGGCTAGCTACATTAGCTAGCTTCCAAGACTCTCCCCTTGGTAAGTATTAGCTAAGTATAGCTATGCGACATACCTAGCATTTTTTCTGTGTTACTGCTTTCCCGGTTTATGATTCCTAGTCCTGGACTAATATTCAAACTGTTAAGTATTCTTTATAAATTAATCAATTGGGTAGTAAATTAAGCCAAATCAGCGAAAGTGGTAGCACAGTAATTAAGGTGTTGGACTGTTAATTGGAAAACCGGGGTTTGATTCCCAACACCACCAAGTTTCTACCAATTAGCTACTAAACCTTATATAACATTTTATATTAGCTTCCTGGTTTGTCTGTAAACATCTGGTGCAATTGGATGTGTGTGTGCTTTTGGTCACTGGCTCATGTGGTGTATTCTCAAAGGAACTGTAGTTTGTTGTAAAAAAAGGAAAAAATATCCCCTCTAGTCAGAGTCTGTTAGAGAAACCTAGAAGGGCCTAGAGGGACCCGGGTAAAGCAGGTTGAGCAGCTTAATCAGATGAGGATCTAGGGCAGCAACCTGCTGCTGACAAGGATGAGAGGATTTTCAACTTTGGCTTCAATAAGTACAGTCCGTTGGATGAGAAATCAGTATATGCAAATTGAACTTCATGTCACTCGGTTGCTTAAATAGATAATCCATTCTGCATGTTGTGTCTTAGAGCTGCTTTGAATTTGGATATATTTGGTTGTATTTGCTAACTTTGGGCCAGATTATTTGTGTGTTGCGGTTTCCTTTCCCTGCTTCCTGTTCAGGTTAACCACGCATAATTTTTTGGCAACACTTTTATGCCAAATGCACTTTAATTTTACATAGAGACCGGTACTGACAGTGAACCCCTTAGAAACTGGGTGTAGTGGATTAAGGTGCCGGCATCCGCATGCGCGTTTGCGCACCAGCCACCCCGACTCGATTCCACCTTGGTCACCCCTTTTACCCCACCCCTTTCTCTTTCTTCTCCGTTTTAACTCTTTCTGTCCTATCAATAAAGGCAGAATAGCCCAAAAATATAAGTTTTACTCATTCAACCAAGAATCGAACCCGGTCCGCAGCAGTAAAAGAAAGGGATGCTCAGCTATTGGACCACCTGAAGATGCTTTATGTCTATTGTTGATACAAATCAAATGTAATTATTATATTGAAACTAAATTCCAAGAACCACCAAGCTGCCCATGTTCGGCCCCTGAGCAACGTCCGTAATACTGAATAAATGAAGTACAGAGCGTAAGTGAAATGTTGTGTCATGCTACCGAAAGTATATATGTATAATAAGGTTTGACAGCGAAGTTATGTATGTCATTCTAACGCTAATTGTTTTTTACCACAAGGTTAAAATTTCAACAATTTTCCTCGGCTTTATTATTTTATTGGCCTGAACATGTGTAAACTGGGTTAATATTAAGTATAAATAAACTTAATGACGGGTCTTCAGATAGAAGCACCTGTCAAAAGAAAAGTCCTGTCTCAAAAGGTTCCAGGTTTCATACAATAAGATCTCGATTTTTATCGGTCATCTTATTTTATTGGTATATTTGCAATAACTATCAGTGAAAATGGAGCTTTTATTAATACTCTACCCATCATTGTCCAAATGTCTCACCACCGGAAAGGAGACGTCTGTCATTTTGATGGTAGGAAGATGTTTGACAAACCAATCAGCCAGGTTTCTCTTGGTTTTTACAGGTGATCACATGTCTTGCATGGTTGATAAAAAAAAAATCAGTGAACTATTAGGACTAATGTGTCCTAATGTGTCCTAATTTTTTTTTTTTTTGGATTAATTCCTTTGTCTTTATCTCCTTTGTCGCCACCTTCTTCTTAATCTTTGTCGCCTTTTACGTTTTTTCTCTTCTTTTTTGTTTCCCATAGTTTATTTGTTTTCTTATTTCTTCGCTTTGTCTTCATTTTTATTTTCTTTATCGTCGTCTTGTTTTATCTTCTTCTATGATTTTTATTCTCATTTTTTTCCCTCTGTCTTCTTTTTTTTCTTGCATATCTTCTCTGTTGTCTACTTTTTAAAAATTCTTTTTGTCTTTTTAAAATTTTGTCTTTGTCAAGATCAGCTCTATTTTTCTTCTTTTGTTTGCTTATTTGTTTTCTTCCATATTTTCTTCGCTGTACTTTCCTGATTTGTCTTTTAGGGGTTTTTTTTGTTGTTCTTTTTTTGTCTTCATGGTCTTTTTTTCCTCTCCTTTGTGATTTTCCATTTACATTTACGGCATTTTGGCGGACGTCCTTATCCAGAGCAACTTACATTTATCTCTTTTATACGACTGAGCAATAAGAGGTTAAAGGCCTTGCTCAGGGGCCCAGCAGTGGCAGATTGGTGGTGCTGGGAATCAAATCTGGGTCTTCTTATTAGCAGTCCCACACTGCGCTACCACTTCCCTGTAAGGAGTGTTAACATTTTGAAAGTTTCTTATTTTTTTATTTTTATATGTAAGCACTGTTGGCTCACAGCGAAAAAGCTTGGGTTCGATTCCCAGGCTTCTCCCTGTGCTTGCGTGGGTTTACTCCAGGTTCTCCGGTTTCTTCCCACAGTCCAAAAACATGTATGTTAGATTGATTGGTGATTCTAAATTGCCCATAGGAGTGAGTGTGTGTGTGTGTGTGTGTGTGTGTGTGTGTGTGTCCCTGTGATGAACTGGCGACCTGTCCAGAGTGTACCCCTCCTGTTGTTTAGTGTTGTGTTGTTGTTGTTGTTTATTATCTTTTGCAGGTTTTTTTTGTAACCGAAAACAGTCCAAGAGTGCACATCATTCATTTCATTCATTCATTCATTCATTCATTCATTTATTCCTTCATTTTCTATAACCGCTTATTTCCTAATTTGGGGTCACAAGGATCTGCTGGAGTCTGTCCCAGCCATCTCTAAAAGGGCCAAAGGCAGGACGGGTACACCCTGGACAGGTCACCGCTGGACAGTCAATCACAGGGCCATAAACACACTCACTGAGTGCACATTAATTAGGTAAAAAAAGCTCTATGTGGGTGCTCCACCAAACCAAAAACTCAAACAAAAAGATCAAAGTAGGCCCACCACAGCTCCAACAGTAGAAAATGTGATTAAGAGCATGTAGCTCGAAATGTCACCTGTTGTGAGAACACAATTTAACACTTTTATACTGTTGCAGCTGTGAAACTTTGATCTTCTTGTTTCAGATTTTTTTTGGGGGGGAAATGATGCTGATGCTTAATTCAGTAAATATTTTTTGCACTATAATGGGCAAAGGTTGTAAAATATTTCTATCCAATTTATTAGTTTTTTTCGCTCTATAATTATGTCCACTCTTTTGGAAAGGCTTTCATTAAATTTTCTTGTGCGTTAATGCAATGTTAATGTAAGGTTTGGTGTTTCAAATGTTTTATGTTCATGTTTCTTGTTCATGCTCTTTGATTACTTCCTGTCATGTGAGCCCCTTGTCCATCTGTCCTGTTTCTATTGGTTTTTAGTTTTGTCTTGTGATTGGTTTGTTTTGGTCATGTTTCCGTCTTTGTTAATATTGATAGCCCTTGTGTTTCCTGGTTTCTTTTGTCTTGGATTATGGATATTTCCTGTACCACTGTGGTGAGGCAAGTTTGTTAGCATCAAGTCAATTTAATCAGCATGAAGTCAACTTAGTTAAGTTTATGTTTTTTGTTTGCAACGAGTTTGTATTAAAAATCAAACTGCATTTGGGTTCCAAACTTCTCTGCCTCGGTGGAGTCATTACAGCCAGAGCTCAGGTGACTGATATGTCTGCAATGCAGACGTACCGAGGTGTGGTATAGATTAGCATAATGCTGTTGGGGGTTGAGGTCAGATCTTTGTGCATGCAGGACACTAAAAACCCTCCATTCTAACCTTGGCAACAGTAGATAGACCCGGAGTTTCCAGTCTTATCTGCAAGTGTGTGTGCAACTTTTCATTTTAACAAAGCGAAAGTCACACCTGTGTTTACTGAAAGCTAAGATCAACTGATTTAACAGATGGAATCACGTCTGGCTCCAGTGGGAATGAAATAAAAACCCTTTTCCACAGCTGCTCTTAGTGGATCAGATCAGACAACCATATCCTAAACCATTGTGTGCTTTCATTTTCATGGCCCACATTTACATAACTGTGATTATCCTGTTATCACTTCTGTTCAAACTATTCATCCTAGATGGGGGTTGATGCGAAAATAAAAAAATTAAAAAAAATAAAAATATATATATATATATGTATATGTAGTTTCTTCGGTAGCCTAACGTAAAATGGCATCTTATGCCACCGAATGTTATTTAAGAAACAAATAAATAAGGAACAACAGGGAAAAGTCAGAAATATGAACGACTCTATATACTTCTTCCTTCACCAATTTTTTCTTTTTTGTCTGTTTTTTTTCCTCTCAGACAAAATACAACCTGCAGTGGTACCATTGGTAGAAAACCAGCTAAGATTTAGAGTCCTTAAGTCTTCTCTGTGTTGGAAATGATTGGACAATAAAAAGATCTAACCTCCCCAAGACTCTAGCTATGAATGCCTCCTAAAAAAAGTCATTAACTATATATTTTGATTGTTTCTAAAACTCCATCCATAAATGGAAAATAATTGTCTACCAGAAAACAGATTCTTTCCCAATACCCACAGTACACCCTAAGGTCTTCCACAAAGTGTGCAATTTAGGGCCGGCGTCATGGATAAATGGTTAAGGTGCCGGCACCCACATGCGCGGTTGAGCTTTGGCGACCTAGGTTCGATTCCAGCCCCCTGGGTCCCCTCTGGTCACCCTGCCTCATCTCTCAGTATCTCTGTCCTATCAATGCCCCAAAAATATCCAAAAAAAGTGTGCAATTTGAAAGTAGACACTTTAATTGATAAGTTTGCAAGGTAACAAGTGTGCGTGCTGACGTGTAGAATTGGGACGGTTTTTTTTAAAGCGCGTCATCCATCTGCATGAATCTCCAGATGGACACTTTTTTGTCTGAGGGGTGCCCATCTAGACATTATTTCTTAATTTGTTTAAAACGTCGCACCACCGGATGAATTCTGGGTAATATACTTAAGCGAAGTCCGCATGGACCCTCATTAAGTACATTTAAGGCACGAGTAAGTGGGACAGAGAACCTTACCAGCAAATTGGGACACCCTATGCACTTGCGTCTCTCAGCGGGATATGAGCAAGTGAGGGACACAATAGTGCAAGCGCGGGTATCAGGACAGGTCCTCAGTCTAAATAACATTCTGAAAGTTACACAGTCTTTTACCCTTCTCAGCCTTTTATTCTTCTCTGAAAGTTTAACACAAACACATTAATCCTGGAAACGCTTCTGTGTTGAAATTGATTGATACAAAGTCTTGTCTCCCTGAGACCTGCCTATAAATGATAAACGAATGTCCTCTCAAAGAGCACTTCAATTTATATCAACTCCGATAGGTTTTTGTTTAATAAATAGCAATACAGTTTAAACGGACAAATTCAGACCTTCTAAATAGAAAATTTGACGATATAAATAAAACCCCCTTTGTCCAAGTCCTGGAATTTGTATAGACATTCCAAAAACTCTTCTATAAGCCAACTTTCATTGTTCTGTTCTGTTTTTCCACTGCTGCCGTCAATAATAATAAGGTGACATGGCACTCAATGTTATCATCCCTCTCCTGGCCTGGGTGTATTGTTCATTCCTTGTAGGCGCCTTGCTCTCCCTGCACATCACAAATGACTTTGGCAGCTGTTCACAATAGTCTATTATCATGCTTCCATTATCCTCACCATAACCACCTGACCTCAGGCAAAAAAAAATCACAGCAATTTTAGAAGCAAGAACTAAAACCGTTTTCATGATGAAGTCGTCTATGTGGATCCTGACATTTCTCTTAGCTTTCCTGAATGAAATCAGTGTGTTTTGAGCAAGTAGCCTGGGCCCCTTTAGTGCAAAACAAAAATTAGGCATTGAAGTAAGATGAAGTGTCCCTCCGGAGGAACGTGCAAATAAGGGACACAATGGTGCAAGCGTGGGTATTAGGACAGGTCCTCAGTCTAACTAACATTCTCACAGCTACATAATCTAGAGCAGGGGAGGGCAATCTTGGTCCTTCAACCCTGATCAAACACACCTAAAACAACTAATCATGATCTTGCTAGGTAGACTTGAAACTTACAGGTAAGTGTGTTAAGGCAAGTTGAAGCTAAACTCTGCAGAACACCTGCTCTCCAGGACCAGGATTGCCCACCCCTGATCTAAAGTAACATTTGAGCAATAGCCTCCATTGCTACTGATATTTGAAGGTTTTTCAGGGAATTGTAAAAAAATATGATAAAAGATAAAATAATGTTAAAATAGATAAAAAAATTTTATCATAAAAACAGTCCTCAGAGGTTATAATTGCGTAAACATAATGTGGCGATGGGAGAAGTTTACTCAGTGCTTAGGGTGTTCTCGCTGATCTGAGAAGTGAGGGTTCAACTGCCACTGCTGGGTCCTTGAGCAAAGCCCTTAACCCTCAACTGCTCGAGTAGATTAAAATAAATAAGATAAAGTTAAGTTGCTCTATCTGCCAAGTGGCCAGTAGAGCCAGTAGAGCACTGCTTCTAGTCTTAAAGTATATGTAAAAATGCCTTTATTTTGTCACATATACTTTACTGTGCACTTTGCATATTCCAGTCAGTGCACAGGGTCAGCTATGATACAGCGCCCCGGAGCAGGAAGGGTTAAGGGTTTTGCTCAAGGACCCAACAGTGGCTGGCTGGCGGTGGTGGGGCTTAAACCGAGGGCTTCCTGGTCTTCAGACCAGCAACTCAGTGGCTTAACCATTTGAGGCACCACAGCCCCCATCAGACCGTTAAACTAACGACAGACGAGCTGGTCTCCAAAGCGAGTTTTTATTACATTATGTTTACTTGAGTAGACTTTTGGAGAAAATGTAGGTTTAACTTCCTTTACGTTTACATTCCCTCGAGTTAATTTGATAGCGTTCCTCTGTTACTGTTGAATGTTAATTATAAAAACAAAGTGTTAATATTTAGTTTCTATCATGTTCCGTATAATGAGACGGCGAGTTGTGCGATATGCTGCAGCCGTCTAAAGTACGTACGTAGAAATCACGTAGGAGGAAAAAGCTAGAATATCAGTACATTTACAGCATTTGGCAGATGCCCTTAATCAGAGCGACTTACATTTATCTTTTATACAACTGAGCATTGGGGGTTAAGGGCCTTGCTCAGGGGCCCAGCAGTGGTAGCTTGGTGGTGCTGGGAATCGAACACCTTAACCACTAAGCAACCTCTCCCCCCCAGCCCATGTGTTGTTCCATACTATTAGACTAAGTAGAGACAGAACAACACATGGTCTCACTTTCTATCATTTTTTACTCTAAGGAATAAAAAAGCAGTTACATAATGTGATGCCTTTTAGGTGCATCAAAACAAGTTGACATATCAGTGCACAGGAAGTCCAGCTCCGACTTTGCCATAACTTTTATAATAATGCCTATTTCAGGGTAATTCTGCAACTTTGGGCACTTTATCCTTACCAGACCTTACTATAAAATCTTGCACATTAACATATTTTATCTCTTTGACATGTACTTTTGACGGGGAAGTGGTGCCTCATGGTTAAGGTGTTGGACTGCCAACCCAAGACACCACTGCTGGGCCCCTAAGCATGGCCCTTTACCCTCCATTGGTCAGTTGTATATATGAGATAATGTAAGTCACTCTGGATAAGGATGTCTGTCAAATGCTGTAAATGTAAATTTTATCTAGGCACTTGTTTAGATTTTTTTGGGATTTAAGATTTTTCTTTTATTCAATCTGATCCAACATAACTCACTTTTATCACTGTTCCCGCTGATTAAAGAATCATGGGTTCAAATCCATGAAACAAGCTGGTGCTGCTGGGCCCTTAAGCAAGGCCCTTATACTGCTCAAGTAAATAAAAATAAATAAATAAAAAAGATAAAAGTAGGTCACTCTGAAAAGTGTGTCTGCCAAGTGACATAAATGTAGATGTAAATGTTAGAGACAAGCAGTCTTAGTCTCACATATCCAGATCTTTAAACTAATGGCGGAAGGTCCGGTCTCTATAACGACTTTATTGGCAAAAAGTTAAGTTAACATGTTACATTTACTTAAGTACGTTTACTTTACTTTTACTTCACTACATTTAATAACGATCCTATTTAAAAGTGTTCCTAAGATCTGACTTCTGCTTCTCTTGATATAAACGATCTGGGCTTTGTGCTGCATGTCAAGTACCACTATCGATTTAACATGTCATGCTGCTTTTTTGCTGCAAGATTATTAACTGCGGTGAGATGGTTGTTACAGTCAGCAGAAGAGACAGAATGCCTTATTAAAATATCAAGTTCGACTTATATAAATCAATGCTTTTGTAATTAGTTCTTGGACGAAGACAGTAAAAACACACGGTCAATTACAGGCCTGAAATTCGGCCTGTAGTCTTTTTTACACGACACCGGCTGCTTGTATGTAGATATTCATACGCTTCAAACCTTTGGCACCATGATTCCCGGTTGTCTGTAGTTTTTTTTGCTCAGCTCTAGGCATAGGCCAGCTGGCAGGGCGTCTCAGAGCATGACCTTGCTCAGAGTGTTAAAATGAACACCAGGGGACTGTTTGGTGGTGAAACATTCGTAAGAACCCTTAAGCCTCCAATAATCCCCCCCAAAAAAGTCTCACAGCACCTGAACTTTCTTATGGTTTATAACTGTTTATGAAGATAAAGAACAGCAATTAAATGATGTAACTTAAATCTGTCGGGACATTATTAACCGGTCGTTCTTAGGTTACAGACTAAAAAAAAAACCTTTTATGCTTCGTTTCCCTGCGTATGGACAGTTTAAGAAAAATAAAAAGTGTAAATCATCTTTAAAACTCTTGAGGGCATTACTTTAATTAACATTAATCACTGTCCTGATTTCTGCTGCTCTGTAGATTAGTCACCATTTTTACTCCAGCATGTCTGGTTGTGATGAAAATGATGAGGATGAGGATTATTCTTATTATAATTAATTTTATTTATTTTTAATCATTTTTATTACCTAATAATTAACCATCATGATCATCGATACTTCCATCTATCTATTGTCTATACCGGCTTATTCCTAATCAGATTCACGGGGTCCTGCTGGAGGCTATTCCAATTGTCATTGGGTGAAAGGCAGGGGTCACCCTGGACAGGTCACCAGTCCATTACAGGGGCACATATGGACAAACACAGACACACACACACACACACACACACACACTTACATTTACTCCTATGGGCAATTTCGAATCAACAATCAATCTTATCAATCTGTGGGAGGAAACCGGGGAACCCGGAGTAAACCCAAGCAAGCACGTCGAGAACATCATGATTATTCCTATTATTAAATAAGAGTAATTTCTTTCTTTGTTCTTTTTTTTCCTCTCTTTTAGTCGGTTTATTCAGTTATACTTTATTCATATATTTTTATTTTAAGTGTAAGTTTATCTCTGAAAAACAAACCGGTGGCAGCTGTGGCAAGGAAAAACTCCCTGAGATGAAGTAGGAAGAAACCTTGAGAGGAACCAGACTCAATAAGGTTAATTACATCATATTGTAATGGTGATCATATAAATGCAAACTGTAGCCTTGGGTCAGTGGAGCAGAGTGAGTCCCAGTCCATCCTTGATGCTCCTCGAATTCAAGGAAAGGTGCAGTAAAACTGGTCATTGTTACCTCAGAGGCAGGTTAACCCGCCCCCGAAAGAGTAGCGGTACTTTATAAAATATTTATACAGCGGTACCTTGACTTACAAGTTTAATTGGTTCCGTGACGGAGCTCGTAGCACAAATTACTCGTATGTCAAATCAATTTTCTCTATTGAAATGATTGATTTTTTTTGTTTTGAAGGCCTTTAATTCGTTCCGGGTTGGTCCCCGAAAACAACACTGCACTGCAATTTTTTTGTTACATGTTTTTTTAAATAAGAAAAAATAAACGTATAAATAACGAATATTGTAATAATAAACAATACAGGATGTAGGATGTACTGCCAATAAACTGGTTTTAATAATGTACATCATTTACCTTGGAGATCAGACGACTCCACTTTCTAACGCGCATGTTCTGACCAGCTGTTCTGTTGAATGAGACACGGGATGCTGGGCGGATGTTACGGCGTTTACTGTGTCGTTTGCTACGCCAACTAGTGGTTGGGTCTGAAGCTGATTCGTAACCCGAAGAGACGATGCTTATCTCGAAAAACTCATTAGTTGAGACATTCGTTAGTCAAAATACCGCTGTACTTTAACAAACAACAACTTTAATTGTTATTCAGGCCGAGTCTATAAATAAATTAATGACACATAGACAGTGTTTTGTAAAACCTAAATATACATTAGAGCATGTGGGATGTTACAATTGCTTTATTAGTCTTTTAACAACTTTAATCAAATTTACATAACATTTATGAAAAATGTTTTGGTAAATGTTTAATAAGTAATAGCTATTTAATTACTTCGGTTCGATTTCTGGTTTGGATTAAGAATGATCTCTCTCTCTCTTTCTCTCTCTCTCTTTACCCTCTTTCACCTGCTCAGTTCTTTTTTTACATCCTTAAGTATTTTAATGCTGTCTTTGTTCTTGCTTTTTTCTCACCTCCAGGAAGCTGGAGACAGCCTGCCTAATTTGCTGGTGCTGTGCGGTGATCACGGCATGTCTGAGACCGGCAGCCATGGAGGATCATCAGAGCCGGAAGTCAACACTCCATTAGTCCTCATCAGCTCTGCTTTCGTGAAGAAAGGTGAGCCCTCATTAGGTGAGGCCCACATTACCTCGTCTCAGCCTGCCAAAATCCTGTAAAGCAGATGACTGAAAAATGACCTTCCTTGTATTGAGGCTTTGTAAATGAAACTCAAATTAAGAACTCATTTCAGGCATAACGCTTATGTGCAGATGAACCAGCCATTATTGATTTTTTTATTATTTTTTTTTTGGAGATTGATACTGATACTGATGCCAGACCCATTCTTCTCAAAGTGCATTCTGACTTTACAGTTCTAGCAATTGCTTTGCTGTTTATAGAGATATTAACTGTTAAAAATGTTAATTAATTAATTGCATACAAAAGCTACCAGTAATTTTTGTACTTCGGGTCTTTTCTATCAATATCAATTTGTGCTTTTCTAGTCATTCAGTTTCATCTAGTTATTTTGTCTTGTCTGGTCATTTTTTTTTAGCTTTTCTGGTCATATTGAGCTTTTCAGGTCATTTTATTATTTGTCTATTTTTTGTGTTGTCTGGTCTTTTGGTGCTTTTCTGGCCATTAAGTTTCATCGAGTTATTTTGTCTGGTTGGTCACTTAGTGCTGTTTGGTCATTTTGTGTTGTGTAATCAGCTTGTTTTGTCTGGTCTGCATGTTTTATCAGATCATTTTGTTTTGTCTACTTATTTTGTATTGTCCAGTTAGTTATTTTTGTTGCTATTTTTTCTGTCTGCTGATCTTATCTTTTATAGTATGGTATGTTTTGTCTGGCAATTTGTGTACTTTTGGTTATTCTCTGTTGATTGTAATGATTTTTTTATGATCATTTTGTTTTATCTGGTTATTTTTTACTTATTGATATTTTATGTTGTATGGCCAGTTTGTGTCATTTGGTTATTTTGTGGTTTTTTGGTCATTTTGTTTTGTCTAGTTATTTTGTGTTGTCTGGTCATTTTGTGCTTTTTCTGGTCATTTTGGTTTTTTTCTAGTTATTTTGTATTGGGTGATCATTTTGTCCATTTCTGTGCATTTTGCTTTGTCTAGTTATTTTGTGTTGGGTGGTCATTTTGTGTCTTTCTGGGCATTTTGTTTCTTTTAGTTATTTTGTGTTGTGTGGGTATTTTGTGTTATCCGGTCATTTTGTGCATTTCTGGTCATTTTGTATCATCTAGTTTTTTTGTGTTTCACTGGTAATTTTATTTCAAATAGTTATTTTGCCTAGCTAGTTATTTTGTGCTGTTTGTGTAATCAGCTTGTTTTGTCTGGTCAGCGTGTTTTATCAGATTATTTAGTTTTGTCTACTTATTTTTTATTGTCCAGTTAGTTATTTTGTCTTGCTATTTTTTGTCTATCTGCTGATCTTACCGTACCTGCTATGGAATGGGTATCGAATGTTGGTAGTGGGAAATCTTTGGAAGGAATCGAACGAATGAATCTCTAGCAATCTGTATAGATGGAAAAAAAATAAACATTCCCACTGGTTTAAACGGGAAGAAATTCAACCTGGACTTTTACACGAAGTCAAAAAACAGAGACAGACCACTTTCTAAACGTCTACAGACCTTTTTCTAAACATCTACAGACCACTTTCTAAACATCTACAGACCACTTTCTAAACATCTACAGACCACTTTCTAAACATCTACAGACCTTTTTCTAAACGTCTACAGACCTTTTTCTAAATGTCTACAGACCCCTTTCTAAATGTCTACAGAACACTTTCCAAATGTCTACAGACCCCTTTCTAAATGTCTACAGTTATGAACTGTGTCTCAGTTTGACATTATTGTAAGTCACAAAAGAATGTATCTGCTTGTTCCCCCTAAACAGCAGCATATAATAGGCATATTAGTCTTCACCTTTATAGACATCCGTGCTGTTCGCTGCTGCAAACGAAGTGTTACTAAACATGCTTGTGTGAATAAACACACACACACACACACACATGGTTAGTTAGTGGCTCAGAAGGTGAGGTTCTGACACCTTGGCACAGCAGGTGAGAGCCTGATTAGCATTTGCTCTCTCTTCTTAATGAAAGTGTGGATCAGCTGAGCATCTGGTTGCTCTGTGCTGCCAGAATGAATGTGATAATTGTTTCTTTTTTTTTTTTTTTCTTTTTATATTTCGGTGATAACACACTTCACGTTTTAATGTTCACTTTTAGAAACCTTGGAATGCACCCACACCTACTGTTTTATTTGTGATTGGAAAAAAATGAAAGTAATTTAAAATAATACTTTAAAATGATGACATGAGATTTTAGCAAGTCGAAGATATACAAAATAATTCACACTCAGGCTCAGTAGCTGTTTGTCTATTTATGCTGCAACATCTTTTTGTTACAGAGGGCATGGGTGAGCCACTGGTGGTGGAGCAGGTGGATCTGACCCCTACCCTTTCACTTGCACTGGCTCTGCCCATCTCGCAAAACAGTGTGGGACGTCTGATTCCAGCTGTGTTTGAAAAAGCAGCTCCGTTACTTCCATATTAATGGCCACCAGCTCAGTAACCTGCTACGGGACAGCAACCTCAAGGGTAAAAACACCAAACAGCCTCAGACACACAATGTAGATACTAATATATAGGGTTAGGAACGATCAACGGCTGTAACTGAATGCGAATACACATAAATAAAATGACGAATCATACAGGCATTATGTCCAGGAATGCGACCTTACAACCATTTATTAACTGAGCAACTGACATTTAAAGCCATTGCATAGGGACCCAGCGGTGGACGCCCTCATCCAGAGCGACTTACATTTCTCATTTATATAACTGAGCAATTGAGGGTTAAGGGCCTTGCTCAGGGACCCAGCGGTGGTGGCTTGGTGGAGCTGGGACCCATAATCTTCGGGTTGGTAGTCCAACATCTTAACCATGAGCCACCATGAGCCACCACTTCCCACACAATATGTTTTAACAAAGCTTCCCAAAAATCCCCTATATATATATATATATATATTATATATATATATATATATTATATATATTATATATAAACTTGAAAAATATATATATATATTTATATATATATATCTCAAGTTTTTTAATTGAATAGGGTTTTTTTTATATTTTTTTGTAATGTGTCTGCAAGTATAAATTAGTTCGACATAAACGTACAGTGATCTTAAGCATTAGATTATTGTAAACTGTTAATAGATAATAAATATCAAAAACATTAAAAAAAAAAAAATAAGAATAGCTAGCTAAAAAATAACTTTCGTAAGATTAGGAAAATACAGTGAAGTTTAAGTGAAATTTTGAATACGTATCAGACTGTTGCTATGTTTCCATCAGTCTGTGTTAATGGATGAGTGATGCAAACTGCAAATTTCAGAGAAAAAAATCCCCAAATTTCCCCAAAAAATGTTTATGCTCTTTTTTTTTTTATGTTGGTTAATTCAGGAAATATAGATGGAAATGCATTTGCTGAATCAATTTGGAAGTAGTGAATGTCAAACCCTTGATTTATTTACTGTTGGTTACTAGTTACCAATAGCACTGTTAGCCCCAGAAGTGAAATGTAATGACACAGGGCATCGCTCCATTTACTCAGTTTCTTTTATGTTTAAAATCTTAAACAGAGCCATTGCTTACACACACACACACACACACACACACACACCTCACGAACTTCTTCAGCGTATTTTCAGTTTCTTTTTCACTGCTTCTTTTTTATAGTCTCTGAAGATCGACTGTGCAGAAGACTGGGAGTTGTGTGTTTGTGTAGTCAGACACGGCCTTTGCCTTTGAACTGTCATAAATCCATATGAATAGGGAGTTTGAACTCAAACGTCTGTGTGTGTGTGTGTGTGTGTGTGTGTGTGTGTGTGTGTGTGTATGTGTGTTTGTGTGTCCGTCTGTATTTGTGTGTGTGCGTCCGTATAGAGATTGTGAAGCTGTCGCTTTGTGTTTAATGCGATGTTAGGACCCAAAAACAGTAACTTAGGAAATAACTGAACGATAGGATGGGTTTTTTTCCGATTTTTTTTCAAGGTGTAAACAACACAATAATGTCATGTATTTGAGACCAAACGGTGGCACTGACTTATCTTAACGGCACAGACTATTGTTTTTAGATGAAACATGCATCAGCTCAAACAGGCAGTTTAGTCTGGGGCAACCCTTAAATTTCAAAACTGGGGGTTTGTATGTGTGTGTGTGTGTGTGTGTGTGTGTGTGTGTGTAAGTGTAGTAATAGGGGAAAACTGGTGTTAACAGGTAAACGTAAAACCACAACTTGATGCAGCTCTGTTATGAAAATGAACCATGGTGGTATTATACTACAAACCCCAGTTTCAATAAAGTTCGGACATTGTAAAATTTAAATAAAAGCAATACAATGACCCATATTCATTCGAAGACACCCCATAGACAAGATATGCAAATATTCACTCATTTTAAATGTGATGCCTGCAACATGTTCCTAAAGTGCTGGAACAGGGGCAACCGAAGCCTGGGAAAATTGGTTACCATTCCACAGGTAAACTAGTTAATTACTAATCTTATCTTATCTTATCTTATCTTATATTATCCTATCTTGTCTTATCTTATCCTATCTTATCTTATCTTATCTTATCTTATCTTATCTTCTATCTTATCTTATCTTATCTTATCTATCTTATCTTATCCTATCTTATCTTATCTTATCTTATCTTATCTTATCTTATCTTATCTTATCTTATCTTATCCTATCTTATCTTATCTTATCCTATCCTATCCTATCCATCCTATCCTATCCTATCCTATCCTATCCTATCCTATCCTATCCTATCCTATCCTATCCTATCCTATCCTATCCTATCCTATCCTATCCTATCCTATCCTATCCTAGATCCTATCCTATCCTACCCTATCCTATCCTATCCTATCCTATCCTATCCAATCCTATCCTACCCTATCCTATCCTATCCTATCCTATCCTATCCTATCCTATCCTATCCTATCTATCCTCCTATCCTATCCTATCCTATCCTATCCTATCCTATCCTATCCTATCCTATCCTATCTATCTATCCTATCCTATCCTATCTATCCTATCCTATCCTATCCACCCTATCCTATTCCTATCCTATCCTATCCTATCCTATCCTATCCTATCCAATCCTATCCTACCCTATCCTACCCTATCCTACCCTATCCTACCCTAACCCTATCCTATCCTATCCTATCCTATCCTATCCTATCCTATCCTATCCAATCCTATCCTACCCTATCCTATCCTATCCTATCCTATCCTATCCTATCCTATCCTTATCTTATCTTAATCGTATCTATCTTTATATCTTACCCTATCTTATATATCTTATCTTATCCTATCTTATCTTATCCTATTTTATCTTATATTATATTATCTTATCTTATCCTATTTTATCTTATCCTATTCCTTACCCTTTATCTTATCTTACCTTACCTTACCTTACCCTACCTTACCCTACCCTACCTCACCCTATCCTATCCTGTCCTGTCCTGTCCTGTTCTGTCCTGTCCTAGCTCATCTCATCTGATCTCATCTTATGAGACATGAACCCAATCAGCCTATTTTTGGTTCTATAGTACAAGAATTTACATTTGATCTTTTACATTTAAACTACTTTTTATTCTTTTGCATAAACCAAATTAACATAGGCTTTTTTTCACTTTAGTTTCTGCTCACTTAACGTTTTATCAGAAAACAAATATTCACACTGCTTCAATTTGATATGCTTAATCGATCTGCTAATTTGTAACTGAATTTTTTATTCATCACTCACTCAACAATACAATTGTCTTTGCCTTTAGCCAATAAGCTTTCAGCAGGGATTTTACACTACTAGCAAACCCTGATAAAATATCTTTATATATGGTCTCATTGTTGTTCTATCTTGGCAGTAAAGAACTTTGTTTGAATTTCAATGTTTTATATTCGTAATTGTATACACTAGGTTTGTAGTGTATTGGTGGGTTGTAGATGTTTAGAGACAGTGGTGAGACCAGCTATGATGTATGGTTTAGAGACAGTGGTGAGACCAGCTATGATGTATGGTTTAGAGACAGTGGTGAGACCAGCTATGATGTATGGTTTAGAGACAGTGGTGAGACCAGCTATGATGTATGGTTTAGAGACAGTTGGTGAGACCAGCTATGATGTATGGTTTAGAGACAGTGGTGAGACCAGCTATGATGTGTTAGAGACAGTGGGCGTTTTAACCAGGATGTAGTTGGTTTAGAGACAGTGGTGAGACCAGCTATGATGTATGGTTTTAGAGACAGGTGTTAGAGTGGTGAGACCAGCTATGATGTATGGTTTAGAGACAGTGGTGAGACCAGCTATGATGTATGGTTTAGAGACAGTGGTGAGACCAGCTATGGCTGATGTATGGTTGTATGGTTTAGAGACAGTGGTGAGACCAGCTATGATGTATGGTTTAGAGACAGTGGTGAGACCAGCTGATATATGATGATGTATGGTTTAGAGACAGTGGTGAGACCAGCTGATGATGTTAGGTTTTAGAGACAGTAGCGACAGTGGTGAGACCAGCTATGATGTATGGTTTAGAGACAGTGGTGAGACCAGCTATGATGTATGGTTTAGTGGTGAGACACTAGAGTGGTAGAGAGTGGTGAGACCAGCTTATGATGTATGGTTTAGAGACAGTGGTGAGACCATGAGCTATGATGTATGGTTTAGAGACAGTGGTGAGACCAGCTATGATGTATGGTTTAGAGACAGTGGTGAGACCAGCTATGATGTATGGTTTTAGAGACAGTGGTGAGACCAGCTATGATGTATATGGTTTAGAGACAGTGGTGAGACCAGCTATGATGTATGGATGGTTTAAAGACAGTGGTGAGACCAGCTATGATGTATGGTTTAGAGACAGTGGTGAGACCAGCTATGATGTATGGTTTAGAGACAGTGGTGAGACCAGCTATGATGTATGGTTTAGAGACAGTGGTGAGACCAGCTATGATGTATGGTTTAGAGACAGTGACCAGCTAGAGTATGTTTCGGACATGGTGAGACCAGCTATGATGTATGGTTTAGAGACAGTGGCACTGAGACAGAGACAGTTGGCAGAGCTGGAAGTAGCAGAGCTACTAGGAGTGACGAGGTTGGACAGGATTAGGAACGAGTTCATCAAGGGGACGGCTCATGTTGGATGTTTTGGGGAGAAAGTCAGGGAAGACAGATTGAGGTGGTTTGCACGTGTACAAAGGAGGGATAGTGAATATATTGCTAGGAGGATGTTAGAAATGAAGCTACCAGGCAGAAGGTAAAGAGGAAGACCAAAGAGGAGGTATATGGATACGATAAACGAGGACATGAAGTTAGTGGGTGTAAGTGAAGAGGATGTAGAGAATAGGGTTAGGTGGAGACAGATAATTCGCTGTGGCGACCCCTAAAAGGAAACAGCCAAAAGGAGAAGAACATTTATTTATATATATATATGTTTATTTTCTGTTCAAAGTCAAATACCTTTTTTTTTTATAACTTTAAATGGACAGTTGGCAAAAATGAAGCACGTATAGATGATTTAATAACTGCTATAAATAACAGATGGCTATGCAAGTAATGACAGCAGTGCAGAGTACAAACAGAAGCGACTGTAGAGTCAACAATGTTTTTAATGTGTCAGCTCAGCAGCATGCCTAATCAGCACACAAAGCCCATAATTAGAAATAAGAACTGTCCTACAGCAGGCACTACAAGTGCCTTTACTCTTAAATTCTGGCTGCTTTCAGGGTGGAGGAATGCTGTTGCTTAAGTAATTAACTGAGAATCACCATTGATGCCAGACGTTTTGATAGATAGTTACAGGGAAAGTGGTGGTTAAATTTCCAGATCCACCAAGCTACCACCTAACCACAAATTGCTCAGTTGTATAAAAGATAAATGTAAGTCGCTCTGGATTCCCCAAAAATGAACAAGGTGATTGGGATCGTATTTAATTTGTAAAGGGTTTTTTTTTCTCTTGAAGTAGCGTTAATCTACTGTTCTTCCACATCTGGATGGTGTTTAATGGTGAGTTCACACGGCATGATATTAGCCCTGATTTTTACTCTGCGATAGGTGTTTGTTTAGGCGAGTGACTATCACGCAGTGTGAATGATCGGGAATCCTCAATGCCTTGTCGACGCCCGAAAAATGTTTGGCATGCAAAATATCTGATCCTGTCAGCAATTTGAAATAAGCTCTGAGTGAAAAATAGCTCGCGGGCAACCCACAAGCCAATGAGAGAGCAAGATACATAATATTAGCAAGCATGTCTTTGATTTCAAGCTTTTTTTTATTTTTCACCCTTTTCCTGCATCAGCACCCAGACCATATTTATAGCAGGCTTCTTGTGGGCTACCATTTATATAATGGTATGTACAAATCAGGGGAAAGTTGTAGCACGGTGTTTAAAGTGTTGGACTGCTAATTGTCTGTAGGTAAGTGGTGGCTCATGGTTGAGGTGTTGGACTACCAACCCTAAGATTGTGGGTTCTAATCCCAGCTCCACCAAGCTGGGCCCCTTAGCCCCTAAATTGCTCATTTGTTGTATTAAAGAGATAAATGTACGTCGCTTTGAATAAGGGGGTCTGCCAAATAATGTAAATTGGAAGATCGAGTTTTGATTCCCAGTCCTAATAAGTTGTCACTGCTGGGCCCCTGAGCAAGGCCCTTAACTCTAATTTCTCAGTTGTATAAAAGAAATGAATGTAAGTCTGCCAAATGCTGTAAATGTAAATGATTTTGCGCGTGTGCTTGCGTTGTTTTCTTATCACTTAACAGGTACATTTGGTTGTGAAATGTAGCTTCATGTCATCCTATCGTAAAGTCATGTGCTGTGCAACCTCCTGTCTCCGATCTATCATTCACTGTGAACTCGACATAACTGAATTCAGACCTGATGCCTAGATCGGACACTAAATGATGATCTCATGATCAAGTTAATAAAAATAGTTTACGATGGTGGAAGTAGCTATCAGAAGATAACGGGATGCATATCAACAGCAACAATACCCAGATACGTAATAGGTGGCATTTAGGTGATGATTGATATTAACAACCCCAGACTTTGTAAACAAATTATTCGTGTCTGCATGATTTTGGCACTGCTGCTGATACTGATGTGTGTATGTGTATAAAATGCAGAGCATTGTGTGTGTGTGTGTGTGTGTGTGTGTGTGTAGGTGAGAGAAAAGTTCATTTCCATATATAGCCAGGTTGGCACCATGTGTGAAATTGTCAGCCCGTATAATCAGTGAGAGTTGTGTGTGTGTGTGTGTGTGTGTGTGTGTGTGTGTGTGTGTGTGTGAGGAAGAGGAAAAGAGCATGTGTGTGTGTGAGACGTCGTGTACTCTCAGAAAAACTCAAAGCTCTGATGAAACATGATCAAAGCAGCTAATTTAAACTCTAAGTGTGTCAAAACAGCCCACCGGTTCCCATAGAAGATCAGTGTGTGTAAGAGAAAGAGAGAGAATAAGTGTGTATTACATTATTTTAGGAATGAAAGGAGTTTAATGTTAGTCTACAAAAAGCGTCTCTTTATCTCGCATCTAGCTGTCTATCCGCTTTCGTTGTCTATTAAAATTCTTCTACTTTATATCCGAAACAAAAGTCCAACTAAAAAAGTTATGTTTTTAAATAGTTTCTAATGGGTTTCATCTCCAGTGTGTAATTATTATTTAGCGTATTTTTATTATTAGCATAAATGTTTAACCATCACATTATCAACTGTACTATCTAATTTTAAGTTGCCTTTATTTAAATATTTTTGCCTTTTAAAAAAAAAAAATTGCACTTACTGTAGAACACCGGTTCCCAACAGGGGGGTCCCGACCCACAAGGGGGCCTCAGCTAGGTCTGTGGAGGGTCACAGAAAAAAGTGAGCATTATTCAACAAAATTAGAGTGATGTTTACTAACCTTTAAATAGCCTTTAGGTTTCAACTCTCATAATAGCTTAAAATAAATAACCAATAAAAGTGGAATTTTTAAATGTAAGGTTTTCATGTTGATTGTTTTGTTATGTCTAGGCTTAGCTATGCTATGCTAGCTAGCGAAACCAGGGGTGGGCAAACTCGGCCCTGGAGGGAGGGTCCTGCAAAGTTTAGCTCCAACTTGCCTTAACACACTTACCTGTAAGTTTCAAGTAACCCTAGCAAGATCTTGATTAGTTGGTTTAGGTGTGTTTGATTAGGGTTGGAACTAAACTCTGCAGGACACCAGACCTCCAGAACCGAGATTGCCCACCCTGACCTAAACGCTTTAGTAAAATAAAACAAAAAACAAAAGCAGTCCAAATGTACTGAATTAGTTTGCAACATTCTTCCTGTCTCACACACTTGCGCGCATGCACTCTCACCGAAACTACGGCAAGCCCCAAGGGGAAAAATGCATACACCCACACACACAGAATGAGCGCTGACACAAAATTACAATGTTCCAACCCAATAAACAATTTAGTCTTTTATGAGTATAATGTACAGCTTTACCTTGGAGACCAGACAACTCCACTTGCTAACGCGCATGTCCGACTAGCTATCGAGTGAGACACGGGATGCTACTCTAACTAGCGGTTGGGTATATGAAGCTGACTCGTAGCCCAAATTTAAGCTCGTAACTCAAAGCAAAAATTCAGCAGAGAGACGACTCGAAAAACTCGTTAGGTAGGACACTCGTAAGCCAAGATACCGCTGTATATATAAACTTTTAGTCATCTAGCACCCCCCAAGCACCAAAGCACTTTGGCTCCACCCATGAAAATTAACATCATCCCAACCCTGTGGCTCTCAAAGCCATAAACCTTGAAAGCAAAAACTTTAATCCAAGAAAATCTTTCAATACCCCTTATTTGATTCAAGTAGGGAATCTAATGTTAAAGAGCAGATTTGAGATTTTTCTATCCGCACTACATACGAGGACAACAATCACTTCCTCTTCCTGCATTGTTTAGGCTGCCCCACCAGATGCTAAAAAGTAATTAAAAAAATGAAGCCGCTGTGTCTTCCTTTTTTGTTTATCCAGGTCAGCCTGATGGGAATGGGTTTGTGATTAGAGTCTGTTATTGTAGAGAAACCGCCTGAGATGATTAATTACCATGATTAATAGGCAGATTATTCTCCACCACTCTGTTTTTTTTCCTTTTTTTGACCTGGAAATATTTTTCTTCAGGCTAACGTGTACATTTGCCACCAACATGCAAACCTGAAATACACTTCTTCCCAAAATGATTGGTTGTATGTAAATATTCAGTATTGCAGAGGCAAAACTTCAGTAGTACCTTGACTTACTAGTGTCCCAACTTCGAGATACGAGTTGTCCCCCCGGACAATTTTTTGCTTTGAGCTGCTTAGAAACTCGGGTTGCGAGCCAACTTCAGACACCCAACCTCTAGTTGGCGTAGCGAATGCACCAGTGTTTTTCTTTTTTTTTCTCCCGTCCCATCAGTGCTTCACACTCTGTCCATAAATGGTACCAACTTGGAAATTGTGGGTTGGATTTTCAGCTCCAAGCCATCACTGCTGGGCCCCTGAGCAAGGCCCTTGACCTCCAATTGCTGAGTTGTATAAAAGAGATAAATGTAATTCGCTCTGAATAAGGAGGTCTGCCAAATGCTGTGAATGATATGTAAATGTAAATGTAATACACCATAAGTTGGTTTGTTAACCACTTATAAACGACACAAAAAGAAGAAGAACGCCGTAACATCCGCCCAGCATCCTGCGTCTCACTCCATAGCTAGTCAGACATTCACGTTAGCCAGTGGAGTCGTCTGATCTCCAAGGTAAATGCTGTACATTATACTTTAAAAAAACAGTTTATTCCAGTACATCCTATTGTATCGTTTATTATAAAATATTGAAAAAATTGCGGTGTTGTTTTTTTTGGGGGACCCTGAACGAATTAATGGCATTTCAATTCATTTCAAAAAGGAAAATTGATTTGACATACGAGTATTTGGAGTTTACTTATTAAACTCGTAAGCCAAGGAACCCCTGTATTTGTAATTTTAAGGAGTGAAACAGTGTGGGTTCTGCATGTTAATAGCATAAGCTCTTTGCTCTCTTGCTTTTTGTTAATGCCGTACATAAAGCCAAAGAGCATGCGAGGTATGTCTGCTGCAGTCCTCGCGGGTATAAAATGCATACGTGATGGACACCAGAGAGGACATTGCGGATCAATAAGCTGCTGCACGTCACACTCTCTTGCTAATCATTTCGCATTTTTATGACATTGCATGATTTATGAGAGAGGCGTTTCTCCAGGGATGAACTTATGAAGGCTGCAGTGCGTCAGTTTCTCTCTCTACCTCGCAAACAAAAAATGGCTCTCACTGAACCAGCTGTGTGTAATGAATCATCAGTGTGTCGCCGTCTGCGTTAGAATTCCAGCTCTTAAACTTACCATAAAATAAAATTCAACTTAGATTAAAATTTATTGGACGCAAACAATTATGAACCGCACAACTGATTTTTTTTAGTGAACCTTAAGTGAAGTCAAGGAAATTAATATTTATGATAATAAATAATAAATATATAAAGCGCATACAATAACCTTCGGCATAAATTAAACATAAATATGATTTTAATCTTGCATTTTGTCAACTACTTTAATATTATTTGTCAGCTGGAGTAGCATTTTAAAAAGTAGCTTAAGTCATTTTGTTTGTTTCTTTGTTTAAATAGACATTTGGTTACTTTAATGACAATAATGCCCTGGCTTGTAAATAAAAATGGGACCTTTTTTTTAATCTATTTTATCATTTAGTTATTAATGACGATACTATAATGACGCATCAACTGCAAATATAATAAAACAACTTTTTTAGGCTAAATTTATACCACACAAGTAACTTTCAGCATAGCTAAACTTCCTGTGTGTGAAATCGCACGTCTTTGGTTTTTAGCGCTCAGCAGTTTTAAAGAAAGTCCCTTGTTAAAGAAAGAAGCTCACAAATCCAAGTTCTCCCTTATGTCTTTATTAATCTGCCACACCGAATAGGCAGGACCATTATTCATACCCACTGATACACACATACAGAAAAACGAAGGTGGAAGGTAGAAAGAAAGGAATGTAGGTAGGAAGAAAGGAAGGAAGGAAGGAGGGAAGGTAAGAAATACTGTACTAAAGTAGAAGGTAAGGAAATAACGCGATGGAAGGAAGGAAAGAAGAAAAATAGGAAGAAGAAAGTCAATAATTAGGGAAGAAAGGAAGGGGAATAAATAAGAAATAAAGGAAGGAAGGAAGAAGGGAAGGAAGGAATGAAGGAGGGACGGAAGCAAGGAAGGGAAGAGAAAAGGAAGAAAGGAGGAAGAGAGTAAGGACGGAAATGATACAGGAAGAGAATAAGGAAGGAAATAAAGCAGGAAGAGAATAAGGAAGGAAATAAAGCAGGAAGAGAATAAGGAAGGAAATAAGGAGGCAACGTAGGAATAAAGAAAAGAAGAAAAGAAGGAAGGTAGGCAGTAACGAAGGTAGGAAGGAAGAACGGATAAGTAGATTAAGAAAAAGGGGAAATGAATGAATAAATACATTGTCTTTAAGTTGGAATTGTTTTAATAAGTGACAGTGGGATAAAAAGTCTGGAGCGTAATACATGTAACGAATGCCTAATTACAGTGAATAAAAATGACTCTAGTAGTGAGAGAACCTTTAATTATTGAACTTCAGCAGAAATGAAGGTTCCTATCACGGATGCAGCAGTAAAGAGGAGCATTCCATGTGTTTAACAGAGACCCATGTTAAATAAGGGAGAGAGAGAGAGAGAGAGAGACTGTATTAATTCAGAAGAAAACTATGGATTATGCTTTTAATTACACCCCCCAAGCATTCCTCTATATCAGTAAGAAACTTACTCCACCTTTTCCTTCCTCTCTCTCTCTCTCTCTCTCTCTCTCTCTCTCTCTCTCTCTCTTTCTCTCTCTCTCTCTCTCTCTCTCTCTCTCTTCTCTCTCTCTCTCTCTCTCTCTCTCTCTCTCTCTCTCTCTCTCTCTCTCCTCTCCTCTCTCTCTTCTCCTCTCTCTCTCTCTCTCTCTCTCTCTCTCTCTCTCTCTCTCTCTCTGCCTGTCTTGGCCTTTTAAAGCAGTAGGTTTTCATTGGGAAGGGGCTTCTCTCAGGGGCAGTAATAATTAGCAGTAATTCAAAGAGCGGGCTGGTGGGCAGTAATGAGCCCATTAATTTCCTGATAAAAAAAATGTCTGCGCAATCCATTTATTCACACTCTGCCCAGTAATCAATGTGTGAAATTAAACTTTCATTATCAATGCTCGATAGATTCTACTGTTGAGCGAGTCTCCTGGGATTTATAGAGTAAGACGGAGGCATAACAGCATTATTTATATGGTCGCTACATTTGTGGAAATAAGTCTAGCTGTCTGAGTCCTTGCTCAGTTAGGCCAGACAGCGAGAATGAATAAACAAATCAGCAGCGTTGAATAAACAGGCAAACATTAGTAGACAGAAATAGAAACAAGAAAATAAGCGCATGGTAATGCTAGGCTAGGCTAACCAAAAGCGAAAGTGTAATCAGGCTCTGTCCAAAATATGACTGTCCAAAGTATATAATAAATAGTTAAGTAAGTAAGTATTTCCTGACTATTAAATAAGTACGTTCTTATACTATGGTGAGGGAAGGAAGGAAATAAGGAAAAAAGGTAGAAAATAATGAAATAAGGAAGGAACGAAATAAGTAAGAAAGGATGGAAATAAGAAAGGAAGAAAGAAAATGAGAAAGGAAGAAAATAAGGAAGCAAGGAAATGAGAAAATAAGAGTAGGAAGGATGCAAGGAGAAAAGGAAGTAAACAAGAAAATAAAAAAATTAGAAAAGTCCAGTCTCGAGTAGTACAGCACTATGTGTTAGTATCAAAATGGTGGAAGTAGTACACTGACATTGGTCACCTCATAGACGCTGGGCTGCGACTATGTCATATGTCATATGTATCAATTATTTTCATTACGGCCAAAGGCACGCTGTCGGCAAACAGAAGCGTAATAAAATGTGGTTTTATCAAGCACGTGGAATTTGCGGGCATTGTCCTACCGCGAACATAAGCGTGAGAATCTGCATTTGAGTCTTTAAAGGTTTAAATGCAAAGTTAAAGGTTAAAATGTAGAATTAAAATATATAAAACCACCATGTGTAAAAAGACAATAAATATACTGTATATATACTGTATATATTTGACTGATGGTCAGAGGTGCACATGCCCCCTCAGACAGTTGACCCAGGTACCCAAGTCAAGTGTCTTTTATATTATAAGTATCGTTAGTTCTGTGCTGCATCCTCATCACTTTTTGGAGTTTCTTCCCAGTGATGGCTATACATAAGCTTCACACACCTCACTAAAATGTCATAAACTTGCCTCAAAAGTGGACGTTTGATATACTAAAAATTTAGTGAGTGTCTCTAAAGTCTCTAAAGACACTGGATTACATGTTTCTAGGTGTCAGTTATAACTCTTTTATAACACCATTTAGATTTTTAATATTTTGTAAAACATCAACTAAAAATCATATGAAAAATGTGTTTGTAGACAAAATGTTATAATTTAAAGATCAATAGATTAGATTAGATTAGATTAGATTAGATTCAACTTTATTGTCATTGTGCAAGGTACATGTACAGAGCCAATGAAATGCAGTTAGCATCTAACCAGAAGTGCAGAAGTGGCAATAGCATTTTAAGAGAATGACCAGTTGATTCCATCAAAAGGTGTTGCATTATAGCTTTAGCCACTTTTATGACAGTTCCTGTTTGTTAGTCATGTTTAGATTTCATGTTTGTTTCATGTTTTATTTTTTGTTTGTTTCATGTTTTTCGTTCGTGTTTGTCTTATGTCTTATGTTTGTTTCATGTTTTTTTATTTATATTTTGTTAGTTTCGAGTTTTTGTTTCATGTTTGTTTTATGATTTATTTTTGATCATGTTTTATGTTTGATCATATTTTTGTTTCATGTTTATTTAGTTTGTTTTAAATTTACATTTCCAGCATTTAGCAGACGCTCTTGTCCAGAGCGACTCACAAGAAGTGCTTTGAGTCACACCATTGAACAGCTCAATACTGGTGCAATAGTTCACAAATTGGTGTAACAACAACAAAAACTGTGGAAAAGAGTAAGAGTTTTTGTTTTGTTTTTTTGGGGGTTTTTTTTTGTTTTGTTTTTTTTATTGTCAAGAGCAAGGTATTTAAAAAAGAGATGAGTTTTTAAACGCCTCTTGAAGACAGCCAGTGACTCTGCTGTTTTATATTTTTGTTTTATGTTTTTGTTTCATTTTCTTTTCGTGTTTTATGTTTGATCATGTTTCTTGTCTCATGTTTATATTTTTATTATGTTTCTTGTTTCATTTTTCATGTTTTATGTTTTTTCCTGTCTTGTCATGTGATCTTTGTTCCTCATGTGTTACTTGTCATGTGATCCTCTTGTCTATGTGTCATGTTCCCATTGGTTAGTCTTGTGTATTTATAGCCCTGTGTTTTCCTTTGTCTTTGTCCATGTACTGCTGCCGTGAGTTTATATCGAGTCAGGTTCTTTGTAGTTAAGTTTAAGTTTGTTGTTTTCTATATATTTGTGCTAATGTTTAAGCTAAGCTAAAGTAAGCTAAGCTAAGTCAAGTCATGTCTCGATTAGTTTATGTTTCTTGTTTTGTCACGTTGTTAATAAACAGCACCTTTGGGTTTTAAAACACTAGGGTTAAACTAATTGGATGAGTAGAGAAATAATTAGTGCAATTATAGTCTTTATTTAAATGATTATTGATTTCCGCACTATTATTGACATCACTTAGACTCTTTGAGCTCTTATCAAATTAAACTCTTATCGAAGGAAACCTTTTCCCTCTGAATTTTAATGTTGTCAGCTATCTTCAGCATTTTTATTCCATTACTGGAATTTGTTGCTGTGTCATAGCTGTAGAATCTTGTACTGATTTTAGTTCCACCTTAATCTCCCTGTTCTGTGAAAAAAAAGACTGGATTATTATTGTATTGTGTGTAGACTAAATGAGCTATTTATAACAGGTTTAAATTACACACTAACACACACACACACACACACACACACACACACACTGTAAACGTGCTACAGATGTTTTGTTTGTTTTATACAATCTATGATAATGATAGATTAAATCATCCTCAGGTGGAAGTAAGGGCTGATCAGTATTTGTTTCTTCTGTATGATTCATGCTTCTGACTACAGGCTATTGTATCTGGTGTTCCTCACACTGCTTTGTCCTGCATAATGTGTTCCACTATTCCACTCTATAAGGCCTCTATTATTCAAACCTACTGAGACACGAGGAGATGGAGATTAGGGGATGTGGGTAGGAACCTAGAATAATATGAAATTCAAAGAAGGAATAAGAGAGCGGAAATGTGTGCATGAGAGAGTTTCAGAGCGAGTAAGTGACAGACAGAATGAGGAGATGGAATAGATTTTTTTTTTCGTGCTATACCCAAATACGGGATCTGATTTAGGAGCAGTTGAAACCTCATCTAGGTTTATAAGTTAGAGATTCTGTCCTCTTAAACCTTTCACCAGTTATAGTAACAGTTGCAATAATAACAGACGTCTGACCACAATCAATTTTTGATTTGCAGCAACATCAGTGAAAATTTCGGTGTTGGAAAAAAGTTTCGAAATATATAAGACATATAGAAGCAAGATGCATAATTTTCACACTAATGGTTAATTTATTAATTGTTGTTAAAAGGTAACAGACTAAATGAATAAAAAATGAAAGTGGGCCTAGTACAAAACCTTTAGGTACACCGTAAAAATAATTTGAAAAAAAATTATTGTTTATTGTTGTTTTAAACTTTTTTGGATGGTCCAGGTGAGGCCAACACAGAATTATCCTATTAATGTTAGGGTTAATTGTTTTTCAGAAATCTTCCCCTCATAATTTAGTTCTACTGGTACCCTTTTTGAACATTTTGAACTCAGTCATGTAATTAATAAAACAAATTAATTAATTTCCAGTCCCAAAGAGTTTAGTACTCTCTGTGTAGTTCAGAGAGAACAAATTGGCTTCTTGTAGTGTGCTGTGTGTTTTACATGATGGCTGACATGCCTGTTAGCTTTAGGGATTTGCCTGCTAAGACCGCCTGGGGCTCTCCACTATGCTCTCAAACACATTAATGCTTTTTGTTCTTAATACCACTATAGTTACCACTGTGTTACACTTTTGGAGATGGTTGTCTTGTTGTTTAACTGTTAATTTCTTTCCCTGTTTTAAACAGAGGATGGATACGAGAAGTTTCAGATTGCAGAGAAATACCATGGGAACTGGATGAAGCTATATATTGATAAAAACTCATCGGAGGTACTAAGCAACATGGGAAAGAAACTGTTGAAGCTGTACCTTGAGGCTCTGCAAGCCATGAGCGCAGCCCTGAGTAAGCAGCTGGGCAAATATGACATGTACTCCATGATGATGGGAATGAACCTCATTTTGCAGGTAACAATACCAAGAGGAATCTTGCTTTTTTTCTATAAAAATGTTTGTGGACATCTTACAAGAACAACCACATAAGTGTGTCTTGCACAAACTATTGCCGCAAAATTAGAAGCACGTATTTGTCTAGAACGTTTTTGTAGGTTGTAGCTTTTTAAGGTTGGTCTAATGCCCTCCATTGACCTCAGTCCCACTGAACACTTTTGGGATGATCTTGAACACTAACTAACCCCACACCAGAGGTGGGAAGTAACGCGTTATGCTTACTTCGTTACATTTACTCGAGTTAATGTCTAATAGCAGAAATTTATTTTTACTTCGCTACATTTGATAACTATTAAATGTTAACTATGAAAGCATAATTTTCTAAGTAGTTTTACTTAAGTAAAATTTTCTGCTAATCTACCCACCTTTGCTTTAGACGTCACCCAGTATTATTGTTTGATCTCACTAATACTATTGTGGGCTGAATCGGGACAGCCGTAAACCGGGGGTCACAGGGGGTCCTGCAGAGTTTAGTTCCAACTTGCCTTAACAAATCTATCTTTAAGATTAAGCATGACCTTGATTAGCTAGTTCAAGTGTGTTTGATTAGGGTTGGAGCTAAACTCTGCAGGACATCAGCACTCCAGGACCAAGTTTGGTGACCCCTGCGTGACACATTGCTCTAAAATGATTTCCAGAAATAGGCGTAAAAGTAAGTAATTCTGAAATAGGATGTTTACAAAATACATCTGCATATGATACTCAGGTGTTCCAATACTTTTGTTTAAATAGCATACAATAATTCCTAGTAGATATTATACATGCAAATGAAAATGCATTGCTTATGATATACAGCTCATTCTGACACAGTACAAATGTGTCAAATTTTACCTCTTCTACTTGATCTTGCTATCTTTTTGTTCTTATTTAATTGATGGAAGGTGTATCGCAAAGAAGCATATTAGATTGTTCCTGGCCTGAAGAGCTCCTCTTCATTTCATACATGCCTATAGCCAAGTTATTACATGCTCCATTAGGCAGCTTTTCTTTCCTGATGACCTCTGAACAAGCAAACAAACTGAGCAGAACAGCTGCAAATGGCTGAACTGTACAGAACCTTGACTGAAGCTCTTCCATTAGAAGCATTATGTGAGTGTTTGAAGCTGTTTTAATTGAGAACGAAAATACAAGTGGGCCAAGTACTGAGCCCTGCAGTGCAAAAGTGCAGTGTAAGTTTCAAGTGTACCTAGCAAGATCCTGATTAGTTGGTTCAGGTGTGTTTGATTGGGGTTGGAGCTGAACTCTGCAGGACACCGGCCCTTTTAGGACCGAGTTTGGACACCCCTGCTATAAATGATTACTTATATCAGTGACTTTTTTTAACCTTCTTTTAGAATTAAAAAATCTTAGTGTCCAGCTGAATGTACAGTAGGATGACAGAAATGTGTATGCATAAGCTAACCGACTTTTACATTATATAAAATGAAAATATTTGATATTTTTGGGTAGTGACGATTGAGAAAATTTGATATGATTAGAGTCATCAGTTGTTATCAGTGACCTGGAAGAAAATTGATGCCAGGAAACTCAATCGAATTTTCTAGGTTTTTTTTTTTAAGTATTAGATCCTGGTGTCAAATAGATGCAAAAAAATGGATTGTGTATAATAAAAATATATTTGAAAAGTAAAGCCATCGCGACAAATATATGATCCAGATTAGTGATTATTCAAATTAGGTGATGCATTTACAACTGAATATTTGCATTTGCGGCGATTGACAGACGTTCTTATCTAGGATTGCTTACATTTATCTCTTTTATACAACTAAGCAATTGGGGGTTAAGGGCCTTGCTCAGGGGCCCAACAGTGGCTACATGGTGGTGCTAGAAATCGAACCCCGATCTTTCAGTCCAAAACCTTACCCATTGCTCCCTGCTGACCTGCTGGTAGATCCACTAAATCTGCGTTTGGTCTGAGGGAACTGGAGGCTGAAAAGCTGTGTGTGTTTGTGTATTTAATGATTTTGTCTTCTTTCATTGAGTAAGAATTCATAGTGCGTATCAATTATATTTTATACATGTTCTGTGGTGAACACTAAAAGCTGAAGACCTCATGTCGGGGTTTGAAGTTGATTTTTGCATGAATTGCCTCATTGTACAAATGTTATCGGCTTAGTGCACGTTTAAAGAACTGTAAAAAGGATTTTTCTTCCCTACTAAGTGGTTGTTATATGACAGCTAAATTCAATCAGGCAGCTAAATGTCTATTTGGGAAAAGATTGCTATTGAAAAAAGGGTGGCAGAATGACTTATTATGGAGATTAGCAATCATGGTAAGCAATCAACAGTGTAGAATTATGATGTCCCTGTATGTTTGGGCTTGAGAGATCACTTACTGCATGCGTTATTAGATATGTGTGTATGCACTATATAGACAAAAGTATTGAGACACCTAATTATCACATCTATATGTATTTTTTGGACATTTACATTTACAGCATTTGGCAGGCGCCTTTATCCAGAGTGACTTACATTTATCCCTTTTTTCATATAGCTAAGCAATTGAGTGGTGGTTTGATGGTGCTGAGAATCAAATTCCGGTCTTTCTGGTATCAGTCCAACACCTTAACTACTAAGCCACCACTTCCCCTATTCCAGATTTGGGCCCAATCCTATTTTAACCTGTTATCCCTAACCCTTTCCATTACCCCTCTTCTTCACCTGTTAATTTTTTTTGATTGATGGTATAGGGGGAAAAGGCCAGATACCCCTTCAAATAAAGATTTTTCAGGACCACACTTCAAACCTAGAGGTATAAGAAATTAAGATATTAAGCAGCAACAATAGATACAGCTGCAACATGGCTGCCCAAGCGACCAAGAAGAGTCATAAATAAGTATTTTTTGGCATTAATAATAAATTTAATGACCAACAATCATCATATTTTACCGTCATGTTCTTTAAAAAAACATCGGGAACATCCACTAACGTTACACGGCTGCATGATATTCCAACAATTTATTTTTTAAGCCTGATCATTTGACGGAATTCCCTGTCAAAAATAAAAGTCTAATGGCGGAGAATTAGCTTTTTACCACACATATGATGATGATGATGGATATTGGTGTGGTCCCATTTCCTAAGAGGAATATTTTCATCCCTACCCTTTGTCACTCGGGTTCAAGTGCTAAGAAGAGGATTGAACCTTAGACTCTTTAATTTTCTAAAATTCTTCTACTAAATTCTTTCTACTAGAATTTGGTCTGTGACTGTAGGAATTTCCCCCATTCCTCCACAACAGCATTAGTGAATTCAGGCACTGATGTTGGGTACCAAGGTCAGTTTGCCAGTTGGGTTGCCCAGCAGGGTTGAGGTCAAGGCTCTGTTTAGGACCCCGCGTGTGTAGAGGGTCATTTGTCGGGTTTTTTCAGCTTCGCTGATGTAGGTGTGCCGATAAACCATTCCCATTCTTTTGATTGCGTAGTTTATTGCCAAATAAACTAGTACCTTTCAGTTTGATGGTTTAGATACTATTATGAATTTCTCTATAAAGAAAAAAATTTTAAACTAAGGACAGAGTAGAAGACTTAATTTATACCCTGAACTTTTGTAATAGCTCGCTCAGTAATATTTCATTGATATAAATAATGATCGCACAGGCTGTGTGTGTGTGTATGTGAGTTTGGCTCCATTTTAAACTCAATAATAAGAATAATTTGGCTCTGTTTCCTCCTTTCGCTGCTAAAATTCTTGAGGTGACCTATCCAGCGATGTCATTTATTTAAGGAATTGTTTAAAAAAAAAAGCCTTTTCTTTGGTTTGAGGCCAGGATTGTGTCAAAAAGTGAAGAGCGTAGGTTTTATTCTGACTGGTCATCTTTGTTGCTGCAGTGTGTCTATTTTAATGTCAGTGCTCCCAAGGGGACTTCTCTCTAAAGTTTACTCAGCATTACCTGCTATTGAAGACTGCGACGTAGCTCAGGTTGTGTAAAACATCCCTACTGTATAATTATGTAAAAAATAAAAATAAAAAAATCATCAGTCAATTGACCGTATACAGCTAAATGTTTTTAGACCTCACCAGTTCACCTATAAGCATGTTACTAATTAAAGTTGCCAGTTACTTTTCACAAATAATATTTACGTTAGTAACTGAGTTACATCATTATAACAGTGAGTATTGTATAGTTACTTTTTAAAAAATGTATAAATAAGACCACTTGACTTTTCACCAATTGACTTTTCTAATCATTTTAATCTGATGATTTACTGCAAATCTAATATAAATATAATCCGAACACAATGCAAGTTATTTTTACGTCTGTGTGGATATGAACAGGCGCTTTGGCCATTTTTAAAGATCAGACATGGGTTTGATATCATTTGTGTGGGATTTTATTTTTAGGATGCTATGAATTTATCGCCTCTAGTATACGATACAAAAAAGACATAATTAGTCTTGTGTGCCTTATTTTATATCAAAGATTAATCTCCACTGCGGAGTGCGACATGATGAAGGAATTAAATGCCGAACGTGTTCACCACGCATCAGTTTAATTTTTTCCTGTGGAAAAAAATTTTAAGCCATTAATAAATGTAGCGACAAATTATATGGAATTATTATAAGCACAAATTCCAATCCTCTCGATGTATTTTCCTCATCACAGCTAATGATTTCCCCTGACTTTTTATTTTTTCCAGTCTGCCTTTAGAGTGAAGGCATGTGTAGGTGTTCGCTTGGTATTTCTAAAACACTTTAGCACTAGGTGGTAGGTGTGAGACTGACAGGTTATGTGCAGAGACATTAGCATGTGGATCCGACCCAGGGATTAAGCAGAAGATTGGTAGGGGAAGGTATGATAATTGGACATGCCTATTAATGTGTCAAGGGCAGCTCCTTGGAAAAGCATGTTGGCCCTTGCTCGAGTGCCTCGTCAGTCTAATCAGCCGGTTTATTCTGGCAGGGCTGCTGATCACACTGAAATGTATCCGTGTCACTGTCCAATGTGAACAGAACTCTGTACAGGGGGTGAACAAATTACTGGAAAAGGTGCTCGGTGCAACAGATTAGGTGTTGCTTCAATTCATTTATACGTAGCCATGTTTTTTGTTTTTTTAAAGATACATTATTGGGCATTTTGCCTTTGTTGATAGCACAGGGATTGGGGGTTGTGACCAGTGGGGACCCAAGATAGAATTAGAGGCCAAGTTGGTAAAGCACAACAGCGCATGAGTGCCAGTGGGTTTATTTCCCAGCACTACCAAGCTGCCCTTAAGCATTGCCTTTGTGGGGCTTTGCTCATTCAGCCACAATAGTACTAAGGTGGTCAAAACCCAGTGTTTAGTGAAGAGGTGCAATGGGGATTGAGGTCAGGACACACACACATCTATTTTTGGTCTTGAAAGTGAGGGAAATGTTCAAACATTAATTAAACTGCCCGTATTTATATGTATCACATATGTCATTTAAGTATTATGTGCGTTTTTATTAAATAAATACATTTACAATATTACAGTTTGATTAGGAAGGAGGGAAATATTCAACAATGGATTGGTTATGATTGGTTGGTTGAAATGTTGATCTGGGATTAACAAAGGATTTTTTATTCAGGATCACATTCTACTTAGCAAAATCACATCCATCTTTTTATGGAGCCCCAGGGCTTTGTGCTATTCCATATATATTCTTTTCTATGCTTTATTTGTTCTGCTCATTTTTACTTTTTACCTTCTATAAACACCTGCATGGTCTTGATACATTAGTTAAGATTATTATCTCTTGGTTTGTCCATGTTTTTGGCAACCATGGGATCATGAATAAAATTAGCCAGTGCAATATGATTTTTCTCTTTAATGCTCACTGTTCAACAAAATATTGACGCGAACCCTCACAGAGGTCGCTGAGGCCCCCCTGTGGGTCGGGACCCCCCTGTTGGGAACTACTGACCTAGAAGATTTGCAACAGAATAAATAATGGAATGCTATAAAAGACAAAATACTTCTAAACATGTTTATTGTGTGCTTTAAACGTTGTTGCTAAGCATGTGGGTGTTCTGGAAAGTTGTCCAAATGTGTATTTGTAATGAGATTTTTAGCGCCAACTAGTGGCCAAATGAGTGCATGTTCAAATAACATTAAACCATTATTCAGGTGATGTATATGTGACAAACATACTTGTGTGCACTTTCTGTATTATTCTATAGTCATACATTTACTGTCTAATCCCTGGGTCTCCATCTCTATAGGTTCTGGTGCTACTGTTGTTGGCCATGCCAGAGGCTCTGAGCAGTACTGCATGTGTGGATGTTCCCGTGGCAACCACTTTCCTCTCTCTACCTTTCTATCTTCTTGTCCTGCTGGGTTCTTCTGTTCATGTGCTGGTGTGCACCTCATCTGAGGCCTCCTGCTACTTCTGCTTGCTGCCCTGGCTCTTGGCCTTTATCACCATCGTCTTCTCCTCAGCCCTGTTTTGTTCTTTGGTGGCCATGGCAGCCGGACGTGCCCTCAAAGTCAATAAAAAGCAGCCCAAGGTGAGTAAGACAGAAAAGAAACTGAAAAGAAGCAAATGTTTGTCAATTAGGGTCTGAAAAGATGAATTTAATATCCAGTCTGTAAAGCTTGAAAGTTGTTTCTTTTATGAACGTGTGCAATTCTTCAGTTTGGCGTTGTGTGACTGATGAACTTTTGTATAAATGATGACGAAGAGATGTTTTACCAAAAGAATTCTCGTCCATGAGAAGAAATGAATGACTATAAATCATGATCACAAATTTATACTATAAAATCGAGGAAAAAATGTTAAAAAAAAGACTTTTATTATGAGCATCATCACTTCTTTATGATTACAGCAGCAGTTCTCAGGCTTTAAAGTTCTGCTGAAACAGCCTCTACTACAACGCCATCATTTTTTTTTTTGTTACTCGGAATTCTTTTGTTTATTGTGAAATGTATGAGCTAGAGTCTTGTGTGTGTGTGTGTGTGTGTGTGTGTGTGTGTGTGGTAAATGTAAGTAGTGTTGTGTTTCAGTCTTTTCTGCTGCTCCGCTCTGGTTGTAAAGCAGATTTTGCCTGGTAATTGGTTCACCTTTTGATCCGGGAGGCAGATATAGTAAGCTGCAGAGGAAGTTTTTTCTTTCCACCCTCTGCTAGTTTTTCAGTGCCACCACTACTTTTTAAATGTTATGGTCTTAATAAATAGCAGTTTCTTTTTCTTCCTGCCAAAATATAGTTGTCTGGAGAACTCCTGTAGAGGAAAAATGAAACTTATGTTACCTCATTTTACGCCTAGCTGTCTTAATTGCGGCCTTCAAGGAGAGAAGTCTTTTCCTTTTTGTCTGATATTTCACTTATTCTCACTCAATTTTTTTTGCTCTTTTTTTATAAGTTTCATTTACAAAGTATGGTCAGTTGTATAAATAGAAGATAAATGTAAGTCACTCTGGATAAGAGCATCTGCCAAATTCTGTAAATGTAAAAGTAAGGCCAAAAAGGTTTTTTTGTATGATAGATGAACCCTTAATCTGACTATTAGGCCGCATTTATACTGCAGATCTTGGTACCCAATTCGGATTTTGTGACTATATTTGTTTTTTTATTTCCAAACCCGCTTACCGCTTCCTTTTAAAACGGACCCGTATCTAATATCTGCATTTACACTATATACTGTAAGGCAAAACAACCCAAGATAGAGGGCAGCACGGTGGCTTAGTGGTTAGGACTGTTGCCTCTGGGTTTCAATTCCTGGGCAGAGAATCTGTGTGGAGTTTGTATGTTCTCTCCGTGCTTTTGTGGGTTTACTCCGGTTTCCTCCCACAGTCCAAAACATCTATGTTAGGTTCATTGATGATTATAAATTGCCCATAGGAGTGAGTGTGAGTGTGTGTGTGGCCCTGTGATGGACTGTATCACTATACAACACAATATCTAGAGTGTTATGAATAAAACTGCTTGTTAAGTGCAGTACTGTTTTTATTATAGCATCAAAAAATAGTAAACGATAAATAAACATCTGTTCCGCATATCGATTAAACATGCAAATAATTAGTATACTGTAACGAATCTCACTGAGGGGAGTATAGTAGAGAACGCAAAGGTGCAGTTTATTTACAAATGACAAAACATAAACTAAACTTGACTTGACACTTAGCTTAGCTTTTCTTAGCTTAGCTTGAACATAAACAAAGCAATAAACATGAACTAGCATAAACGTAACTTGACTTAGCTTGACATAGATAGACTCGCAACAGTGGTACAGGGACACAACCGAAATCAAGTACAAAAGACAATGGGAGACTGACCAATGGTAAGGGGATCACATGACAAGGAGCACATAAAGAACAATCACATGACACAGGACAAGACAAAAAGTAAACAAAAGTGAGAAACATGAACAATATAAAGATCAGAACATAAAACATGAAACCTAAACATGAACATAAACATAAAACAAGAAACATGATCAAACATAAAACGAAACAAACATGAAAGAAAAACAGGAAACAAAAAACACTAACATTAAACAAAAACATAAAACAAAAACATAAAACAAAAAACGAAACTAACATTAAACAAAAACATAAAACAAAAACATAAAACAAACAAAATATAAACATGAAACA
The DNA here is from genome assembly GCA_005784505.1 of Bagarius yarrelli. NCBI lineage: Eukaryota > Metazoa > Chordata > Actinopteri > Siluriformes > Sisoridae > Bagarius > Bagarius yarrelli. The sequence continues at coordinate 364,662 of VCAZ01000074.1, read as the reverse complement.
AGAAACATGATCAAACATTAAACATGAAACAAACAAGAAACAAACATACAGCATAAACATGAAAAATGAAATGTAATTATATAAAAAATAATATAAACATAAAATAAGAACAAAACATAAAACTAACGATAAACATGAAGCATGATCATAACATAAAACATAAACATGACATGAACAGGAAACTGAACATAAAAAAAGGAACACAATCCTTACACGTGCATATTGGTTTTAAAATGTCCATATTGGTCTATTTCTAGTTGTGGACTTTATATACACATCAGGATATTGCTTAAAAGGTTTAAAAGTTTTAATCCCAGAACCAGCAAGCAAAACCACTGCTGGGCCCTTAAGACAGGCCCTTAACTTTTAACTTTTTAGTTGCATTAATGCGATGAAATCACTTTGGATAAATGTGTTTACCACATTCTGTAATTTTAAATGTATTTTCTCAACAGTTAGCCTTTCAGCTAGTCTCTGATCGTATGAGGAACATTCTAATAAATGCGCAATATTTATAAATGCATGTTGTTGGCTGCAATGACACAAGTGCAAGTTTCCTGTTCAGTTGAACGTAACATGAATTTGGTTATGCCTTCTTCTTTCACCACTGCATCCTGCACAGCGGGAATCTTGCTTGATATCAGTGTTGCCCATTTGGCAGAAAGTACATTTTACACATGCCTGCATTTCAGGCTCTTAACACTTTGATTTATATGATTTAATTTAAAGTCCTTTAATTAGTTCTCAGCACGTCCTATCATGGCTGAGAGCTCGAGTGTGAGAGGAGCTATCTTAGGCACACAGTCAGCGGGTGTGAGGGTGCATGTAATAAGCGATCTCTGTCTCTCTTTTTCTCTCTCTCTCGCTCTCTCTCGCTCTCCCTCTTTTAGACTTCTTCCTCAGAGTGGACTCTGTCTGAACTGGACGTCCTGCTTCTGGTCGGAACATTCGGCCACACTCTTAGCTTGACCTCCAGTAGCTTTGTAGAAGAGGAGCACCAGACATGGTACTTCCTGCTCAACACGCTCTGCCTGGCCGTCTTCCAGGATGTCTGCAGGAAGTATTTTAGAGAAAAGAAACGCCCAGTTGAGGAAGAGGAGGAAAGTCTTCCTCTGACATCTACCAGAGAGGAAAAAACAGCCTTCTTCTCTCCAGTGGCTGAGCTGGGGGTCAGTGCAGAATCAGAGAAGTGGTTAGCGCTGGCTGCGCCGCTGCTCACTCTGGCATGCTGTCGGATGCTCAGGTCACTAAATCAGACCGGAGTACAGTGGGCACATCTGCCTGATCTGAGCCACTGGCTCAACAGGTGAGACAGAAATTTTAAGACAACACATAATAACTATTTGATTTATCACATCTGTTTGGGTTTTTCCCAAAATCCTATTCCAGATTTACATTTACAGCATTTGGCAGACACCCTTATCCAGAGCGACCTACAATATTTCTTGTTATACAACTGAGCAATTGAGGATTAAGGGCCTTGCTCAGGGGCCCAGCACTTGGTGGGGCTGGGAATCGAACCCGGGTCCCTAAATTGAAAGTCCAACAACTTAACCACTGCACTTCCACTTTCCCACACAAAAGTATTTATACTCCTGGAACTTTTTTTTACATTTTGTCCCTTTACATTAAGGGCATTCGGCAGACACACATTTATCTCTTTTATACAACTGAGCAATGAAGGGGGCCTTGCTCAAGGGCCCAGCAGTGGTGGCTTGATAGTGCTGGGAATCAAACCCTGATTTTTCTGGTAGCAGTCTAACACCTTAACCACTAAACGACCACATATTTATCCTCAATCCGACTATAATAACATCCACACCTTTGGAAAAACTTTCCACTCGATTGTGGAGCATCGCTCGGAGGATTTGCTCATTCTGCCACAAAATAGCCTGAAGGGAATCTTTTCAAAGTTTGCTTAAAAAATTAAGGTGCAGTTGTATGAAGTTGTTGAAGTAAACATGTAACCAACACTAAATAAAAACAAGGCAAGCATAATGGAAAATAAACAGCCGAATTGTCACTTGGGTTTTGATATGTCAAAATTGATTTGACGGAACCAACAAAGCAAACATAAAGGAGACAGGACTTTAATTAGAAACCATTGGGCTAGTAATAAATATCCTATCAAGCCATATTAGGTCACGTGGGTTAAACATTCGCTCCATCAGAATTTATTTGACAAATGTGTCTTGTTAGGTGCGATACTATATATATTTATAGTATATATAGTATCTTATATATTTATAATATATTTACAACACTTACCAGACACCCTTTTACAGAGTGACTTACATTTATCTCTTTGATAAATGTACAACTGAGCAATTGGGGGTTAAGGACCTTGCTCAGGGGCCCAGAAGTGGCAACTTGGTGGTGCTGGAAATCAAACCCCGATCTTCCAATTAGCAGTCCAAGTTTTTAACCACTGTGCTAGTATTTTCTGTACTGTTTAGGCACTCCTGTTGGTCTGTGAGGTTAGGGAGGTCTGTGGATCAGTCGGCGATTCAGTTGATCTCAATGGTGTTCAGTGAAGCTAGGGTCAAGACAAGATAAATAGGCAGGCAGACAGGCAGATAGATAAAAATAAACAGACAGATAGGAATAAATAGACAGACAGACAGACAGACAGATAGATAGATAGATAGATATACAGACAGACAGATTTTTCTTTGAGCGTGTAGGCATAGTCATGTCAGGACCAGCACATTAAAACACGAAGGGATCTGAGTTTAAGTGCACATTGATTTAAACACACACACATACACAGACACACACGCCATCTGATTTTCTTTTGCAATTGCTATACCAGACTCATGGCGTTGACTTTAAACAATGAAATGTCAGCGTCAAGACTGAATATAGCTCACTAGCATGTTTAAAAAGCCAGGGCTGAGCCTGTACTCGCTCTACACTTAGTGATAAATAACCATGATTGCGCTCGTTATAAATCCAGACTTGTTACAGCAGGATGAGGGGCAGACGGTGGTGATGGGTAGCGGCGGGTCAGCAGAGAGGAGAGACGTGACAGCCAGCTTTCTTTGCTTTGTCTAACTGCTTCCTCTCGTTATGGAGAAAAATGAATTAGAACAGGAGGCAGGCAGGTTACTAAGGACCCCCAAAAAAATTTTAATAATCTACATTTCTTTCACGGCATTTGGCGGACACCTTTATCCAGAGCGACATACATTCGTTTATGCAAATGAGCAAATAGGGGTTAAGGGTTTTGCTCAGGGGCCCAGCAGTGGTAACGGGGATTCTGCGAATTGAACCTAGAATTGTCCCGTTCCCTGTCCAACACCTTAACCCAGGGTTCAGGTATCCTGGAGGGCTGGAGGCAAGATCTTGATTAGCTTGTTCGTGTTTGTGTTTGGGGGTATTGGGGTGTGTGTGGAGTGGATTTCGGAGCGTACATGGGGGTTATTGCAGATGGATGTGTGGAGGGTGGTATTGGGGTATGTAAAGTGGATGTAGAAGCATACATGTGGGTTATTGCAGATGTTTGTGTGTGGGGGTATTGGGGTGTGTGGAGTGGATGTAGAAGTGTACATGTGGGTTATTGCAGATGGATATGTGGAGGGGGGTATTGGGGTATGTAAAGTGGATGTAGAAGCATACATGTGGGTTATTGCAGATGTTTGTGTGTGTGGGGGTATTGCGGTGTATGGAGTGGATGTAGAAGTGTACATGTGGGGTTATTGCAGCAGATGGATGTGTGGAGGGGGGTATTGGGGTATGTAAAGTGGATGTAGAAGCATACATGTGGGTTATTGCAGATGTTTGTGTGTGGGGGTATTGGGGTTTGTGGAGTGGATATAGAAGCATGCATGTGGGTTATTGCAGATGGATGTGTGGAGGGGGGTATTGGGGTATGTAAAGTGGATGTAGAAGCGTACTTGTAGGTTCCTGCAAGTGTTTGAACTGAATGTGCAAGCGTCTAATGGGTTTATGCGGACGTATGTGTGTGTGGCAGATGTCTGCATAAATGTAGAAGTATGCATGTGGGTTCTTTTAAGTGTGTGTGAGTTTGTGTGTGTAAATTGTATGTGCAATTGGGATTTGCGTGTGTTTTAATAATGGTTTCAGCTCTACTTTACAATGTGTGTAATTTTAATTGAGTCTCATCTCAGTCTCAGGAGAAGTCGCTGCTGTCATTCAAAAGACATGAGACACTTCGATTTACACCCAATGAGGCAAATATGACGGTGTTTTTTTTTTTATTTTACAATAAAACTACCCAGTTCACCAGGGTACAAACTAGCCATTTTAGCTAACTACAGTAGTACATTTCTAAACCAGTAATCCTAGACTGAAACGTCAGATTATTTAATTTCTCGGATTATATTTACATTTACATTTCGGGCATTTGGGAAATCGTTACCCAGGGCAATTTTTCATTTATCTTATTATTTTAATGCAGATGAGCAGTTATGGGCGTTTCTTAGGGGTCCAGCAGTGCCAGTTTGGTGGTCCTGGGAATTGAATCCAGGAGCTTTAAATCAGTGGTCCAACATCTTAATCACCCTCTCCCAATTGGAGATATGGGATGTGGTAGCTAAGATACTACTTTGAAGACCAAGGTTAGATCCCAAGCTGCCACTTTTACTTTTGCTTAAGTATGCTTACACTGCATGCACGTACCAAGCCGCTTTTTTCCCTCTGTTCATTCTACCTGTTCTCTTTAACACCTTTTGATTAGCAATGCTCATTGCATTCTAATGACTTTATCATTGTAGCTTCGATCATTTACTTTAATAAGTCCAGGCATGCCGACCATCTGCACACTGGCATATTGTTTATCACTTTCTACTGGGTGCTAGAGCAATTAATGTGGGGATGATACGGGGTACTGTCTACGTTCTGACGTTGATTGTCTGCTGCATAGCTTTGTCTTCCTTTGGCGTGATTTAGAGATGATCTGTGGCACGGAATAAAATGATAGAACAATCAAAGGGTCTGTTTACACCTGGTCACTATTCCAATCCCGGAATATTTTCTCTGACCTGAATTGGCACCCATCGTTATTTTTGCTTTATTTGGGTTGACTGTGAATGCGGTCAAAAAGAAAACAAGAAAGTCTGCAACAATGCTTAGGTACCAAGAGGCGATTATTTATGATTATGACAGTATGTGCAGCAATTTCATTGTCAATATAGAACTTTAAGATCCAGTGACAAGCGGATGTGGATGAGAACTCGGAGTCAACATAGCACCGAGTTCTTTTACCTAACAAAGACTGTCTATCCCATTACCGAATAGGGCGCCAGACCTTTGAATATTTTTTGCGTCTGAAACACATTCGAGATGGATATCAATCCGATCGCTTAAACCGCTTCAGGAAGTGGTCTGGGACGCATTTCAGACAAAACTGGAGTCTAATATAGTAAAACTGGCGCCCCATTCGGTAATGGGATAGCCAGACTTGTTGTTTTAATCAAAGCCATTATTAAATAATAGCAATCTTGATTAACGTATATTATTAAAGATAGAACTAAAATGTCTTTTTCTCATGTAAACACTGTTTCATTTGTCCTTAATTATCACTAGAATGTAGTACGTGGTAATATTTTATTAACTGACGGGAAAAGTTTTTCAGAAAACTTCCTCTGTGTCAAGAGCTTTAAGGACGACAGCCTATTGACTTTAACTGTACTTCTTACCTGGGGCTTTTTTAGGGGAAAAAAAGAGAAGGTTAGACAGATGACTAGATGGGTGATTGATATAAGATAGGAAGTAGGAGAAAAAAATAAGATAATATAATAAGTATGGAGGCAAAAAAAGCACAGAATACGAATAAAGATCCAAAAAAACAAGAGAGGAAGGAAGGAAGGGCAAAAAGCAAGGAAGGAAGGAAGGACGGACAAAATGGATGGAAGGAAGAAAGGAAGAAAGGACAAAATAGATGAATGGAAGGAAGAAAGAAAGGACAAAATAGATAGAAAGAAGGAGGGAAGGAAGGAATAAAGAAAAGAAAGAAGAGGGGACAATTTGGATGGATGGATGGATGGATGGATGGATGAATGAAAGGCAAAAAGAAAGGAAGGACAAAATAAATAAAAGGAAGGAAAGAAGAAAGGAAGGACAAAATAGAAGGAAGGAAAAAAGAAATTAAGGAAAAAATTAAGGAAGAAGTATAAAATAAAAGAATAAAAGCGAATAAAGAAAAATGGAAGGAAGGAATAAAAACAAAAGTAATAGATGCTTTTACTGTGCATGTACAGGGTTAAGGGTCTTGCTCAAGAACTCCATAGTGGCAGATTTACAGTCCTGGGATTAAGAAGCAAAGAAAGAAAAAAAAAGAATAGATGCAAATGAATAAATAAAGGGAAAAAAGAAAAGATCATTAGACTAAAAAGATAATTTAATTCTTTACTGATCATAAAATAAATAAAGGGAAAAAAGAAAAGACTGAAATAAAGAATTAAGGATTAAACACAATTTGTGCACCTTATCATGCCTAAAGCAGGACGATAGTAAACGCATTGGGCTGAAATGGAAGAATATCACAGATCATCATCATAAATGTCTTTTATTACATTTTCTACGACGGGATCGTGTGAAATTTGTAAATATTTAAGTCGAGTTTAAACAGGATGATAAACACAGACCGTCTCATTGTGAGTTAATAGTTAAAACATCATTTAAAAAAAAAAACAGAGGCCATTCCAGCTGAGTAAATATTTGCAGGCAGAATTAAAGTAGATATCGCAAAGCCAAGGTGATGTAAACACGCGTGTCTTTCTGAACTCCCAACATTTCAAGGCAAAAAAGTTGCAAATAAGCCACACACGTGCAGGATGTAACTTTCTCCACTAGGCTCCAGTTGGCTTGAAATGGACTCCACTGTTGTGTGTAGACGATTAAAGTTTAAATCTCAACGGTGTCATTGCCATCTGTGCCTGGGAGGTCCAGCAGTACTTTTCCACCAAACAACAGAATACGGCGTGTAATCCGAATAAGTGGAACAGGTGGAACGTCTGAGCATAACATAGCATAGCAAGTTTGTTTTTTAAACAGCAGCACAGAACCTCAAACCAGCCATGTGATTAAATATTTAAATATTGCCTAAAATTGTAGAGATGTGGTTTCTGGTAGCTGCCTGAATCAGATGCAAAATGCTGAAAGTTGGCATACAAAGTCAAAAACGGGTTGGAGGTGGGAGGGAGAAAGAAGAAAGTGTGGGGAGTAAACGAAGAAGGAAGGAAGGGAGCGAGAAATTGGGGGAAAGTCGGAAGAAAGGAGGTGGGGGAAGTAAGAAAGTTGCAGGAGAATGGAGTAAAGGAAAGAAAGAAGGAAATGGGAGAAGAAAGGATGCAAGAAAGGAAGTGAGGACCAAGTAAGGAAGGAAAAAGATGTAAGAAGAAAGAAGGCAGGCAATATATTAATCAATCAATCAATCAATCAATCAATTTTCTTTGCATCTGCTTCACATCAGTTTCTATCCTGACCCGTTACTGATTATTGTCTATAAGGTTGAATCCTGTTTTAATGCATTTCTCGAAAAACACATGCTTCGTATTCGGCGATGATCACATGGTGTATCTTTCTGTGTGTAACTTGCTTTACACCAGAGACACGGTCAGTAATGTGCTGCGTAATGACAAGCGGCTCTGTGCATGCCGATGAAGTTCACATCCCAGCGCTGAGAACTGTGAGTCATCCACTCTGCCTGTGATTTGTGTACTTCCTCTGTGAGACACCAAGGACTAAACGTTAAGCGAGATTGGGCTCAGACACCTCAATCTTGATTCGGGAGAAAGTCCGCATTCCACTGCAAAATATTCTTCCTCTTCCGCGTGGCTCGTTAGTTCACTTCTTGCTTACAATCCAAATGCTTCAAATGTTATTAGTGTGAGCAGTTGTTTGTTTTCTCGCTGTTTTGGTTGGGATGATTAGAATTCTGCTCAGTGGCTCTGCTGGAAACAGTGGAAGGAGACAAAGGGTTGGGAGGATCGCAGCGAGGTTCTGTTTGTCTGTTGCATAGTATATATGAGCACACTCCGAACCTGGCCTCTAATCGCACTTGCACTGTTTGTGACTCAGATATACAGGTTGAACCTCTAATATATTTATCTGGAAACAACAATAACACAAAAACAAACAGACTTATTCTAAAGCTACATGGACTAAAGTATTGGCACACTTTACCGTTACTGACAATAAAATGCGACGTTACTATAATTGCGCTCTTTTTATTCAGTTAGGCTCTCTTAGCCATAGGACCTGCTAATTTACTCTAGTGTATCTGGTGGGGTGAGGTGGGACACATTACTGATAATGGGTGCATATGTGTGTGTTGGGGGTGGGAGTCAACCACATAACTGCTGATGATGATGATTGGCTTAGGTAGAGTACAATTCCATCGTTTGCCAACCAGAGTAAAGCATGCATAGTCACATACAGGCATGCATATTCGCAGAAGGAAGGAAGGAAAGCAAAAAAGGAAGATAAAGTAAAAGGCAGAAATTAAACGCATTGGGCTGAAATGGAAGAATATCACTGATCATCATCATAAATGTCTTTTATTACATTAAATATTTAAGTCGAGTTTAAACAGGATGATAAACACAGACCGTCTCATTGTGAGTTAATAGTTAAAACATCATTTTAAAAATTACCAGAGGCCATTCCAGCTGAGTAAATATTTGCAGGCAGAATTAAAGTAGATATCGCAAAGCCAAGGTGATGTAAACACGCGTGTCTTTCTGAACTCCCAAGACAAATAGGTTAACAAACGTGAGTAGAATTCTAAACTGCAGTATGTGAGGTGCATAGTCAATGCAAAGACGCAAATAAATGCAATTTCACGTTGGGCTACGCAGATGTCACGAGACGCTTGATGCATGAAAATGTGTGATGCATTCGCTGTGAACCCGGGATATTCGCCTGGATCGCATCTTCCACATTTCAACTCAGGCGGAAAATTTGCATGACACATTGTTGCTCAAGACAATCAGCGAAAGATCTTATCGTTTATAATATTATTGAAAAAGCTACTTATTGTACCCCGAAATGTAATCACGTGTAATCTAGAGTGAGTGTCACAATACACATATTTGTTTCCTGTTTGGTTTGAACTTATTATTACTACAATAAAAAAAAAATTCTATAGAAGCTTAATTCTTAGGGTAAAGAGGTCTGTGGTGTAGTCAGTGTTCCAGTTTATCTCAAAGGTTCAATAGAGCAGGACTTTCAACATCTTAGAGTTTGGATCTCCAGTGAGGGAAGTGAATAGTACGTGGCGGTGCATTTACAAGTACAGCATTTGGCAGACACCCTTTTCCAGAGCGACTTACATTTATCTCTTTTATACAACTGAGCAAGTAGGAGTTGAGGGCCTTGCTCAGGGGCCCAGCAGTGATGACTTGGTAGAGCTGGGAATCAAACCCACAATCTTCGGGTTGGTAGTCCAACACCTTTACCATGAGCCACCACGTCCCCTAATTTGGTACCCCATTTGGTACCTGGGCCTTCAGTGGGTTGATACACCTCTTAATACCACCACTATCATGTTGCAATTATGGAAACCATCAATACTAAACAAACACACAATATAACACGGTGTGGAATTACAGAGGAATAAAAACCATTTTTATTAAAGCAAGAAACCCGTTAACACAATTCCAAACCTTTAGACTACAACCACAACTGTACCACATACAGTCAGTGTTACCCGTTAGTACAATTTAATGAAACAAATATTAGAGTTGTTATTTAGGTTGTAAATGGAGGTCAGTGATTCTGATAGTGTTTAGACAGCAGAGAAGGACTTACTGGCCCTGGCGGCCCACCACTGATATAGAGACATTCTAGACAACTGTGTCCTTCCAACTTTGTGTGAATTAAAGGGTATGACAGGAAATTGGTCACAAAAAACTTTTGAACAAATAGTATGTGTCTCTATATATATATATATATATATATATATATATATATATATATATATATATATATATATATATATATATTGTCTTCGTGCTGGAGAGAGCAAACAGACTGTGCTGTATGTTGCTGTCCAGTTATGTAAAGTGTTTACATTTTTCTCTTCCTTAGTCAACATTTCACACTTTTCTTCTGTCAGACAAAAAAACACAAATAACATTTTTTGGCCACGACGTCCTGAAGCATCTCTACTAAATATAGATTGCTGATACTTTATGATAGTAATCTTGCCAATCGTTTTAGCGCTACGTACGCTTACTGGAACAGGCTGTAGTGATGTCAGAAACACTTTGATAGATTTATGGCACGTTGACAGTAGACCTAAGAATATCCATTGTTTGTGACAGACAGTAAGAGCATCTTGTCAGGGCAAAACACCTGCACAGCTATCAATCATTCCTCACTTACACATACAGTATATAAGTAAAGTACCCGAATTCTGAAAGTTCCTCACCCTCGAATACATCGCTATCGCTCAAGTCCATCGTATGATTTTTACCACTATTTGTTATTTTTCTACGTTTAATTTGCTGTAACAAAATTTGTTTGTTTTTAATAAAAACAGTAGCATTGCCATTTAATAAGTGGTAGCACAGTGGTTAGGGTGTTGGACTGCTAATTGGAAGATTGGGGTTCCCAAGTTGCCATTTCTGGGCCCCAGAGCAAGACCCTTTAACCGCCAATTGGTCAGTTGTATAAGAGAGATAAATGTAAGTCCCTCTGGATAAGGACGTCTGCTACTAGTTCACTTGTTTTAGTGTGAATGAATAGTTTAAGGAGGAAGTGGTGGCTCAGTGGTTGAGGTGTTAAACTGCTGATTGAAAGATTGTGGGTTTAATCCCCAGCACCACCTACGGACACTGCTGGGCCCCTGAGCAAGGCCCCTTAACCCTTAAACCCTGCCCATAACCCTGCTTAAATAAAGAAATGTCATCCTGAATAAGGGTGTCTACCAAATACCAGAAATGTAGAGTTTAAATGAATGCCTCACCGTGCTCTCTCTCCCTCTCTCTTTCTCTCTTTCACTTTCACTCTCTCTCTCATTTTCTCTCTTTCTCTCTCTTTCACTCTCTCTCTCTTACCCTTTCTTTCTTTTACTCACTCTATCTCTCTCTCTCTATCTCTCTCTTAGTCACTCACTCGCTCTTTCTCTCTCTCTCTCTCTCTCTTACTCTTTCTTTCTTTTACTCACTCTATCTCTCTCTATCTCTCTCTTAGTCACTCACTCGCTCTTTCTCTCTCTCTCTCTCTCTCTCTCTGTCTTTCTTTTACTCTCACTCACTTTCTCTCTCTCTCTCTCTCTCTCTCTCTCTCTCTCTTTCCATCTTTCTATCTCTCTCTTTCTTTCTCTCTCTTTTAGTCTTTCTTTCATTCTCACTCACTTTCTCTCTCTCTTTCTTTCTCTCTCTCTCGCTCTTTCTTTCGTGTATATGTAAGAAGCTGATGATGAGTTTAGACATAATTTAATGCCCTTTGTTATTTTATACATTTCTTAAAATAACCGTCTGGCCAAAAGATAATGATTAATTAATGAAATAAAAGGTCTTCTAAACGTCTGCTTATGTCCTACAACAAAGACACGATAGTCACTGGAGACTTCCCTGTTAGTCCAAGCAGAAAATCCACCTCTAATGATAAATCCGAACATTTGCAACTCATTAGACTCACTAATGCGGGTGCGGAAAAGCGAGACTGTTTACGTAACAAGCAACTTATAACCAGGAGTCATTCTAATCTAATGAAGCGTCCCACATGGTCACGTGACACCTCAACCTTACAATAGTGTCGATTAGTGTGGAATGTTTTATAATCATCATTTCTTCTATTTAGTGTCTATTTCATTTATTTACCATTTTAATATTGGTGGCATCTGAGTTCATGTGTTTTTTGCTTGGGGTTTTGTGGGCTGCTGTGTGTGTGTTTGTGTGTGTGCATGTACATGTATATGCTTGGTGCTCAAGTATGTTTTTTGTGTTTGTGTGTGTGTGTGAGTGTGTTAAGGATTATGCAGGGGTACTTTGGGAGTGTGTTCGTATATGCACATGTACAAGTGCCCAAATGGGTTTTTGTGTGTGTGTGTGTGTGTTTGTGTGTGTGTGTGAGTGTTGGGGCTTATGTGGGTTGCTTTGGGAGTGTATGCGTGTGTTAGGGTGCTCAAGTGGGTTTCTGTCTGTGCATGTATGTGTGTGTTTGGGGCTTATGTGGGGTGCTTTGTGAGTGTGTGTGTATGTGCACATGTACAGTTATGTGTGTGTTGGGTGCCCAAGTGCGTTTGTGTGTGTGTGTGTGTGTTTTGGGGCTTATGTGGGTTGCTTTCAAAGTGTGTGTATGTGCGCATATGCATGTATGTGTGTTTTGTGTTCATGTTTTCCGTTTTGCACATGTGCACATTTGACCCTATGGCATATCTTCCTGATGGAAAACGTATATAGATTTCACCACTAAAATATTACTTCCTGTGTGTGTGTTTGTGTGTGTGTATGTGGCCCCTTTTGTTTCCACAGTGGGGATCATAAGGTGTTCCTTTCTCTGCTGTCTATCTTGTCTCTCCTGTTGATTTTCCTGCTGGTCCAGCGACACTGTTCTCTGGTGTCTAAGATCGCCCTGGCGCTCGGCCTGCTGGGAGTTTACAGCTACCGTGCTGCTGTCGGGAGTGTCCTGTTGCCATGGCAACACTCATCCCAAACTATGTCCAAGTAAGTTCAAATATAACTAAATATTTCATTGATGGTATCTTATCTTTAGGGTGGCTCAAATGGTTAAGGTGCTGAGTTGTTAATCTGAAGACCACAAACACCTGGGTTCAAGCCCCACCTCCGGCAAGTCAACCACTGTTGGGTCCTTGAGCAAGACCCTTAACCCCTCCTGCTCCAGGGGCGCTGTATCATACCAACTTACTAAGATGGGATATGTGAAAAATGCATTTCGTTGGCTCTGTACCTTGCACAATGACAATGAATTGAATATACTTATATTTTAGGAACCCTTTCATACTGTTTATATTCCTTGATTTAACAGTACGCTTCCTCATAATCCCTCAGAATACCATCATAAATGCATGTCAACACTGAATTATGAACTTTGGATCTTTTTAAAATGCATAACTAGATCATTTATCCCTAATCAATATTTCAGACCACAGTGAGAGTCTATTGTTAAGGATTTACACCGCTCGTCTCTGGATAAAAACATCTACTGGCTGATGAAATCCTAGTCTATGCATTAATCACATTACGTCTGGATTATTGCAACGCTCTTGGTTTGCCTAAAAACATTATTGCAAAGGTTACCGTATGTTTAAACTTAGGAGCAAGGGTTCTTCCCTTCATCTGGTGGTTCTGCTCACATTACACCTCTACTGCAGCAGTTCACAACAGGGGGGTCCCGGCCCACAAAAGGGCCTCAGCAAGCTCTGTGCAGGGGTCGAGTCTTATTTTGAAAAGTGTTGAGCAGAAAGCATTTAGGAGAATAATCATATTGCATTAGCTAATGATCCATTGGTTTACCAAAAAATTTACAAATTTGTAATTTGTCCTCCACAAAAAGTCTCACTGATTCTCCTTCAGCAGCCAATAGTAATAACCCAGACATACTGGACCCAGGTGAGGAACCTCCTACCAATTCGGGTCGCATTATTGAATTGGATTGTTTGCTGCCTGCCCTAACCATTGTTTGTTGTGTCTGGATTACCCTTTTGCCTTGTAATCTGAATAGCTGTTTGCTACTGTTGACCTCTGCCTGCCTGGCTCTCACATAAAGCCTGTGTTTGGATCAACTTAATCCATCTCCATGATGGTCTACGTCCAAGCCATGCCAAGCAAGCAACTGCTATTGTTACAAAATACTCTGCCGCTGGTAAGGTTTATTTTAGAGTCAGGTAGTCAGAGGTCAACAGTGGCTGACAGGTATATAGAAGGCAAGGGCAAAAGGGTAATTCAGAAAAACGAGGAATGGTCAAGGCAGGCAGCAAACAAACATAAACATAGAAACAGTCCTTGGTCAAAACACTTGAAAAAAATGAACATAGAAACCTAGAACAGTGACTCTTGAAAATGCAAGCTGGCAAAGAACAACAAACCATGTTTAATGTCAATACTTAGCAAAAAGTCTGAGCTTGTGTGTGCCTTGAATAGTCCTCCAGGAGGAAAGAGAGGGGAGCATGGGATTGGTTCCCAGGTAATGGCTTCTGAGAAACGTAATTCTGTAGGGAATGGGCCAGATACCCTACAAAGATTGGTTCCCAGGAAATAACCTCTGGGAAACATAGTTCTGTAGGGAGTGGGCCAGATAGATACCTTACAGAGCATGGTTCTCAGGCAATGGCTTCTGGGAATCGTAGTCCTGTGGCAAGTGGGCCAGATACCCTACAGAGTTTGGTTCCCGGGCAATGGCTTCTGAAAACCATAGTTCTGTGGGGAGTGGGCCAGATTCCCTACAGAAATTGGTTCCCAGACAATGGCTTCTGGGAAGCATAGATTTGTGGGCAGTGGGCCAGATACCTTACACATGGAAAGTTTCCAAAAAACTTACAGGAAATGTTCTGCCCCTTTGCAACTTTACATTGCAGTGAAAATTAACAGGAAGTTACAGGATTTTGTGGAGATTTATTTAAGTGATTTATTAATAATTTATTTATCTAAATAAATAAGGGACTTACAATACAATATTAAACTGTATATATAAAGAATTATAAACATTTTTAGTCATAAGCTGAAATGCAAGAAAATGACATATTTGGCTTTTTAATAGCCTGGAGAATCTAAGGATTTTGTAAGAATCTTTTTTTATTAAATATCTCACATTTGCTTAGTCAGTGTATTTGCAACCCTACAGCAAAGTCAAAGGTCTGAAATAGATTCTCTTTAATAGATTCCTTTATGTTTGTTTTCAATTCAGCAAAGAGGCTCAGGGTATCAGCAAGGACAAATAAATACTTTTTCGTTAATAACAGTTCAACAGTTCAGCTAAAGCACCTTCTTATTCTAAGGGAGTTTTCCAATAAACTTATTTGTTATAGGGAAAATACTGCTGTGTAGTATTCATTAATTCATCTTCTATACCCGCTTATTCCCTAATTTGGGGTCACGGGGATCTAAGACCTACCTCAAAGAGCGAAAGACAGGAGGCCAGTTCATCACAGGGCCACACTCACACTCACTTCTAAGGGCAATTAATAATCAATTAACCTAACATACATGTTTTTGGACTGTGAAAACCGGAGAACCCGGACTAAACCCACATGGGGAGAGCGTGCAATCTCCACACAGAAATGCTCCTGTCTGGGAATCGAACCCAGGCCTTCTCGCTGTAAGAAAACAGTTCTAACCACTAAGCCACTATGCTGCCCGCTATGTGGTATTTCTTCATGAAATCTTAATGGAATCGTTGCTCTAATATGCATGGAAACTGCTCATTTTCAGAATGAATCTCGTTACACATACTCAAAAATTCCTGTGTATAAACGTAGTCACTGCTTACACAGTAGGAAATCTGCACTTCTTTTATTTTCTCAGCTGCAACAATGTCATGAACGAAATTAGTATCGGGTGATGCTTTCACAACAAGTTCTGACAATTCGATTGCAGTCTTATTCCTGCTTGTTTTGCACCCTACTGTTATGTCAGCAATTTTCTTTTTCCCCCCCATATATCCAATATTTATTTCTCATTACTTTCAAAGTAAAATTACAGCACGAAGAGAAGCAACTGACTGAATCAGCTGAGAGCACAGAAAAACTAGATAAGGAAAGGCGTGTGCTCTATTGTTCCCGCTTCGTCCCTGGTTTGATGTCATTGTTAGACCTTTTATAAAGAACAGATAAAAAAATCTGCAGCATCTTTCAAAGAATACTGCATTGTTGGTTTTTTACCTCAATGTTTCAAGGACATTTATATGCATGCACAGACTTCATAAAAAATTATACTAACACTGTTTAGGTCCTCACTTTGCTGTTAAAACAGCTTTAGTGTTTTGTAGCATTGATATTGTACCAGGTATTGAAATCATTTCTTCAAAATTCTGGTCCATGTTGACTTGATTGCATCACACCGGTATTATAGATTTTTTTAGGCTTTAAATCTCTGCTTCTACCCCATATTTAAAAAATGCTATAGTATTTTAAAGTAACTGTACTATTAAAAATAGTAGTAAAATAGTAAAATTCCCTGTAGATCCAAGGATTCAACGCGTTTATTGTCATTTGCACATTGAGGAAACAAGTTTCTCTGTACAATAATTTTTTTTTTTTTTTGCTGTCCACAGTAAATGTCGGAAAAAAAAACACAGAAATACAAATACTAAAATATTCAAGAAAATGAAAAGTATAAATAAAGTAAAGTAGACTAAACAGTGGGGGGGAAATGAGTACAATATTAATTATGTGCAAAATCAGCTTTATAATATGTGCAAAATAGCGAAATAGCAGCTGTAAATGATAAATTAAAGCAGCAGTAGATTGAAAATGTGCAAATTAATGCGACTGTTTTATTTATAGAGGTGACTCATATAATAGCAGCAGGGGAAGTGGTGGCTCAGTCGTTAAGGTGTTGGACTGATACATGAAAGACTGGGGTTTGATTCCCCAGCACCACCAAGCCACCACTGCTGGGCCCCTGAGCAAGGCCCTTAACCCTAATTGCTCAGTTGTATAAAAGAGATGAAAGTCCCACTTTGCTGGGAAGTTTATTCCACCATTTTGGTGTCAAAACAGAGAAAAGTCTTGAGGCAGACCTACCTTGGGTCCTAGGGGATGATGGGACAAGTCGTAGGGTACTTGTGGATCTAAGGGAGGATCTGTGGTGCTATGCGAGGAGTGATGAGTGCTTGGAGGTAGAAGGGTGCTGCTTCTTTTTTTTGGCTTTGAAGCAGGTATCAGTGTTTTGAATCTGATGCGTGTAGCTACTGGGAGCCAGTGGAGGATGCACAGCGGGTGAGGTGGTGTGTTCTTTCTGTAGTATGACAAATACTTGAATGAAGTAAGTTTTTCTAGTGAATACTATAAAATCAACAGCAATATCTGACCTTACTATCCGTGTGACTCAGCAGAAATCTAGACTTATTAGACCAGACTGCATTATTGCAGCCGTCAACTGTTGGTGAGTCTGTGCCCACTGCGGTCTCAGCTTTTTTTCATTCTTGGCTGACAGAAGTGAGAACTGACATGGTCTCCTGCTTATATAGTTTATCCCTGCATTCTGATGGTGATGCTTTTCTGCACATCACAATAGTAGACAGTGATTATTTGTTTGGACTGTAGCCTTTTGTTAGCTTTAATCAGTCTGGCAGTTGCGTATACAAAATTCTCAGATA
This sequence comes from Bagarius yarrelli, assembly GCA_005784505.1. Classification (NCBI taxonomy): domain Eukaryota; kingdom Metazoa; phylum Chordata; class Actinopteri; order Siluriformes; family Sisoridae; genus Bagarius; species Bagarius yarrelli. The sequence continues at coordinate 347,412 of VCAZ01000074.1, read as the reverse complement.
ATTTTCACCATTGTAGAGATTATTGTGTGTGCGTTGGGGGGGGGGGGGGGGTTGGATATAGAAAACAGCCCACCTGGCATCAGCAATCATGCCACTGCCCAATTCTCTCTCTGCCCCTAATCTCAGTAATGATATTGGGCATAATTTTGCACAAATTCTCATAGCCAAGTACGCTTCCCATATGAGTGGATGTTATTTTAACTGCAAGTCTCTCAGGGAAAATGGTAGCGCAGCGGTTAATGTGTTGGGCTGGTAATTGGAAGATCAGAGTTTGATTCCCAGCACCACCAATTTGCCACTGCTGGGTCCCTGAGCAAGGCCTGTAACCCCAATTGCTCAGTTGTATGAAAGAGATAAATGTGAGTCATTCTGGGGAAGGGCGTCTGCCAAATGTAAATGTAACTCTATAATAGGTATAATTAGTCAGTTCTTTGTACCAAGTAGAACACAAAGTGTGTCAGAATTCACCATTTTTTACAATGAATATACATAAATATATTTATTAACTTACATTCAGAATATATCGCTGATGAAAATCATTACATCAAATCATTACAATCAAATATATCGAGCTTTACACCCTCTGCCTCTTTCTACTCTTTAGATTTAGCGTGTTGGACAGCAGATGCCAATCAAAGTGTAAAGTTGAATCAGAAATGTAAACAGACACTTTAATTTGAAACCAGTAAAGTATTATTAAAAATTTCAGCAACACACACACACACACACACACACCTGGAGGAAGGACGGCGATTGTGTATTTCTTCCTGATTAATCTCCATGGATTGTGCTGACCCATTGTTTGTGTGCGTGCATTGTCTGTGAGTGTACATTGTCTGTGAGTGTGCATTGTCTGTGAGTGTATATCGTCTGTGAGTGTGCATTGTCTGTGTGTGTGCATTGTCTGTGAGTGTGCATTGTCTGTGTGTGTGCATTGTCTGTGTGTGTGCATTGTCTGTGAGTGTGCATTGTCTGTGTGTGTGCATTGTCTGTGAGTGTGCATTGTCTGTGAGTGTGCATTGTCTGTGTGTGCATTGTCTGTGTGTTTAAATTGTCTGTGAGTGCACACATTGTCTGTGAGTGCACAGTGCACATTGTCTGTGAGTGCACATTGTCTGAGAGTGTGCATTGTCTGTGAGTGTACATTGTCTGAGAGTGTGCATTGTCTGTGAGTGTACATTGTCTGTGAGTGTACATTGTCTGTGAGTGTGCATTGTCTGTGAGTGTGCATTGTCTGTGAGTGTGCATTGTCTGTGAGTGTTCATTGTCTGTGAGTGTGCATTGTCTGTGTGTGTGCATTGTCTGTGAGTGTGCATTGTCTGTGTAGTGTACTGTGAGTGTTGTCTGTGAGTGTACATTGTCTGTGAGTGTACATTGTCTGTGAGTGTACATTGTCTGTGAGTGTACATTGTCTGTGAGTGTACCTTGTGAGAGTGAGTGAGTGTTTACTGTGAGTGTGTGTCTGTGAGTGTCTGTGAGTGTACATTGTCTGTGAGTGTACATTGTCTGTGAGTGTACGTTGTCTGTGAGTGTCACGTTGTATGTGCACGTTTTGCTGTGAGTGTACATTGTCTGTGATTGTCTGTGAGTGTACATTGTCTGTGAGTGTACGTTGTCTGTGAGTGTACGTTGTCTGTGAGTGTACATTGTACGTGTAGTGTAGTTGTCTGTGAGTGTCTGTGAGTGTACATTGTCTGTGAGTGTACATTGTCTGTGAGTTGTACTGTAGTGTCGTCTGTGAGTGTACGTTGTCTGAGTGAGTGCACATTGTCTGTGAGTGTACATTGTCTGTGAGTGTACATTGTTGTGTGTACATGTGTGGAGTGTACATTGTCTGAGAGTGTACACTGTTGTCGTGATTGTGAGTGTCTGTGTGAGTTGTTGTGAGTGTACGTGAGTGTATTGTCTGACATGTGAGTGTACATTGTCTGTGAGTGTACATGGTCTGTGTGTGTGCATTGTCTGTGAGTGTGCATTGTCTGTGAGTGTGCATTGTCTGTGAGTGTACGTTGTCTGTGTGAGTGAGTGACTATTGTCTGTGAGTGTACACGGTGAGTGTGTCTGTGAGTGCACATTGTCTGTGAGAGTGTACATTGTCTGTGAGTGTACATTGTCACATGAGTGTCTGGGCATTGTCTGTGAGTGTGCATTGTCTGTGAGTGTGCATTGTCTGTGTGTGTGCATTGTCTGTGTGTGTGCATTGTCTGTGTGTGTGCATTGTCTGTGTGTGTGCATTGTCTGTGAGTGTGAGTGTACATTGTCTGAGAGTGTACATTGTCTGTGAGTGTACATGTACCATTGTCTGTGAGTCTGTGAGGTAGTGGTATGTGTATGAATTGTCTGTGATTGTCTGTGTGTTTAAATTGTCTGTGTGTGTGCATTGTCTGTGAGTGTACATTGTCTGTGATTGTACATTCGAACAGATTATTCCTAAAGATTAAAACTATAAGAATTCCCATCAGGTTCTCTCTTAGTTCTCATCAGGAGATGTGTTTTGTTTTAATGTTGATAATAAAAAAAGAGCTGTAAGTGCTTTTTAAAAAAGAAAAAAAAAAATGTACGAACACACACACACACACACACACACACACACACACACACACACACACACACACACACACGCACATACCGCACCACCATTCTTCATATCACTTTACTGAAGCTGTATAATTTAATTTTACTTTTGTTCAATTTTTCTTTTTTTATAATCGACGCACTCAGCAGACTTTATCCAAGTAGTTCATACAATAATATTGTGCGTCAAAGCCAGTGACCTATTAAGGAAAGTTGTATCTTTTTGGTAAACTGTTGATTGGAAGATTGTGGGTTCAGTTCCACAGGACCACAAAACTGCAAATATACGGGCCCCTGAGAAAGGCCCTTAACCTTCTCAGTTACAGGTCACTTTGGATAAGAGCTTTTTTTAATTTCTATAAATGTTAATATATTATTAATGATTAAAGTTAAAGTAAATAGTAAGATAATGGCCAAATGTGGGATGTGGTATTACAGTGGTTAAGGTGTTGCACCACCAAGTTGCCACTGCGGGGTCCCATAAACAAGACCTTTAACCCCCAATTGCTCAGAGATAAATGTAAGTCGCTGTGGATAAGGGCACATCCACATAAATGCGTCTACTTTAATTTTTTTTTACCACAAAGTTGAAGACGCACTGTTGTCTAGAATGTATGTTGTAGCAATTATTTCTAGGAGACCCAGCATGACATGTCCTATGTGTCCAAAGCCCCTGAACTCCATAAGGACATGCTGTGGTGTTGCTGGAGTGGACAATCTGAAGTATCCAACTTTTCTCTGCTAGTTTTCTGTGACAACCTGTAATTTCTACTTTTAAGCGTTTTTTTTCTATACAGAACTTGTAATGTTTAATGTCGTGAAGTGTTTAAAAGGCACTCGAGGAACTGGTGCTACACAACACAGCTACACTGGCACCTCGTGCGGTTTTCTCTTTTTCTTGTATATGTGTGAGTTCAACATGAAGGAATGTCAGTCTTATACTTCTGCGATACATTTTTAGAATGTGACATTTTGATATCTGACTCAATACCTGGCAACCCGCCTTTCTCTCTCCCTCTCTCTCTCTCTCTCTCTCTCGCTCACTTCGCTGACACCTTGCCATTATCATTATTTTAGCAGGTTTCGCACACCTACAGCAGACAGAAATACACAAGGCTGAGTGGCAGACAGCTCTTGAGAGCAATCAGCCTGAATTACTTAGCAATTTTTTTTTAAAAGTACTAATGAATGATATATAACAACGATGCTGATAAAACAGTCACCTTTATACTTAGATTTTAGCATGTTTTGCCTTTATTAATAGGACAGAGGGATGAAATGGGGGGAGATAAAGAGACAGGTGGGACCTGAAAGGACCCAAGCCGGAATCGAACCCGACTTGCCGGCTTGCGTACGGGTGCCGGCGCCCTAACCCACTACACCACGGAGCAAGTCGGCTTCAATTTCGGCTCGAGGTTAGGGTTACAGGGGTGTATTTGCAAAATATGTTTTGTTGCTATGGCGGCCAGTGGTCATCGCAACATCATGTTTTTTCTTCCGTAGGATCCGGGATGGCCATCGTTGTTGTGCCGTATTGAGATCTGCAAACAATAGCATACTGATTCAGCAGTAGATCTACAGGCCTGGAAGATAATGAATGCAGTTCTTTTTTATTGCCTCTTGTGTCCCAACCACCCACCCCCTTCACACACACACACACACACACACACCCCAATCGAATCTTTCCTTCAATCACTGATGACTGTTAAAAAGAAAGAAGCCTGCAAACATATTCAGTTCTTAAAGTGTCACTTTAGGATGCTTCCTGACTGCTGACAGAATTTTCTCTTTAAAATCCATTTGACTGCTTCATCTTTTGCTTCAAGAAGTTTGAAATGTATTACAGTAATAATGCGGCGCATGTATCGGGGAAGTCATTCCTCACAGACAGAATCTTTCTGTAGCAGCAGATTGTCTCCAGCGCGCTGGCTTTGAGCTCTTCTTCTACATTCTGTCGGTAATGAGTGGGGATGTTTGGCATGCTGCCACTGCATTCTTATGGCCTCTTTAAATGGCACAGTGGCATTTCTGTGCTTTCGGTTCCCGCAGGCTGTGCCCTCTTACTTCTTAGAGAGCATAGGCCAGACATGGTGGGGGAAACAATTGAATTGATCCACTTGAAGAGCATAGCCTGGGCAAAACCGGCATATGTTGAACATAATCTCAGTGGGCTCAGTGGCTTACATTTGCAGTTTAGGTTTTCGAGATGTCACTCAAAATGCTGACCATATAAATCGAATAACAGCCAAATATATTGAGAATTAACAGCTAAGGTAAATAGTGTTATAACATATATATGGTGGGTTTTCGTTACATGTGAGCCAAAATCATCACAATTAAAAGAAACAAACTATTTCAGTCTATTTCAATTTATTTAATACACAAGTTCTTATATATTATATATTTATATATATATATATATATATATATATATATATGTATAGATACTACATAGTAAGTATATATATATTTATTTATCTTTCATACAGGGTCACAAGGATCTGCTGGAGTCTATTACAGCTGTCTTTGAAAGGGCAAGGAGCAGGAGGGGTACACCCTGGATAGGTCGCCAATCCATCACAGGGCCACACTCACACTCACTCCTATCGGCAATTTAGAATCACCAATTAACCTAATATACATGTTTTGGGACTGTGGGAGGAAACCCACACGGAGAGAACGTGGAAACTCCACACAAAAAGACCCCTGCTGTGGCTACGAACCTAGGACTGTCTTCTAACCACTAAGCCATCGTGCTGCCCCTTGTCCCATTCTTAATTATTATTGTTCATACTTAAGAAACACATTATGACTGACATACAAAAGAAATCACTAACACATCAATAAGTCTTACAAACCAAAAAATTAGTTGATTGCTGTTTCTAAATTGCCCCTAGGTGTGACTGCGTGTGGTCGTCTGGGATGTACCTCTTACCTATGCCTTTTGCCCAATGACAGCTGGGATAGGCTCCAGCAGATACCCGTAACTCTAGTTAGAGATAAGCGGGTATAGACAATAGATGGATGGATGGAGGAACAGGCTATATTTTTTGGTACTAGGACCTGTAGTGTTCCCGAACAAATATCTGCTTGATATCACAGGAGCATTTGTGAGGTCAAGTGGTAAAAGGCTTGGGGCATTGTCAGAGTTCTTGTTTAATTCAAAGATGTTTGCTGGTGCTGAGGTCAGTGTTCAGTGCAGGCCACTTGAGTTCTCCAACTTCAGTAGCCCTTGAGTTCTCCAACTTCAGTAGCCCATGTTCAGGTGCAACATCATTTAAATGCATGTCATGTTGTGTGTTTCCAAGACTGTAGCAACATTTTTGTAGAAAGACCACATATAGCTGTGATAGTCAAGTATCTCGTACTTTTGACAGTACATTCTGTTTTCAATATTTAGTATTGCCTAAGGATGCACAAGCTCTACCTGGCCTGCATCGGTTGCAGAACCAATGCAATTACAGAGTATAGCTGGACTCACAGCTGGTCAAAATTTGAACTGATTTACCTGAAAAAGCAACAGCTGCCTGTTGCCAAAGTGTCACTATTCTTTACTCTATTTTTCCAAATGAGCTTTTTTTTTTTTTTTTTGTTTCCTTTCCTGTCTCTGTGGGAGCAAGTTGTAATAAAACATGACGGAACATCTGCTTTTCTCCTCTTGCTTGAGAGCTCAAGCTTTCTTAGCATCTCTCTTTTCCCACACTGAAGCAGGATGCACACTAATCAGACACGCTGCTAGTCCCAGTGCAGGCTCTTTTCTGCCCTTTGTGATTCGGGCACATCAGAATTTTACCTTCCTCCACTGTTGGGTATATTAAATCCCATTTTTCCACAGCAACATATTTAAATGCTAATTTCTGTTTTTAATATGGATTTGGAACAGATTTCATCTACTAACTGTAGTAATATTTGCTACTCCCATCACAAGAAACTTCCAGTAGGTTAGATTACCTTTATTCGTAATTTCTTCATTGATTAGTTTAGACTTTTTACATTTATACTTCTGACATTTTAGCAGATCCCCAGATCCAGAATGACTTACATTTATTTTTTGGCAACTAAGCAGTTGAGGGTTATAGGGCCTTGCTTAGGGGACCAGGAGTTTGGTGATGCTGGGAATTGTATCCGTGATCTTCTGATTAGCAGTACTACTTTTTAATCACTGAGCTACCACTTTCCCAACCATGGTTGTAAGTTTTTCTTCTACAGACACCGAAAAATGGGATTTAACTGTAAGTAGTAAATTGATTCGATTTAACGATTTTCAAGTTTACATCTGACCTACAATAATCTAGGCACCACCAGATTTCCGTAGACCCCTGACGTTGTCTCAACGTCTATTAGGGAACTCTACCGCCCTCGTTGAGCATCAGTAATATAGAGATATAACAATCATTGAACACACACATGTTTTAAAACTGTGAAACATACACTATATGACTAAAGATACTGTATATGGACACCTGACTATCTCACCTGTCTGTAGGTGTTAGCAAAGATTGTTGTACAGTATTTTTTTAAATACTGTAGCATTTTCCAATGTCCCTTCGCTGAAAGTCATGGACTAAACATTTTGCAGCATGATGCCCCAATGCTTAATTTAAGTTCCACTAAGACATGATTTACCAAAGGTGGAAGGGAAAAACAAGCAGTCGGCACAGAAGACTTAATAACTGGGATATGTAAGTGTTATGGTCTGGTGTCCACCTTTAAACTTTCAAAAGACTTTTGACCAAACTTGGTCCTGGAGGGCTGGTGTCCTAGCTCCAACCTTAATCAAACACACCTGAACCAACTAATCAAGATACTGCTAGGTATACTTAAAACTTACAGGTAGGTGTGTAAAGGCAAGTTAGTGCTAAACTCTGCAGGACACCGGCCCGCCAGGACTGAGTTTGGTCACCCCTGCTTTAGAATATAACCCAGTCAAGCTAATCTAGGAAAAGTTTGGACAAAATGTTAAGTTACTGCCACTAAAATCCGTACTTGTGATGTTGTTCCATGACTCTGTCAGCTTCTTTATGTACCTGCCTAAAACAGAGCCGTTGCCAGGGATTTGTAGTCATAGTAACACATTTCTGTGTGTGCTATTGCCATTTTGTCATCTTAAACGGAGAAAGAGGGGCATATCACAATTGCATAATTCGCTGTATACTACCTTTGAAAGGATTTTCTTCGGACTGGTAGTAATTCCACACAGTGTTTACGATTTCGGAAACTGATAGTTTAATTCTAACGTGAGGTTTTACCCATAAAAATGTTTAGAGCTGCAACTCTGGTACCAGGTCTGTAAAGCAAAACATCATGTCACAGTGTTTAGAGGTTTTTCTGCCTTTACTTTTATCCTCAAAAGTGAACTAGGATTTAAGCCATTTCTATCCGAGCTTCTGAACCACTTACAGATACAATTCATCCTAGTTGTCAGCAGACAGGAAAATTGGAAGGAAGGCAACATGTCTGTGTTTTCTGCATGAGGTGGTGTCTTTGGAGCTGTGATCTTAATACACAGATAAATGTCTTGGTTGTTTTCATTATTGTCAGAGTTTGAGATGCCAGCATGTGTGCATTATGCAGTATGTCTCGTCTGTTTAGCTCTATACGTTAGTGCACGTATCTTCAGTACTATTGATCTGCCGAACTCCAGCAGCTTGGGCCAGACAAACCTTTAAACAGCAGGGTTCTGTCAATATTGATCTCTGCAGTGTGTGTGTGTGTGTGTGTGTAAGAGAGTGTGTGTCCAAGTTTGTGCAACTGAATATTTTGGTGGAAATGCAAGAAAGTGGTTAGGACAAAAGGCTGAACTTGAAGACTCAGATATAAATCGTGTAATTTCAAGTATTTAGATGTCTATGGCATTGATTCAGTAATCTTCAATATTTCCAAGGTACACTGGGTACAAGAAATGGTCACCTAGAAATTGCAGGCCACCATCAGGCCAGCATGTTGGGCCACTAAAAGTATATGAGGTTGGAGCCCCCACCAAACCTATTTAGCACCGAACATACGTTTACTGCTAGTACTGTTTCTACTGATAAACCAGATCTCTAAGGCCTGTAAAGTGCGTAAGCCCTTAGAATTAGCAGCGCCCTTGGCCAACATTTACATACCTTGTTCACCATCAGTTTCACCATAACATGATTTGTAAGTTAAAAGAAAACCATTAGAACCCAGGAGAAACCCACATGGATGCATGGAGACCATCTTAAGCACAAACAGTAACCTTAGCTCAAGATTAAACCCTGTTTTAAAATCAAATCTTATATATATCCAGAAAAGTTTCAAATGCAAAAATCTTTATCACATCCTCTAGGGGAACCGGTGAGGCACACTTCGTCTACATCTTCATCCTTGGAATCCTCTTCACCGGTGTCAAGGACTTGCTGCGTTCTCAAACGATGTCGTCAGTGATGGATGGCAGATGTATAAAAAGCAGAGGATTGTGGGAGGTTTACAGTGGCATGGTGCTGCTTGTGGCACTGCTGTTCCGAGCTCACAATCTGCCCACACTGGCTTGCTGCCTGCTCATCCAGACCCTCATGGCTCAGTTCATCTGGAAGAGGCTGCACTATGACGCCGCCCAGACCACCATTATGCACTACTGGTTTGGACAGGCCTTCTTCTATTTTCAGGTAACGGCAGCTCACATGCTGTCCGGGTTTACATTGTGTAATTTTGGCCCTGATTTGGTCTAAGACATATTTTGAAATTCTTAAAGATTCCTATAATCCTACGCTAAAATTGTCGTTAATCTCTAGTTCACCAACAGCCAATTAATTGACATTGCGATCACTTTTTAACTCCAGCAAAAGTTTAGGTTTTTATCTATTGTGTGACAAAGGAACCAAAAGGAGCGCCAAATAAGATAACACATTTAGTGTGACAACTTCGAACCTTTCCAGAAAAACATCAAAACAAGGCAAAGCATAAGCAAAATAAATGCTACCTAAAAGGTAGTAATTATTACTACCTATTAGGTGCTAGCTAGCATTCCGAGAGGTTACTGAAGATGCCACGAATTGATGTCGTAAAACTCTGGACAAGGTTTCTGGTTTGATCTGTTTTTGACACTTCTTGACTGTTGTACAGTTTGACGTTACGACTACTGAGATCCTACAGTGTGACATGGAAAACATTTGTACAATTGCACAGTCCACAGCCTGGATATAATTATATAATAACCTCCCCACTCCTGGAAATGCTTTTGACTAAATTTTGAGGTGTTGTTATGGGAATTTTCCTATTTAGCCATTAGCATTATTCAAGTTCAGTGACTAACGTTGGGTGCGAAGGTCTAGATTTCATTCAGCATTTCTGTTAATAGGGACGAGTTTAGGACAATTTGGGGAAAACACACTAATGTGGGTGTGCTGATGAGGTGTCCACAAACTTTTGGCCATATAGTGTAGCTGCAGAAAAATTCCTCTTAGGTTTGAATCATCGTTTATTTTCTGAATATTAATCATTTTCTAAGCTTTAAAAAAAATGGTGGAAAAACCTCTGGACTTACACTTCTGTTTTGTGTGTGTGTGTGTGTGTGTGTGTGTGTGTTAAATATGTTTAATAGTGCTTGCCTCAGGCTCCCGAGACACCCTATTTTCTGCAGCAGAAATTCAATCTGCACACTGAATAGGAGACAATGTGTTCAATTATGTGGTCCTTTATAAGCGCTGGTCTGATTTAAAAATATTAATGCAAATTATACCGAGAAGTCATTTTCCTCTTACCTGGGCTAGTCCTTAATATTTTTTTTTATTGAAACCACAGACCAGGTCAGCTTTTATTAGAAATGTTTATTGCCTATTTTTTAGTGGCTGATTCAGCAAAATGTTGTTAATTTGCAAATTTCTTAGCTGAAATAGTCAAAAGCTTTTATAAAACAGTTTTTTTTTTGGTTTTTTTTTTGTACTTAGCTAAATGTATCGAAACATCAACTTTCTTTATGACATACAGTATATACTGTGCGCACATTTCAGCTCAAACAACTTGTCAAAGTCCATGTCTCATCCCTTTATCCCTTAATCGCTTGTTCTTCCGCGTTAAAGCGTCTGCTAAATGCCAGAAATCTAAACGTATATGCAATAAACTAAAAACAAAACAGCTAAGCACAATGACGATGTAATGTTTCCAGCTCCCAGCCACAAGAGAGCACCCTCACCCGAATACTAGCGGGTCACCTCCAGCTTCATTTCCGGTGTCACTTCCGCCCGCTAGGCTTTATAAGCTAGCGGCACAGTCATCATATTGTGAAGTATTGTTGGCCTGTCTATTTACTAAGCGTTTATTTCATGTCTATGTAGTTTCGGTTTCGATCTATGCTACGGTTTGTTCACGAGTTTAATCTTTGGGATTCTGTTTTGGTTGCCAATCTCAGTAGTGTGTTTTGTTTACCGACCTTGACCCAACTAAGCTTTTGTCTTCTCCCTATTAACGCCATTTTCTGAGATTGGCAACCAAAACAGAATCCCAAAGCTGAAATAGTCAGAAGCTTTTATAAAACACCGACTGTTTCTTCACAGACAAACATAAGAGACCAATAAATGACAAGATAAATCAAATCTAATTAATATAAGCAAAATGCTGCATCTATAATTGCATACTGCTTGAGTACATACTACGTTTAACTAAGTACACACTACCCAATCATTTAAAAGGTTGTTATAACATGGTTATAATATGATAATAAATGTATGAATGAAATTCGAACGCGATACATCTGTCCTGCCTTACATTGTCATACATAAAGTCGGGTGATGCTTCGCTTTTTAAATACGAATCGTCATTTCTCCTGTAAGCTAATGTGTTTTTTATTTATGTACTTAAGAATCCAGGTCAAACTTACATAATGTTTTTCGTGATTTCGGACACAGCCAAAGCAAATAATTATTCACTTAAAACAGTTATGTTAAAAATGGCCTAATAAGCCAATGGTGGGTTAATATAGCACCTACCTATTGCTCGGTTATTTCCACCCTTTTCTTTGGGTAGTATATTTTACTTAATGTAATATTGGTAATTTTGTTTTTGCTTGGAATGCTATCATGCTACATTAATACAACATTTGTTCATCCTTACAACTTTATAGATAGACTGTTTAATTATTTAAGAATTTAAGTCTCGGTGTCACAGATATAAAACAGCCAAAAGCAATTAATAGTTAAAAAATAGACATATTTGTATAGAAAATGCGACAATATTAATGTGTGAGGGCTTATTGTCATTTTCTAAAGAAAAGTAAAGGACGTATATGAGTAAATTTTATGACATCAACTCACCCATCAATATTCTCTGCTGGTTGTACCGGTCAACTGTTCCAATTTAAATTTTAACCCGTCTGGTTGTGTTGTTATACAAACAACCCAATAAAAGTTCAATTAAACTCAACATAATAACCCAATATATCTAATGCAGATGTGGGGTACAGTGAATAACCCAACGCTTTTTCAGAGTATAGGTATAACAGAAGTAGTGATTTAGACCAGTTTGGTGTTTGCCCTCTGGTGGCCTGATTATGTAATGTCCCATATATCTTTAAGTATATGTATAATCTGCGAACGCTCCGACAAATAAGAGAACAGTTTAAGCACTGCTATTAGCTCAGTTACTGTATAGAAATACATTCATTTTGATGCCTACATAAAATGCAGAGCAGGATAAATTCCCTTACATCCAAAGACAATAGGTCTCCCTTATACATCATATATGTTTTGTTGGTTCAATCCATTTTCCCACTCTTTTCTCTGCAGTTAATTCATTTCCATGTCATTGATCACCACCAGTTGTTCAGTTTTCTTTACTCTTCATCACTTTTTTTTCTTGTCTTCTCAGGGAAACTCCAATAACATAGCGACAGTGGATATCTCAGTGGGCTTTGTGGGACTGGAGAGCTATGTGGAGGCTCCTGCTGTCTTCCTTACTGCGTTTAGCACCTATGCAGGTCCGTTGCTCTGGGCCTGTCATCTGGTGTGTTACCTCAGCTCAGAACGAGACAGGTATAGCACCCTTTTTTTTTTTTTTATTAATAGCCATATAAGCAGTCTAAGAGAGTCACAAGAGACATAGATTAAAAAAAAAAAAGAAGATGATGCAAGGTTTTCTAAATCACAAGCATATTGGGTAGTGAAAGAACTCAAGTGTCCAGCTCAGAGCATTAAACACCTTTGGGATGCTTTGGAACAACAGCACCACAGACATCCTAACCTGACTTTAGTACCCAATGTCCCACAGGCCCACTTCAGAATCTAGTGTAAAGTAGTGATGGGTTGTTCTTGAACGATTCATTCATTTTGAACGAATCTTTAATGTGACTCGGGGAGAACAAGTCATTCAGTTTTGATTTATTCAGTTGTGCATGCGGTTCTTTTTCCCGGCTCAGACTGCATTGGTTAAGCATATTGGGTTGTCGCATGATGCACAAACGTCTCAAATCAGTAATTTATACTGATGAATATAAATAAGTAATTTATTTTGCTAAAACAAACGAAATGAATCAAAAAAAGCTTCATTAATTTTGAATGAACGAGACTCAAATAGAGTATAGAATTAATATAGAATTAATAGTGAAACTTAATTTTGGATTAGTATGCATTTAATGGTAAGGTGTCCCAATATTTTTGTCCATATAGTATAGATACTTCCACAGCTTAGTAGGAAAAAAAAAGTTTGTTTTTTTCTGCCACAAATGTTTCTAACCGTCAGTAAAAAGTAGGGCTGAACGATTAATTGAAATCGAATCTCAATCGCGATTTAAAACTCTGCAATTAGCTAATCGCAAGAGGCTGCGATGTGAATGCGATATGAAAAGTCCCAGAGCAAATGCATCACTGCATTCTTTGAGTGACAGTCATACCAGCCAATCGAGTGTTCACAGCTCTCTGCGGCAATTTAGCCTGTTGGCAACGTGTGTGTAACGCCCACAATTAAAAAACAGAATGGGAAACGCGATGGAGTGGGATTATGCCTTCTTCCGAGTCTAAATGATCATTTTGACAATTAAAATCCCAAAAAACAGCATGTCTGTAATATGGGATTATTAGGGCTTTGAAGTGACAGACACTGAACAAAAAAAGGTCATTTGCAAGTGTGAAAAAGCACCACAGGCGGCTGTTTGAGGAGTGTGTTGCTGAAAAGTCGTCTGCGAGTGACACTCCATCTAATAGCGAGCAACAAAGTACAATTTCAGAATCATTTGCGGCTGTTACAGCATATAAAATGACGTTAAAAACACCAGATCACCAACCGAGGAATTTAAAAACCTCATCCGGGTGTTGGATAGGAAATAGAAAATTTTCTCTCACGCGTATTTTAGCCGTGTTGCAATATGGGAATAAAGTTAAGACGGAAATATTTCACTATAACGACAGACCCGTGGTTCCCGTATCTTAGTTTCACTCGCTGTAGACTTGACTGTAGACCACACGGGACAATTTATTGCGCATGGACTAAGAAAGTGTTTATCCAAGAGGGAGGGACAGACGTCCTACTGATGATGTAGCTTAACTACCTGCCTTATTTCAAATAGAGCTTGTTTACAAAATAAAAGTCTTTTTTTGTCTTTTGTCTTGAAGTGATTTTTACTAGAAAAAGAAATATATTGGGTTTATTAATAAACGCTGGAATAATTTAATATCTTTGTTTTTTTTGTCTGTAAATGCAACTAAAATGCATTTAGGCAGTACAGGCTGGATATTATTATTATCTGCAATAATCTGACGAAATACTTTGAAATGGAAATCAAATCCCAGCCGATTTTACATTTAGACTTGTGGCATTCAAATAATTTATTCAATAACGCTGATTAAAAGTTTTGTTAATCTAAATAAATAAAGCTGGTTATTATTATTTGCCTTTGGCACATAATTGAATTCAGAGATAAAAACATGTCTGCTAATTATATCAGATTATCATATATAGGATTGGTTTCTGTCATTATTAGCATATTTATGTGGAGATTTCCAGCTATGATGCATGCATATAGTGGTTTTGGAGAGCAGTGGTGAGACCAGCTAGGTTTAGAGAGTGGAGCTTGAGCATTATATGGTTTAGAGACAGTGGTGAGACCAGCTATGATGTATGGTTTAGAGACAGTGGTGAGACCAGCTATGATAGTATGAACCAGCTATGGTATTTTAGAGACAGTGGTGAGACAGCCAGCTATGATGTATGGTTTAGAGACAGTGGTGAGAGCCAGCTATGATGTAAGACCACTATGGTATGATTGGTTTTAGAGACAGTGGTGAGACCAGCTATGATGTATGGTTTTAGAGACAGTGGTGAGAGCAGCTATGAGGTCTGGTTTAGAGACATGTGAGACCAGCTATGATGTATGGTTTAGAGACTGATGAGTGGTGAGACCAGCTATGATGTATGGTTTAGAGAGAGACAGCTATGGTATGTTTAGAGACAGTGGTGAGAGCAGCTATGATGTATGGTTTAGAGACAGTGGTGAGACCAGCAGTGGTTTGAGACCAGCTATGATGTGTTAGAGAGATGTATGGTTTAGAGACAGTGGTGAGACTGTATGGTTTGTTAGAGACAGCTATGATGTATGGTTTAGAGATGTAGAGACAGTGGTGAGACCAGCTATGATGTATGGTTTAGTGGTGAGACCAGTATGTTTAGAGACTATGATGTGGTAGAGAGGGTGAACCAGCTATGATGTATGGTTTAGAGACAGTGGTGAGAGCACCAGTGAGCTATGAGCTATGATGTATATGACAGTTTTAGATGTATGGTTTTAGAGACAGAGACAGTGGTGAGACCAGCTATGATGGTTTAGAGACATGGCAAGAGATGATGTATGGTTTAGAGACAGTGGTGAGACCAGCTATGATGTAGTGGTGGTGATGTAGGACATGGTTTGAGACAGTGGTGTATTTAGAGAGAACCACTATGAGTGGTATAGAGATGAGACCAGCTATGATGTATGGTTTAGAGACAGTGGTGAGACCAGCTATGATGTATGATGTATGGTTTAGAGACAGTGGTGAGACCCAGCTATGATGTATGGTTTAGTATGGACAGTGGTGAGACTATGTGGTAGAGAGAGACCAGCTATGATGTATTGGTTTAGAGACAGTGGTGAGACCAGCTATGATATGGCTTAGAGACATGAGGCTATGATGTTGGGTTTAGAGACAGTGGTGAGACCAGCTATGATGTATGGTTTAGAGACAGTGGTGAGACCAGCTATGATGTAGAGACATGGTATGGTTTAGAGACAGTTGTGAGAGCAGCTATGTATGTAGGGTTGAGAGACAGTGGTGAGACCAGCTTATGTATGATGTATGGTTTAGAGACAGTGGTGAGACCAGCTATGTATGGTTTAGAGCTATGGTTTTAGAGACAGTGGTGAGACCAGCTATGATGTATGGTTTAGAGACAGTGGTGAGACCAGCTATGATGTATGGTTTAGAGACAGTGGCACTGAGAAAGAAACAGGTGGCAGAGCTAAAAGTGGCAGAGCTGAAGATGTTGAGGTTTTCTTTGGGAGTGCCAAGATCGGACAGGATCAGGAACGAATTCATTAGAGAGACGGCTAATGTTAGATGTTTTGAGGAAAAAGTCAGAGAAGACAGATTGAGGTGGTTTGGACATGTACAGAAGAGGGATAGTGAATATATTGCTAGAAGGATGTTAAAAATGAAGCTACCAGGCAGAAGGTAAAGAGGAAGACCAAAGAGGAGGTATATGGATGCTATAAACGAGGACATGAAGTTAGTGGGTGTGAGTGAAAAGGATGTAGAGAATAGGGTTAGGTGGAGGCGGATGATTCGCTGTGGCGACCCCTAAAAGGGAACAGCCGAAAGGAGAAGAAGAAGATTTGTGAAATTTTCACTCTAACATTTAAACGTTAACGTCAGGTAATAGAACTCGTTAAATAAGGAATAAAACATTATTTTATCTCATTGGAAAATAATTACCATGTGACGCAGCGTATCATTACTACCCGGGATTTAATAACTTTCTTCAGCAGTTTCCTAAGTGTTTTATTCATGCTATACCACAGTGCGCGGCCAGTGATTACATTTTTCCGCATTGAATAATTGAACTTTGTGAAACAGGCCACGTAATTGCATGAGAACAGCTTGTTCTTGTTATCCACTGAGTTCTAGGTTTTAAACAGCCAGAAATAGTGACTCTCTTGACGTTAAAAAAAAAGACAGAGACGAGTTCTAACTCGTATGTAAAGAATACATATTGGGAGATGATTCAGGTAAAAATGATATAATAGAGATGTCTCTGCTAAATTAGCGATAATTTGTTTACATTTTTTCCTTACTAAAATGTCCTTAACAGTCTGTCTTACTGGGGGGGGGGCTTTATTTCTGTCTCCGCAAATCACACACATATGTCAACAATGTGTAATAATTCTCTCTCTCTCTCTCTCTCTCTCTCTCTCTTTCCAACCTTTACATGCATCACTGATATTTAATTGCAGATTATTACCTCATTATATGATACGAATCAATCATATTAGAGACATTAGTTTTCATGACACTCAACAGAAGATGAACAGCAGCCGTAATATGGAGACATTAGCGTCTTGCCGGTGTTGGGAGTGCGATCAGATTGATAGATTAGTGTACTAAAGTAAAAAAAATCACAAGCCCATGATCTGGTCTTACATATTATTTTTATATTGTGTTAAAATAGTTGTCCTTATATAAGTGTGTGGACTGTTCAGTGGAGGAAATGTTCTTCTGTACGGCTAGATGTTAGCGTAAAAGTTTAATGATGCAGAAGTGTGTTTGAAAGGTTCCAGTTGCATTCCAGCGCTTTTCTGCCAGAACCCCAACTATCAATTCGGTCACAAAGCACTCAAATAAAACCTAAGTGTGTGTATTCTGTTGTTTTTTTACATTACTACAAACACACACCCACGTTTAATTAAAAAGTTGTCAACTTTTCCATAGGCACAGCTTCAGACACTAAGCCTAGTAAACACTGGCTGAACATCTGATGCTTAGGACATTTTGAAAGTCACTCTAATTGGTTGATTCTACCGGATGTCCAAGAGCTGTTGGTGTTTTATTATTATTATTATATTTATATATATATATATAAATCAGCAAAAAGGGTTCTTGGATATGTTTTAAGGTTTTTTTTATATGTATAGCAAAAAGTGTGTTGAAAAAAAACTTTTCAAACTCCACTGTTATTAAAACCAGTAAATTAACCAGTGCTGTAAATGGGCAACAAGGAGTAGTTACCCAAGTCAAGTGTGTACAACTTGCAATGTGTTCATGCGAGCAAATTTAGGCAGCCAACGAAAACTAGTTTTCTTCTAAAACTGAGATTGGCGGCACGGTACAGACGCTTTTTAAAAATTAATGACGGATGAAGGATTCGGTGTCTACAGTCTTGTCTGAGAGATGATTTTGCCCGTCTGGATTAGATACTCGGATCTGGCATGAGCTGCTGCTCTGACTGACTCTCACATACGCTAAATAGGGTCTCACACATTTTGGGCCAAGCGATAGCAAAGCAAGTTTGCCTTTGTGTCTTTACTTTTGCAGTCTCCTAACATACCAGCACACACTTACAGATACCCTCTTGTCCATCCTTCTTCTGCGGAGATGATTTTAGACACCTTTCAAATGTCTTATGAACTGTAAACTTTCTGTGACAGCATCTTATTCACACACACTTAGTCTGAATGCTGGATTTAATTGGGGACCACCCACCCTAGATTCACCCCGATCGCTGGAAAAGAGACCAGAGGATGTGCCAAGGTTAAAAAAAACTCTTGTTGGAGCACGTTTTCAATTTAATTTCAACAGGTGCTCTGTGTTATGGGTTTTGAAGATTGTTCTGCGAATAATCCAGAACCTCCGTGTCTGGGAGTTGTATATTAGAATTGTAAATGCCTTGATGGCCGGCGGAGGGTCAGGAAGGACAGGAATGAAGGGAATAAAAACCCGCATAATGCAAAAAGAATAAAAAAAAAAAGAGGGCTCTGTCAGACAGCTTGACACAAATTGTTGCAGGCGGAACTGTGGGGTGTTGATGGCGAATATTCAAATGCGACAGTAAAGACAGAGAACAATCTAGGGAGCTAGCAGTGTTGCAGGCTGTGCGGAAGGCTAATTAACTGCTGCTCTTGCATCGGATTTCTGGCACTCGCACACAAGAATAATGTTAAATGGAACAGATTTATAAAATACCAAGATCATTTTAACTTCCACACAGCCGTCAGCGAACTGAGATTAAGCAATAAACGATTATAGAAATATAGCTGTGTTTTCACCTGGCCATTGATTCGATTTTGATGGAGTTGTATTAAACATCTGCACTATTGATAAAATGCTAGCATCAATTAGGCCCCCCCTCCAGTTTTTCCCTTTCTTTCTCCTTCGCTCTCTTTCTGCTCATACTTTATCATTTTTACGCTTTCTCTCTCATTTCTCACACTCTGTCTTTCTTTCTCTCTCTTTTCCTCTGCCCCACAATGACGCACATTTTCTTACTTAAGCTTCACTTGTGCTGACACAAAAGAAAACACTGAAGCATCTATATATAAGTGGCTCTGTCCCAAAGTGAAATCTGATATCAACACCAACAAATCCATATGGCCCCAACATCCGCCCTTGAACCACTGAAAAGCAAACCAAAGCATATTTTTTATCCGCCACAGCATGTTTAACCTCTGCTATCCTTTTTTTTTTCTTTCTTTCTTCTATTTGTAGAAGCAAAATGTTTTCTAATTTTTCTTACAGTAATATCTCACTACTCTGGATCAGATACACTTCATATTCCAAACTGCTACCGCAAAGTTGTCTAGGATGTCTTTGTATGTTGCATCATTACATTTTTCCTTTACTGGAACTAAGAGACCCAAAAACTGTTCCAGCGTGACGATGCCCCTGTGCAGAAAGCTCTGTTCTAAAAAGACATGTTGTGTTATGGTGTCCTGCATACAGCCCTGAACTCAGCACCTTTTGAATGATCTGGCTTTACACTGACTTTACACTCCTTAACCAATTTTAGCACATGGACTTTCTGTGCAGTAAAGGTGATTCTGATTTTATTGTAGAAACTAGAGGAAAGCTTTTCTAAAAGTATAGGAGGAGGAGGAGGAGAATTGTAAGAGAGAGTAAGACTAAAGCCAGGCTTACGCTGTGCAATTTTGTTTGGCCTTGATTTGTCTTGATTTGAGACAGATTTTAAAATCCTTAAAGATTCCTATAATCCTATGCTTTTGATCACTAGTTTAACACGTTCACCGTCAGCCGATTAACTGGCGTTGCAATCAGTCTTTCCTACCATAAACTTCTGGCAGCGTTAGAAGATTTCAAACACTTATCTTCAGCCTGACTTCTCCTTTAACGACCCTAAAACCAAAAACAGATTGGAACGCCGAACATGATGATGCAATTAGCACGAAAACTACAAACCACCTTGGGAAAATGTCGAAACGTGTTCAGACAGTACAAAAAAAAAAAAAACTAATATGGCATGTCATGAGCATAATAAAAGCTACAGATTTTGTTTTTGTTTTTTTGCTAGCTACCACTTAGCGCACACTCATTATGACATTATGACAACGGGGACTTTTCAGTGTGACACGGAGATCATGTTCGTACAGTCTGACAAGCAACAATCGTAAAAACTCGGCGTAAGACTAGGATTTATATAGCACGGCGTATATATTAATGAAGAGTTAATACTATAAAAAACTAAATACTTCGGCAAAAACACAGTCTTCTAGTTTTGTCTAGTAACTTGTAAAGTTTGCAATATTTACTACAATTTATCAATTTACTAGAGTTAATACTGTAGCACACTAAGTACTTTTTATTGGCATCTTTGCATTAGTGACCTCTAGTATCTTATCTTCAGGAACAATATTCTGGGTCTGTTACTGTCTTTATTCTACTTGCCGCTTTTATATTTGCTCACGGCATTCACGTTATTCGTCATTCGTGTTTTCGGGGGCAAACAAATGAATAGCGCCATAGGAACGTTCTCTTTTTACAATAGGTTCTTTTTTGGTAACCAAAAAACAAGTGTAACTTTCAGGGTTGTTCTATAAACATTTCCAGAATGGCATGCAAATGATACCGGTATCTGACCTGGAGGACCAGGAAGACCCGGGTTCAAGCCCCACCGGCGCCAGTCTGCCACTGTTCTGTTCTTAAGCAAGACCCTTAACCTTTCCTGTACCAGGGGCGCTGTATCATAGGTGACCCTGTGCCCTGACCCCAACCTTCCAAGATGGGATTTGCAAAAAAAAATTATTTTACTGTGCTGTAAAGTTTATTTTTTGTCTTCAGTAAAATAAGATGTAACAAGAGGATGTCAATGAAAAAAAAAACCAGCAACCAACAGAATAGCCAAGCATTCTGACAAATAAAATTAGATACTTGCTGTCAGGTATTGCCTGCAGAAAAACAGAAGCAAGTCCAGGTCTCCAGATGTACTTAGACAGAATATCTAAGAAGAAAAAAAACATATTCTCATAACACTGTACCTGATGGAGAAAGCCGACTTTTTTTGTCACACCAAATTTTGGATGAGGAGGTCCGGGGTGGTCAAATCCTCAGTGTTCCAGTTTATCCCAAAGATGTTCAGTGGGGTTGAGATCAGGGATCAGATTTCTTTCACATCAATCACAACACATTATGTGTTCATGGAGCTTAGGAGCTTCTGTAAACGGTGTTTGAGTCTTTTAGTTTTAGCTTTTAGTAAAAGTACCTGAGGGCAGTGGTAGCACAGTGGTTAAGGTGGTGGACTGTCAAGTAGAAGATCAGGGTCGATACTCAGAATTCTCAGGTTACAACTGTTGGGCTTATGAACAAGGCCCTTAAACCCTTAGTTGTATAAAAAAAGATAAATGTAAGACGCTCTGGATAAGGGCGTCGGCCAAAATGCTATGAATAAAATGTAAATGACTGAAGTAATACCACAATATACTCTACAATACTAAGACATTCCAGACAACTTTGTGCTTCTAAATTTGTGGTGTTCAGGAGAAACCACAGTTGTATAAGATGTCCACAATTGTGTTAATATATTCATTATTGTATTTATCGTTCAGTGCAACACAGTCATACATTAGAAGAGGTCAGTCAGTAGTGATACAGTTCGCTTAGGACTCACAGGGACGGGGACTCCAACAGCTATCTGAGAGTTGGTCATGTTTGTGCTTTTGTGCTGCTAAAGGTGAACAAGGTGTTCTGTCATTGTGTGAAAGCGCATGATGATAATTGTGTTTATCGTTGGAGAAAATGGAATCACAGGCTTTGAAAATTGGGTCAGTGACCTTAGGATAAAGTGGATAATAATTCTAATATTCTGTATTTATAAATGTCCCTCTCTCTCTCTCTCTCTCTCTCTCTCTCTCTCTGTTTCAGAGCTGTCTCCCTCGGTCACAGCAGCTACTGTTTTGCCCTGCTGCGTTCCATTCCTGCTGTGTTTTACATAATTTTGGTCACCGTTCTGCGCTACCATCTCTTTATCTGGAGCGTCTTTTCCCCAAAGCTCCTCTACGAGGCAATGCACACACTGATCACCACCGCTGTGTGCCTCTTCTTCAGCTTTATGGATCAGGATCTGACAAAAAGGCCATAAAACATCCAAGCAAAATCTTTCTAGAATCCATAATATACAAGAAAGAAGAGACGTTTGAGATGCTGTTCACATAAAGACAGAAGAAGAAGTTGAGGGGCTGTTTCTGATGTCACAACCTTTAAGAGGGTATTTTGGTGGTGGTGGTGGTTAAGTGATGGGTAAAAAGGTGGTGATGAGAATAGTGATTTTAAAGCAATACTTTATCTATTAAGAACTCATGGGTTCTTATCCTATATGATCAAATACACAGCGTTCTTTGGAGATTTTGTCTCTGGTTTATTTAAAAGAAGATAACAAGGTATAATTTATTTTCATCAGAAAGTTAAAAACACTTTAAATTATTTTGTAACCTGTATTTGAACGTAGTTCCATTTTTTTTACTAGATATTATAAAAACTATTTTTGGCCATTGAAATGTAAAATATCACATTCATAATCTCTAAAGAGTTTTTATAATGTTTAGTAAAAAAAAAAATGAAGAAGTGGTTAGCACTGTTGTCTCACAGCAGGACGATCCTGGGTTCGATTCCCAGGCAGGTCTTTCTGTGTGGAGTTTGCATGCTTTTCCTGTGCATGTGTGGGTTTTACTCCGGGTTCTCCGGTTTCCTCCCACAGTCCAAAACCATGTATGTTAGATTGATTGGTGATTCTAAATTGCCCATAGGAGTGAGTGTGAGTGTGTGTGTGTGGCCCTGTGATGGACTGGCGACCTGTCCAGGGTGTCCCCCTCCTGCCTTTTGCCTTTTCAGAGACAGCTAGGATAGACTCCAGCAGATCCCCTTGACCCCGAATTATGGAATAAGCGGGTTCTCTAAAAGAATCCAAACTACCAGCTATTCAGATTATAAAAGAAAGAAGTGATTTTTGATGCATTACCTTCCTTCATCTGTCATGTGGTTTATAATTTATTTCCCTGAACAAATTAAACTCAATCTTATGTTTAATATTATCCACACATTATACCAAAGTGGAAATTATGGCTACATTAATATCCTCCGGTTCGTCAGCACTTTTGTGTACCTACCCCACTACCACACACACACACACACACACACACACACACAGAGCAACCTACAGTCATTTTAATCGCCTACGCTTGCCAACACCGCTCTGCTCTCCCAGGTTGGATGCCCTCGTGTTCTCTATTAAATTTATTACTATCTTAAACACTAGAAGTTGTTGCATTAGGTTACTTTTATCGTCGAAGGTTGTGTGCAAATACAAATAAATGATTTCCGGAATCTGTACATCGAAGTGTCGTCTATATTTCAATGTAACTTTTAATTTAATCGTGCATTGATTATTCCACGTGTCAAATGACGCAGTTAGATAATCGTGATTATATCCTAGACATTAATTACGCATTTATGTAAATAATCTTTGGCTAGGAAAGGCAAGGCAAGTTATTTATATAACACATTTTATACCTAATGAAAATTCAGTGTTTTTACATTCAATTAAAACTATCATAAAAAAATAAAAATTGACAAATTTAAATAAAAACTAAGATTTAGGATGAATAAAAAAAAAATGTAAGAATATAGAATAATCTTAGTCAGATCAGACGTAGCAGAAAGCTTAATCAGTAAAAGTCGAACTAAATAGATGTGTTTTGAGTCTGGATTTAAAGATGGCTACCGGTTTAACACATCTGATCTCTTCCGGTAGCTGGTTCCAACTGCGGGCTGCGTAATTACTAGACGCAGATTTCCCTTGTTTAGACTGAACCCTTGGCATGTCTAACTGACTTGATCCTAATGATCTGAGTGATCTGATTGGTTTGTATTCAGTTGGTATATCTGAAATGTACAGTATTTTGGTCCTATAGGCCATTGAGTCAATCCTAAATGTAACTGGTAGTCCGTGTAAGGACCTAAGACTATGTCTTTAGATTTTCTGGTTGTACTAAAATTCTTTGTTATTGCTTTAGTTTTTATTCATATAGAAAAAAATTTAATCAATGTTGGTGTTTAAATCATACAGAAAAGACTATCTGACACTATGAAGCCCAGTGGACGTTCTAATTAGTATATGTCTACCCCAGAGGTCGGAGGCGTCCTTTCTGATCCTGCACTAGCCCTTACTCCAGGCTTGTTGATAGGCATCAGTGGCAGGCCAGTGTGTGAAGCCCTTCACTCTGCTTATCAGCTCTTTTTAGCAGCAGAGAGGTTGATTTTCTAATCGACTGCCCTGCCAAATGGGCTGCAATCTCCAAGGAATTGAGGAGCAGAACACACACACACACACACACATGTATATACTATATATATATCCACTGTAAGTGACTTTAGTTTCCCATATGACTTGTGGAACTCTGTCGGATTAGAGGGTGATGAGTTTAGGGTCTCTCTAACACCATACACACTGTTGCCTCACGGCAAGAAGGTTCTGGGTTCGATTCCCAGGCAGGGGTCTTTTTGTGTGGAGTTAACATTTTCTTCCTGTGCTTGCGTAGGTTTAATCCGGGTACTCCGGTTTCCTCTCACTGTCCAAAAACATAGAGGGAAGTTGTAGCGCAGTGGTTAAAGTGTTGGACTGGTGCCTGGTAAATTGGGGTTTGAGTCCCAGCACCATCAATCTACCACTGTTGGGCCCCTAAGCAATGCCCTTAACCTATAATTTCTCAGTTGTATAAAAGAGATAAATGTAAGTTGGTCTGGAAAAAGGACGTCTGATTCTAAATTGCCCATAGAAGTGAGTGTGAGTGTGTGTGTATGGCCCTGTGATAGACTGGCGACCTGTCCAGGGTGTCCCCCTCCTGCCTTTCACCCCTTTCAGAGACGGCTTGGATAGACTCCAGCAGATCCCTGTGACCCCGAATTAGGGAATTAAGCAGGTATAGAAGATTGATGAATGAAGATTGGAATTGGATGTGCTTTTGCTATTTGCAGTTGCCCAAAGTCTGATCTCAAAACACCTCCAGAACAACCGAAAACCGGTGCAGTAAAGACTTGGCTGAGCATCACCGAGAACAAATCTCAGCATCTGATGATATGTATGTGTGTATATATGTGTGTGTGTGTGTGTGTGTGTGTGTTTTAGGTTTCAGGCAGACAAATAATTTGCAATCAAATCTTAAAAACAGCTACTTACTTTATTTATGTTGTGGTGGACGGCAAAAAAGCAATAACTTTATCAATGTCTGCACGTTATATTTCACAGGCGAATATGTAGATGTTAATGTGTATTCGCGCGGCATAACGATGCCTAAAATCATGCGTGTGATTTCTTACACCAATTTGACTTTGAGTTGTTGTTTGCTGTAGCAAAAAGCGAAACTTTTTTTGTAATCATAAGCCAGGTGGTCAGAATGTCAGAAATAGTAACTCAAACTAAAAAATACTGCAGTGGGTCTGAATCTTACTATAGTCCCAAAAGTCCCAAATTAAAGCACAATGATGTGGTAATTTTGTTGTGTTAATTCTACTACACTTTTTATAGTAAAATAAACAAACGACTACATTAACTACTATAGTAATAACTATATTATACAGTAGCACACGGTGGCTTATTGGTTCACACTGTTGCCTCACAGCAAGAAGGTCCTGGGTTTGATTCCCATGCAGGGGCCTTTCTGTGAGTCTCCGGTTTCCTCCCACAGTCCAAAAACATTTATGTTAGATTGATTGGTGATTCTAAATTGCCCATAAGAGTGAGAGTCAGTGTGTGTGGCCCTGTGATAGGCTGGTGACAGGATAGACTCCAGCAGATCCCCGTGACCCCGAATTAGGGAATAAGCAGGTATAGAAGATGAATGAATGAATGAATATTATACATTAGGTGCAAGAACCTTCCGAGAACCTACAAAAAAGTGGATCAATGCAACACACAAAATCCTTAATATGTTAACAAACTGTTCATTTTTTTTATTGCTCATTTTTTGTTGAAAATTTTCAGCTGCAAGGTTCAACTTCAGTGACGAATCAGTGATCTGACATTGCTGTCCATTAGAAATGGGAATCTGGTCTTTCACACTGGAACACACCATTAGTCTCTTAGTCTGTTTCCTATATGATCAGTCCTATATGATTATTCTATAGACATCTACAGCATTTGGTAGACGTCCTTATCCAGAGTGACTTACATTTATCTCTTTTATACAACTGAGCAATTGGGGGTTAAGGGGCCTTGCCCAGGGGCCCTCAGTGATGGCTTGTTGGTGCTGTGAATTGAACCCCGGTCTTTCTGGTATCAGTCCAACCCTTAACCACTAAGCCACTCGTATACTTCCTCTATAATACTATAACAAACTAAATACTTCAGTAAAGACTATAATCTGATCCGCTTTTCCGCAGTCTTCTAGTTTAGTCTAGTAATTTGTAAGGTATACTACAGTATCTATACTCCAAATACTCTAATATACTAGAATAGACTTAAATTTACTTCTTTTTTTTCATGTAGGAGCGAACTACAGTCAGAGTGGACATCTTTTTTTCTTGCAATGTCCTTTTTTTGTTGAATCAATAAATTAATGATGTTAATTAAATAAAAGAATATTTTTTAGTTTGATTATCGTCTGATTAAGAAAGTTAAACGTCGCAGCCGAATCGTTTTTTTAATGATGTTTATCTAATGTGATTTTTTGCTTTCCTTTTAATTCATTTGTTTTGTCTTTAGTTTCAAGGTTGTGTGACTATCGATTCGAACGTTTCTGCCGTCTTTGTGCGCTCGGTTGTGTAGATGTTTTAGTTTTAGATGCAGTTTTAGTCCCCGTGTGTGTTTTATTGAATGAATCTTCTGTTGAATTGGTTCGAGTGTCGTGTTCTTAAGTTATTTAGCCTGAGGAGAATAAAGTATTTTGAGGAAGCTTAGTGCTCTTTGTAACCAGCATTCTCTCTCTCTCTCTCTCTCTCTCTCTCACACACACACTGTCTTCTCTCTCTCTCTCTCTCTCTTCTCTCTCTCTCTCTCTCTCTCTCTCTCTCTCTCTCTCTCACACACACCACTTGCCTCTCTTCTCTCTACTCTCCATCTCCTCTCTATCTCTCTGTCCACTCTCTCACTCTCTCTCTCTCTCACTACTCTCTCTCTCTCTCTCTCTCTATCTCCTCTATCTCTATCTGCTCTCACACACACTTTTTCTCTGCTCTGTCTATCTCTCTCTCCTCTCTCTCTCTCTCTCTCTCTCTTCTCTCCCACTCTCTCTCTCTCTCTCTCTCTCTCTCTCTCTCTCTCTCTCTCTCTCTCTCTCTCTACACTATCTCTCTCTATCTCTCATCGCTCTCTCTCTTCTCTCTCTCTCTCTCTCTCTCTCTCTCTCTCTCTCTCTCTCTCTCTCTCTCTCTCTCTCTCTCTCTCTCTCTCTCTCACACACACACACTGTCTCTCTCTCTATCTCTCTCTCTCTCTCCATTATCGTCTCTCTCTCTCTCTCTCTCTCTCTCTCTCTCTCTCTCTCTCTCTCTCTCACACATCTCTCTCTCGCGCTCTCTCTCTCTCTCCACACACTCTCTCTCTCTCTCTCTCTCTCTCTCTCAAACACACACCTCTCTCTCTCTCTCTCTCTCTCTCTCTCTCTCTCACACACACACACACACTGTCTCTCTCTCTCTCTCTCTCTCTCTCTCTCTCTCTCTCTCTCTCTCTCACACACACACTGTCTCTCTCACACACACTGTCTCTCTCTCTCTCTCTCGCTCTCTCCCTCTCTCTCTCTCTCTCACACACACACTGTCTCTATCTCTCTCTTCTCTCCCTCTCTCTCTCTGTTCTCACTCTCCCTCTCTCTCTCTCTCTCTCTCTCTCGCACACTGTCTCGCTGTCTTTATCTCTTTTTCTCTCTCTCTCTTTCTCTCTCGCACACTCTCTCTCGCACACTCTCTCTCTGTCTCACTCTATCGCTCACTTTCTCTCTCTCACTGTCTCACTGTTCTCTCTATCATGTTCTCTCTCTCACTGTCTCACTGTCTCTCTCTCATGTTCTCTCTCTCTCAGTCTCTCTCTTTCTTGCGCACTCTCTCGTTCTCTGTCTCTCTCTTGCTTTCTCCCTCTCTTGCATACTTTCTTTTGTTCTCTGTCTCTCTCTCTTTTGCGCTCTCTCTCTCGTTCTATCACTCCCTCTCTCTCTCTCTCTGTGTCTCTCGTTTTCTATCTTACTCTGTTTCTCTCTCTTACTTTCTCTTTCTCTCTGTCTCGCTCTCTCTCTTTTGTTCTCTGTCTCTATTTCTCGTTTTCTGTCTTACTCTGTTTTTCTCTCTCACTTTCTCTCTCTGTCTCGCTCTCTCTCTTGTTCTCTCTCTGTCTCGCTCTCTCTCTCTCTCTCTCTCTCTCTCTTTCTCTCTCTCGCTCTCTCTCATATTCTTTTTCCCTGGCCGGTTCCTCTACCTTCATTAAAAGAAATGTTTTATGTACTTTTTACAACCCCACTCTTTCCACCTTATGCCCCACTAGGTATTTTTTATGCTTTCCCTCCTGTCAGACTCCCAGAACTCCTAAGCTTCTTATCAGCTCTGAAGCAGAGTTTCATCTTACTCAAGTCTAGTGCCCACCCTACTGCCCTTTTTCTACACCTCCCCCCAATTCCCTGCCTTTTTACCTTCCCAGATTCACCCTCCCTGTGCTGACTTTCTCTGCCCTGTTTCCCTGTGCTGACTTTCTTGTACTCCTGTTATTAGATGTCCTTCTCAAAAAAAAAAATCCTTCTGGTGCTGCGTAGCTTCCTCCCCTCTCATTACTGTTCTCTAAGAGGAACTGGTATAGAAAAGCCAGCAAAGAAAGGAGATGGAGACTGCAGCAGGGAGAAATAGTGTAAAACTAGATTAAACACATTTTCTCCTTATGCCAGATGATGACAGTCTCGGTAGCTCAATGCACAGCTGCTGCCATCTCTCCTAAGATATCTGCGATGGGAAACACTCAGGAGGCCGACCTATTAGCTGCAAATCCCGAAGAACCAGTGGCCTGCATTTTAGAGAAGGGTTCAAACTGTAAAAGTTTCACTCGTGGGTGTCTGTGCATGGTAACTGATTCTGCAGATTAATCCACCAAAGTTTACTGTGCTGGGATGTAGGATGTGATCCTGGATTAATAACCTAACTAATTATAATCATCTGACTGATGTCATCAGTGTGTGCCGATCAAACCTGCCTTAATAATGTTTTATATATATATATATGTAAGATCAGGTTGTGCAGAAACCCTGAGTTACCACCAAATGCTGGAATGGATGGATTTGGAACAGTGTTTAGGCCTTTTGGGTCTATGGGAAATCTTAATGTCTTAATCTCTCTCTCTCTCTCTTTCTCTCTCTCTCTCTCTCTCTCTCTCTCTATATATATATATATATATATATATATAGCCCAGACAATATACCCCACACAATATACACAATATACCCCAGAGGTGGGTCTCTCTCTCTCTCTCACTTGACCTTTATTATATTAATTATCCACCTCTCTCTCTCTCTCTCTCTTTTGAGGTGGGTTTGATCGGCACACACTGTTGATTTTCTAATACATTTACATTTACATTTGCAGTATTTGGCAGACGCCCTTATCCAGAGCGACTTACAATATTCCTTGTTATACAACTGAGCAACTGGGGTTTAAGGGCCTTGCTCAGGGGTCCAACAGTGGTGGCTTGCCGGAGCTGGGAATCGAACCCACAACCTTCAGGTTGGTAATCCAACACCTTAACCATGAGCCACCACTTCCCCACTAATAAAAATTGAAAAAGATGATATTAATCCAGGATCACATCCTACATGTCAAAATCACATCCACCTATTAATTAAACCTCACACACACCGTTCAGAAAACATACAAACACACACAGACACACACAATTACATTTAGGTTTGCTGGTAGGGTGACCACAAACTTTTAACCATTTAATGGCGTTAAAATATTATTTCCATCATAGATCAATGATACTAGTCATGTTTCTTTGTTGATTTTTTGTTTGTGTAGTGTTCCTAGCTATATTTGCTGTGATACCAGGAACTTTAGACGATGCAAACCTGGAATTTCTGGGGGGGCTTTATGTCATTTAGAAGCTTTCGTATTGGTCAGTTTGTCAGAACTTTTTTCTTGTTGTTTTGTGGTTCTATTTTTATGCTGTTTGGGAATTAAACATTTGTTTTACAAACATTCTCGTCTGTTTTCCTCCCACTGGAACCAAAGGCAAATATTTAGTTAAAAACTTTCAGCAGGGCACAAACATTGTATTAATCAATTTCATTTTAGGGATTTCTGCTGTTTGACTGTTTACTATTCACAAAAATGTCCTGCTTTGCAATTTTTTATCAATGCATTTTTTTTTATTTTTAATATAAATGTATTTTTTAATAATTAACTAATTAAAATTGCTCTGAGATTGATTTGCATATTTTGGGAGGTGGAATTTCATATACATCATCTGCTATGCCAGAGAAATCCTACAAAAAAATCAACCTCCTTTTGTGTGAATAGAAATCTCTATTGGGTAGATGAGCAAATGTATAAATGGACAGATGGATGGATGTGTAAATAAATGGATAATTAGTTAAATGGATGGATGGATGTGTGAATGGATGGATAGATGTGTGAATGGATGGATGGATTGTGCCCATGGATGAATGAAAGGATGGTTGGATGAATTAGTAAATAGATGGGATGGATGGATGGATGGATTGATGGATGGATGGATAGATAGTTAAATGAATTGATGGATGAATAGATGGACGGTTGGATGGATAGATAGTTAAATGAATTGATGGATGGATGAACGGATAGTTAATTTATGGATGGTTAAATGGATGAATTGAGTGATGGATGGATGGATGGATGTGTGGATGCATGGATGAACAGATGAATGGACGGATGGATGGAAGGACAGATAGATATATCAGTGAAAAAATAATATGGATGGATGAATGGATTAGTGAATGGATGGTATGGATGGATGGATTAATGGATGGATGGATATTTTTAAAGAGTTTGTATGGTGTGATTTGTGTATGGATGTGATAACAGAAGCGTTAAACTTTGGTTACTTGAGATGTGATTATTTTATTTATTTAGTGTTGTTCTGTTTGTGTATTTGTCAGTAACTTTATTATTGCTGTAAAGGAGACAATTCCATAGTGTTGAAACATTCACACTTCCACGTGTCCTCTTCTGCCTTTGTCCCTGCTGTCTTTTGATCGGAAAAATCTATCAAGCTCTTCAAAACAATTAAATAACCGCTGCTTTCCAAACCTTGCTTTCTCCTCTAATTGAACCAGAAGGTGATCGATAGGAAATTGATGAGATCTCAGAATACGAAGAAGATTGAGGTCAAAGAAAAGGACTGTATGTTGTTATTAGCATCGCCGGAAGCAGCTAGTCACTGAGCCCATTTAGACACTAGATGGATGAGATGTGCTCAGTGCCGCGTGTTCAACCCATCAGCTGCGTTTAGCCTGCGTATCTAAATCAGGAAGACTAATAGAGATTCAACTCAGCTGTGACTGCAACTACATATCACGCAACAACATTCGCAATATAGACAGCAGGATTGTTAGTATACACAACATGACTGTAAATATTTTTGAATAAATAGGATAATCTAACATAAAATTATATTTCAATTTGTATTTATCTGTTTATTAGGCTGTCTTATTGTTTGAATAATATAGCATGAAGCTAAAACCGTAACTGTGTTTATTATTATACTTTAATATACTATAATAATATTTTCAACTTTCAAATCTGTCTTTGTCCCAATACTTTTAGACTAATTTCTTAAAACATTTGTCTTGTTGATGTCTTGCTGTGTTATTAACGCTTTATGTGAAATTAATAAATTTATATGAATTTCAGGATTGGGGGTTGGGGGGAGCTTTGGTAGGTCAAATAAATTATTCAAGGTGGTTACTTTTAAAGACAATTCAAAATAGAACTAAAATTAAAAAAAAAAGGGGGTGCCTTGACTTACGAGTTTAATTAGTTCCGTGTCGGAGCTCGTAACTCAAATTACTCAAATGTGAAACCAATTTTTAAATAAGAAAAATAAATTTATCAATATTGTAAAAAAATAACAATACAATAGGATGTACTGTAATAAACTAGTTTTATTATAATGTACAGCATTTAGCTTGGATATTAGACGGCTCCACTTGCTAACGTGCATGCTAACATGCATGCCTGACTAGCTATTGAGTGAGACTCCGTATGCCAGGGGTGGGCAATTTCGGGCCTGAAGGGCTTGTAAGTTCTGCAGAGTTTAGCTCCAACTTGCCTCCACACACCTACCTGTAAGTGTAATACCTGTAACAGTAAACCTAGCAAGATCTTGATTAGTTGGTTCAGGTGTGTTTGGTTAGGGTTGGAGGTAAACTCTGCAGGACACCAGCCCTCCAGGACTGAGATTGGACATTCCTGCCCTATGCCAGTGGGGTATCTGAAGCTGGTTCATAACCTGAATTTTAGCTTGCAACTCACAAACTTGTTAGTTGAGACACTCATAAGTCAAGGTTTCACACACACATATATATATATATAAAATATAAAAATATATAAAACTGATGAAGGAATCAAGCTTAGAAAGTGCTTTGAATTAGCGAGGTGATGCCCTGAATAATAACTTGTTGAATTTACCAATTAGGTTTATTCCAAATGCTAGGGACCGGATATTGATTTCAAGGTAGATTTGGGTCAGATGATGTAACATCAACAAGTTCTAGACGCATCCATGTATGTAAGCCATGATATTAGGCTACCCTCTTCGCATTTGTTTAGATCAGAAAGTTTACCCACAATGCACTCGCTGTCCTCGGAGAGAATTTGAAGTAATTATTTTTCATTTATTTTTATCAAGTGGAAAAAAGAAGGAGTAAGTAAAGAGGGAAAGAAAGACAGAGAGAGAAGAGATTAGAATTCGTAGCTGTTCATAAGCCGGAATTGAACTTGGAATACCAAAGTCGCGTCTGTAAAAAGACGCTGATCCTTTGATAAAAGTTTGTTAAATATGTTCGTCACAAAGTTTTTTGTAAGGTTGGAAATTTATTTTCTTGGCCATAAGATATATTATGATTATCATAAAAGATATTTTATTGAGTATATAAATATAACACGTACTCTGAGAGGGAAAAGGGGAAAGTTGAGAAATGTTAGTGCTGAAGCTAAAAACAGGCAGCAAACCTTCTAGCCGTGGGCCAAAAAGGCTTTTTCAGCACTCCTACTCCGACGACAAAACCCTCCCCACACATGAGACAGGATTTCATTAACGACCAGACTAGTGTCAAGATGAGCAGACTAGCGATCTCTTGGTGCCTTCAGCTGGGCATTGTGGCCCAGCAATAACCCAAGATAGCTGATAAGGCAAAGTCCAAAGTGCAGAGTTTCATCTTTCAACTTTCATCCCTAAAGTCAAAAACCTGCTTACGGCTAATCACAATACTCTGGGAAAAAAAAAAAAAAAAAAAGTGTTGCAGATGAAAATGTAATAAAAAAGCTGCCTGTATGTCAAAGCCAAGAGGGATTACATAAGATATTTGTTTTGCAATGTCAAGTTAGGCTGCTTTATGCCTTGTAATTCAGAGCACCAATGAAAGAGTGTGGAATAAAACATCCTCCTCCACATAGATTGGATAGAAGAGTTATAATGAGTTTGGAGTTGAAGCACAAACAGTATCATTGTGTGGGCATGAGGGCCGAGATCAGCAGGGAGGAAGTGACCTTTGTTCCTAATGTTGTGAATGGATCTTGCGCTGATGTGGACTGCAGTGGACTGTCTGATGTATTAAACTAATGCTGTTTTACTGAAACACACCGTTCACCTTTCGCCCACAAACACAGACTGAATTAGACTGCCATTAACATTTCTGGCACCGCAGGCACTACTGTGAAAAGTCCTTCAACTGTGTAGATGCAGACGATTTTACCTCCGATTATTCTGATCTGTGTGTGCTGTTGAAAAAACAAAGAATAAAGCAATTTTAGGGTTTGCTCACCAAGATTGTGCACAGCAATAGTAAGTTGTGGGGAAGTGGTGGCTTAGTGGTTAAGGTGTTGGACTGCTACCAGAAAGACTGGGGTTTAATTTCCAGCAGTTTAGCAATGGTGAGCGTCCAGATTTAAGATGTGCTACATTGAATACTCAGTTTAACATGTGCAATTTGGACTTACAAGCTGACATTGGGGTTGAAGCTGTGTTCAGGGGCCCCAATTAAGCACTTCCAACCATTAACCAAAGCCACCACTTCCCCATTAGACCTATCCAGGGTGTACTCCTCCTGCCTTTCGCCCTTTCAGAAACGGCTGGGATAGACTCCAGCAGATCCTTGTGACCCAGAGTTAAGGATTAAGCGGGTATAGAAAAATGGATGGATGGATGGATGGATGGATGGATGGCCCCAATTTTAAATAAATGAAATAAACACTGAATAGAATGACTTAGAATTATAGAACACTGTACACTAATCTACACTATTTTATTGTTAGGGCGCCACGTGTCGATATGAGGCACTGTGTTAGATTAGAATTACTTGGAGAAACTCTCCTTAATGTGGGAAAAGTAGTGCCCAAGTGTGCATGCTTTGTTGTTTTGTGTAACTGTGTGTTGTTTTGGGTAGAACCAGGATCCTGGAGAAACTTTGCTTCCTTTTGACTGTGTACTGCATCTGATATATATCAGTTGGATATTATCTAATATCAGTTTATGCTACATTGATGTAAGTCGGCAGCTAAGAACGGATTGGAATGCTCATGCGTGGACAATAAGGACTTTACTGTACTGGTTAGTGAGGATGCTAGATGCTGTTGTGTGAGAATATAATATCTCTGGCTGACACTTTTAAAATGACTAAGCAAGTGAACCAATAAATCTGCATCAAATTTCGCAATGTTCGTGAAATGCGTACTTAATTAATTGAAGTACATTACAGTACTTAAGGAAGTATGCGATTTCGGACAAAGCATTCATTTTAGTTACTGATACTGCATCCAATATGGCCGTTGCTGCTAAACTGATTAAATTGCTACAGGCATGGAATGGAGCTGAATGGAGATTGGAGTAGAAAGATGAAGGAAGGAGAAGGAAGGAGTTTGGAGTTTGTTGTCCTCCAAAATTTAGAAACTTGGAAAACAGTCTGTTTTCAGTCTGTTTCTAATCCAAGACCTGTTTCTGTCTCTGTGTGTGTGTGAGTGAGAGAGAGGAGTGATTTTAAATAGGGGTGAGTGAGAGCGAGTAGAGATTGAAATCAGGTGTGTCCAATTAGTGCTCAGGGTACCGCCAGGTAATTTAAACACAGGAGAGAGTCTGTGATTGGCCCTGGATATGTGACAGTTGTAAAATGACTTACAGAACTGGTAGGTAAGTTATTTTGCAATTACTTTCTTGCACAAAACCTCAATTATTAATTCAATTACATTTCACATAAAGTAGTTTACTACAGTATTCGGGTCTATAAGAATACCTACAGATGTTTTTCCAGACTGTTGGGGTTTTCTTCTGCTGAATCTGCAATCTGAGCTCTGGGGAGGTGGTCGAAAACAGCATGGATCTCAGCAGGAGGCTGACTTTAGATGTCTTTAGTAAGAGAAGATAAAACGTGTTGTGTTAACTGTTTGGAAGATGGTCTAAACACACACTTTCACAGTAAACAGAACGATATATTTTCTTATTAGGAATGCTTTAGGTCGATTTATAAATTAGTCCATTCTGAATACATTTAAGGGCAGCATGGTGGTTTAGTGGTTAGCACTGTTTCCTCACAGCAAGAAGGTCCCTGGTTCGATTCCTGGGTAGAGGCCTTTCTGTGTGGAGTTTGCTTGTTCTCCCTGTACTTGTGTGGGTTTTACTCTGGGTTCTCCAGTTTCCTCCCACAGTCCAAAAACATGTATGTTAGATTGATTGGTGATTCTAAATTGCCCATAGGAGTGAGAGTCAGTGTGTGGCCCTGTAATGGGCTGGCGACCTGTTCAGGGTGTCCCCCTCCTGCCTTTTGCCATTTCAGAGACTGGGATAGACTCTGTGATAGATCCCTGTGACCCTGAATTAATAAGCAGGTATAGAAGATAGATGAATAACTGGATGAATACATTTACAGCGTTCGGCAGACGTTCTTATCCAAAGCGACTTACATTCATCTTATTTATACAACTGAGTAATTGGGTTAAGGGTCTTGCTCAGGGGCCCAGAAGTGGCTGGGTGGTGGTGCTGGGATCTTTCAGGTATCAGTCAAACACCTGAACCACTTCCCCTAGCAAGTCTACAACTGAGTGTTAGACACTGATTTTGGAGCTTAAAATCTGATCTTGTGGATTCAGTAAATCATTGAAGTGTATTTTATAGGCAGGTTATTACACATCCACTGGATTTCCTGTATCAGATGTATGAAAAGTGCAGCTTTTTAGTACTAGTTTGACACACGAAGGAAACCTTCAGTTGGGTTGGAAGAGAGCTGCCTGATAAGCCCATTGTTATACATTGTTTTAGCTATTGTGTTCACAGAAACGCTAAGCTACCATATTCTCCAGGTGAAATTTGAAAGCTAGCCACTCTAAGTGTTCCGTTTTATTATAATTTCTCTTTCGTCTTTTTCTCTAATTT
This sequence comes from Bagarius yarrelli, assembly GCA_005784505.1. Taxonomy (NCBI): domain Eukaryota; kingdom Metazoa; phylum Chordata; class Actinopteri; order Siluriformes; family Sisoridae; genus Bagarius; species Bagarius yarrelli. The sequence continues at coordinate 310,758 of VCAZ01000074.1, read as the reverse complement.
CTATTATCCAGTCTGCAGTAGCATTTTTTTCATGTCATCCACTCAAAAAGAAAAGTCTCTCAATTCTCTGCACCAAAGTGTTAGTTTCGAGCTTAAATAGCATATCTGCTCTTATCATTGGCACATGAGTGGGAGGAGGTCCTTTTCTGCGTGCTGCTTTGACTAACTATAACTATCAAATAGTAAAGTGGTGCCTAAGTGATACAGAACAACATACTTTGAAAATAGCACCAATCTCATCACTGTGCACTGTGTTTCCATAAAAACCTTGATCTAGCTTTAGCGTCCAATTCCAGTTAGGACGTTGGGTAAAACTAGATAAAAACAGAATACAATGACCTGTAAATTCTTGATATATTTAAAAACACCACAGAGACAAAATATGCAATGTTCAAACTGATGAAGCTTATTGTGTCCTGCAAATATTTCACTCATTTTGAATTTGATGCCTACAACACGTTTTATAAGATCAGGGACGCAACGTCTCGATTTCATTGAAATTAGCGTTTGCATTTTTAAAAATGGTGCTTTAATTGAGGAATGATTTCCATGTGGTATGTCAAACTGTGGTATGTGGCATGTGGTATGTCAAACTGGGTCTACCAAGAACTAGTCACAGCCTCATATGCATGCATATATATATATATATATATATATATGTACCTCTCCTGTCTTTTACCCTTTTAGAGACTCCAACAGATCTCTGTGACCCCGAATTAGGGAATAAGCGGGTATAGAAAATGGATGGATGGATGGATGGCCCCAATATTAAATAGTTTAAATCAATAAAATTAACACTGAATAGAATGACTTGGAATTAGAAAACATTGTACACTAATCTACAATATTTTATTGTTAGGGCTTCATGAGGTGCTTTGTTAGATTAGAATTACCTGGAGAAACTCTGCTTAAAGCTTCTTGAACTTGAAGATCTTGGCAAAAAAAAAATGCAACTCTGGATGGGAATAAATGTTGTGGCATGGTAAAAGCTTATAAAAACGATGCTACTGCAAGTAATCAAGGCCAAAGCGGGCCAACGAAATATTCGTGTGTGTGAATTTTCTTTTCAGACAATTGTATTTATAGTGCATTTATATATTCTGTTAAACCCGAGTTAGAATGTGTTCTTTTAATCAAAAATCTGTTTAGTACATAATGTTTAGTACATTATGATAGGCTTTTCTACCTGCAAGTCTACGTATGTATGTGTGGCCCTCTGCACATCCTGGTCACTCAGACAGGATATGACATCAGCGCATTCACGTACCGCGTAAACAGAGCGAAAACCGGAATTAATATCGGTGTTGCGTTTCATCGCTTCAGGCGACTACAGGAATCAAAGGGTCTAAAAGATGATGTCATGGTTACAGTATTTCTTTTAGACAAGTGGGAATATGGTGTAATTGGATTTTGGTGTGTTTTGATAGTAACAAATATCTTACATATTTTTTCAAATTATCTCAACTACAGCAGCAGCATGTAATCGGGTTCTACTTTTAGGTTTGGTATTTAAGAATAGGTACTAACCTGTACTATTAAGTTTTGTCACTCTTAAATGACATATAATGTATTTTAGTAATGTTGTCTCTGGTTCTTTTGTCAAGCGTTCAGGAGACGTGGCTTTGAATGGCGATGTGCACGGAAGGTGGGACGTTTGCGCGTTGCACGGCTAAGCTATAGTTAGCATTTTCCCAGATGCCCTACTGAAGCTTTAATTTGATTTCCGCCTTTTACTCTGTGTTTTATTAAATAGACTCCGGGTGCATAAAATAAATAAAAAGATTACAATAAATTCCTTCTTGTCCACTATATGCCATCTATGCAGACTAACTGGGTATTATTAAATGTTTATCATTTTTAAATAGATAAAAGTATAAATCAATGATAGAATTGGCAACTAACTCAGTTTATTCTTCTGTTTTTGTCTAGCGAAAAATTCTGTATTCTGTTTTTCTTATCTTGGCATATGAATAATACTTCAGAAGAAAGGAAGTAACTATAGACCATAGACAGAGAGAACAAAAGGAACAGTGACACTCCCTTGCCTACCGAGCGAGTAGGTGTGCACTGTGTGTACTTCAGCGTGAGGTTGTGTTTGTGCGCTGTTGGTTTTGTTTTTTCAGTTTTTGTGTTTTCTGCCTTTGCACCACTCAGCAAATGAATAAGTGTTGATATTCTTTATTTGAGAAGAAAGCAACAGTAGGCGCAGTAGGTGGACCCTTGGTTTTTCCTTTTATTTGAAATATATTCAAGATTCATCAGAAAAAAGGATGAATGGTGGCTGAAAGAAAAAGAGACGCAACAGAACAAAGTGGCCTTTCGGCTCCTACATAGCATCTTGAAGTGCTTTTAGGGCTACCTACACTTTACCTGTCATTATAAGAGCTTTTTGCTGTCTCCGTAATATAACTTGTAGAGGCTCAGTTAGAGAAGCTTTAAATACTAAAATATTGAATGTGTTTGTCCATAAATAAACAACCAGTAAATAATTCTTTTTTGCACCATTTTTACTGTATCACCTAAATGCTTTATTTATGCTATAATCTCTATGATAGTGTTATTAGGTAGGACGAGAAATACATTAGGGTTTCTATTTTATTGCATCTGTTGTGTAATATTAACGTGTAATATTACTGTGAAATGTTCTCTTTCACCCAACATTACATGTATGCTCCCGTTTTTCTGATTCAAGGAACATTATCAGCTAGTGCCTGCTAATACTATAAACAGCAGCTACGCTAATTTCTCTCCACCTGTTTCCATTTTATACCCATCCCGAGGTATCAAGAGATTACTGGTCAACCTTCAGGAAAAAGATGCCAACCTTGCAAGGATCCTGAGGGACCAGTGACCAGGTTCCTGCCCTTTTCCTTGATTTCAAGGAGTTTCCTGGATGGACTGGGATTCACTCTGCTCCACTGGCCCAAGGCTACAATCTGCATTACATTTGATTATTACAATATGCTGTAATTAACAATAACATGTGGTGTCACTTAGATGAGGATGGGTTCCCTCTTCCCTGTTACTGCATTCTGTGTAAAGCTGCATTGAGACAATGTCTATTGTTAAAAGTGAAAAACGAATTGAATTGAATTGAATTGAATTGCAGGAATTTACTAATACTATTGTGGCTGATTGGAAAAATCCCCAAATCAAGTCAAAAGCATTTCTATAAGTGGTAGCGCAGTGGTAAGGTGTTGGAACATCAGGGTTCAATTCCCAGCACCCCCAAGTTGCCACTGTTGGGCCCCTGGGCAAGGCCCTTAACCCCCGATTGCTCAGTTGTATGAAAGAGATAAATGTAAGTCGCTCTGGATAGGAACGTCTGCTAAATGCTGTAAATGTATAAGTATGGGGGTTATTATAGAAGCAGGACTGAATCTAAGGATGTAGTTCGGTTCCTTTGGTTTCTTTGGTCCGGACTAAAAAGAAAAAAGATACATTTTGTTTTGGTTTCCTTTCCTTTACACTTACATTCTTGACGGCAATCCTAAAGATACCGAACCTAAAGACATAGTGATGCGTTCACAACTTGGCTTTTGTGATGTATATTTCACGACAGTACTAACCATCCAGAAAGACGCTGTGTTCTGGATTAAAAGCGCTCATCGTGTGCATGTGCTGTACATCTGGTTTCACTTTTAGCAGCTAAGATCTTATAAAAAAAACTCCTGAAATGTTCAACCAGCACCAGGATTTCCCCCGTTGTATAAAGAGACGAAGACGGCTGCAAGAAATTTCCAATTCCTTTTTCAAGTAATTGGCAGCATAGGGTCCTTAAATTAAGTAAGTAAGTAAATTTGTGTCTTTAACAAATATCTTAAAGTGGAACTGCATAGAACAGTTTGAGGTCTAATTCAGTGGTTCCCGACCTTTTTATGTCAGAGCCCCTCTTTTCCCCAAGAAAATATTTTAGGGCTTCTCACATTTAATGATATTACCTCTCTTGGTATTTCCTGAATTTCATGTCTCTAGTATTGCTAGAACCTCAACCTGAAATTTGTCCATTTTTTTGGTCAACCAGGGGATCCTAGATAAAATTAGCTAATGCAGTATGATTGTTCTCCTTAATGCTCACTGCTCAACAATTTATTTTTTTTTAAATATGACACGACCTCCCACAGAGCTCGCTGAGGCCCCTTGTAGGTCGGGACCCCCCTGTTTTAAACCGCTGGTCTAATTTACTTAAACCTGCTTTGTTAGTACTTTGGAGCGATAACAAGTATCATAACAAGCTTGAGAAGGTGCACTTGACATTCCAGTGTGGGTGTAATAACCAGAAACGAGGTTTGTTATTTTCTCAGCTACTGATTTTTCAAGATGGCTGTGAAGGGGATGAATGTAAAAAAAAAAAAAAGCACTAAGCAAACATAGTTTAATCAAAGAGGAAATAACCCAAAGGGACAAACTGTAGGTTTGATGTGTCTTGAATAAAAGAGCTTGCTAATGCTAAGCACAGATTCTCTGCTTGCTGTTTGGAGGAATATGCAATGCATGACTATGAGCTTGAACCCTTGATTTAAAATATAGACCCTATTAATAGAGTCTGTGTTTCAGTTTTTTTGTGTGTATTATAATAGCTTATGTTTTCAGGCTTAACCTTTATTGCATTCGGAATAGAAATCCGAAATACTGATGTAGAAGCTAAATCCAGCCAGCAAGCAATGATTATGACTCTTGATTACGAGCTTTAATTATGGCTTTATAGCTTCGACCATTATTAGATGCTTTCCGAGTAAAAGTATCAAAGTTATGAGTGTATATAATTAATTCGTTTGATAATGAAATTATTTCTGTGCTTTAATATCTAAAGTTTACACATCTTCCTAAAAAAAATACATAAGAGCCTAAAATAATTCCGATATAGTTTTGTATGTATAAAATATGTGTTAAATGGAAGGGCAGCACGGTGGCTTAGTGGCAAGAAGCAAGAATCTATCTATCTCTTTTAATTTTTGGAATAGCAGCAGAAAAAGCAGTTTTTCATTCACAATTAAATTTACATTTTCCATAAATCTTTTTCCAACTGAGCAAGGGCCTGAGTTAAGGGCCTTGTTCAGGGGCTCTTAGCAGTGGTGGCTTGGTGGTGCTGGGAATTAAACCCTCAGTCTTTCTGGTATTAGTCCAACACCTTACCCTAACCCTAACCCTTAAACACTGAGCCACCAATAACCACTGCACTACCACTTCCCCAATAGTGATGAATAGTTTTTTAATCTTTAGCTCTTTGTTGTGCAATTTTGTGTTGTTTTGTGTAGCACCATAGTCCTGGAGAAACGTTTTTTTACAGGAGACGTCCTGTACACTTTAACCCAGAAGATTTTCCTGTCTTAGAAGCCTCTTGCTCATTTTCACCAGGTTCCACTTTTAGGTACAGTGGGTTTCATAACAGGGTATGACCCTACTTCATTAGTAATGTATTAAATTTGACTAAATTTAATGCAGTTTATTAAACAAGTATGTTTCTATGTGTGTGGTTATAGGTAGTATAAATAAAATCCAGACGCACAACATCTGCCATTTTGATATGGACACATGACATTGGATAAATTTAAGGTGGGATAATGTTGAACGAGTTTAATTTAACTACAAAGAACAATGTGTTGTTGTTTAGGCACTTAAAGCTACTTCAAACACTAAAAGTGCCGCGTCGCCTCTTTCCGCCACTTCAGCATATGACGAGTCGTCTCCCGGGGCCACATGGGATGGTAAAATGTACATCGTATGCAGACTTTAAAATCCTAGCAGGTGACATAGGTACTCCGGTAACTTTTTCTGCATCGTGTAATTCGCATACCAAAGACTCAGTTACGCAATTTCTATAGTAGGAAAATGTGCGATTTCGGACGAGGCCTTCTGTGACGGTGTGCGATTGGGCTCTTTATCTTCCAAGGCTGAATTCTCTGTTTTTATATCTTTCTAATTCTTTCCCTTTCTTACCTCAGATTAGAATCTAGAACCTTGTAAATATTTAGCATCTTGTCACTTTTCTGACATCCAGCTAGTAATCACAGCACCTGATATATTCTGTATGGATACCATTCATCACCATTCACCTTCTCCATCCTTTGCCCCTCATGCAGAATTCATCTCCGAACCTTTCAAGTCCCAAACGGAGGGGTTTTTCGTCTGACATGGCACCTGTTTATCGAGCTACCATACACCATAGTGGTTAAGAAAAATAAAAAATACATTAGTTACACATGCATTCCATGATTCTTAGTATTAATGCAGACCCTCTTTAATTACAGTGAGGAAAACATTACTGCCGTTGTATTTAGTTTTAATTAAACTTTTAGTTAAAGGTTTTTAGATTAAAACAGTCAGTGAAGGTTTGTGTGACATCATTTGGTAGTATACTCAAAAATACTACAATTTAAAAAGGTTGGAACAACACTGTCATAGAAATACCCTATATGGCCAAAGTCGTGTGTACACTTTACCCACATAAGTAAGTCTTCCGCGAACTGTTGCCGCAAAGTTGGAAGCCCACTATGTCTGGAACATCTTTGTTTGTTGCAGTATTACATTATTCCTTCTTTAAAATGACCAGGTCCTGATTTCAACCTTACCGAACACTTTTAAGGAAAAACTGGAACACTGACTCCACCCCAGACTTCCTCACCCAACATTACTGACGGAATTTAGTAATACTATTGTGGCTGAAAAAATCTGGAAAAAATTGGAAAGCATTTCTAAATGTTTGGACGTTATTATAGAAGCAGAACTGAAACTAAATCTTGTATAATATGTTTAAAAAACACGTATAATTTCATGGTCTTTAAATACTTTTGTCGTACGACGGGCCTTTTTGCGTGGAGTGTGCATGTTCTTCAGTTACCGGTTTACTCCAGTTTCCTTCCACAGTCCAAAAACATGGACGTTAGGTTGCTTGATAAATCTAAAGTGGGTGTAAATGTGTGTAATGTTTGTCTGGTGACCCGGTGGTGGACTGGTGACCTGTTTAGGTTGTACCCCTTCCTTTTACCCAATTACACCTAAGATAGACTCCAGCAGATCCCCGTGACCCTGATTAGGAAAAAGCAGGTATGGATGGATCTATTGATGGATGTGTTGGTGGGTGGGCAGATGGATGGATGGATGGATGGACATGTAGATGGATGGATGAATGGATGGATGGATAGATAAATGAATGGTTGGATGGATGGGTGGATGGATGGATGATGGATGGGTTGGTGGGTTGGTGGATGGATGGACATGTAAATGGTTGGTTGGATGGATGGATCTATGGATGAATGGATGGATGGATGCATAGATGAATAGAAAAATGAGTAAGTTTTGTGGATCTCTAATAGCCGCTAGGTTAGCTGTTGTATTTTGTACTAGCATTTGGCATATCCAAGACCCCTTTTGTTCGGTTAAATAAAAGTTTTTACGCTTACATTTTTACTTACTGATAAGTAAGAATCGTAGCCTCTTATTTATTCGTATAGATATTGTTTGGATTATTTTTTATTATTTAAAATGATTATTCGTTGAAATATTCCCTTCCTCATAAGGGCTTTTAGATAAGCATTTCAATCCCAGTGCATGGTTTCTACATAAGAAGCAGATTTCATGAACACATGCACTTCCAAACTTGGAGAATTCTTCATGATAAACAAATTGCCCGTGCCACTAGTAAGTTCATTTTGAATTTTTTATTATGCCTCAATGCCTGACAACACTTAGATTTATTCACATCATTACCCCTGAGTAAGCATGCATAAGTCATGAGCGGGGGCATATGTGGAGACGTGGACCGTCGTTTACTGATAAGACGAAGGTTGCAGCAGGAATAACACAAGTGTGAGAAACGGAGAGAGAATGTGAACACGGTGAGATAATTCATTTTCCTTTGTTGTGAAAACCATAATATCAAATGCAGCAGATATGGGCTTTACTGACTGTGTGTGTGTGTGTGTGTGTGTGTGTGTGTGTGTGTGTGTGTGTGAAATGTCAAACTGAAAAGGAGTATTTAAGTTAATCTGCATATTCTGGCAGTCCACTGCTCCGTCCCCTCGATAAGGGAAGATGGCTCTAACCTTTTTAATAGGGCGGTTTGACAGGTGATTATTCACATGCAAAACGGAAGCATTTACTTCCCCGACAATCCATTACACAGAGCCAATCATCATCTATCCAACAGGCCAACCGCCTTAAACCAGATCTCTCCACTCAGCAGAGACCACCAGTCAGACCTGAGAGCGACTGCGAGAATCGGAATCTTCATTTTTCTTCTCACTTTTGCTCTAACCGGTCATGTGACGATGAATGCTTATGCCACCTTATCAGACACCTAACTGTGTAAGGGGATACCCTGTCAGAGCCCGATCTCTCTCGCTCTCGCTCTCTCTCTCTCTCTCTTATTCACTATTTTGCTCCCTCTCTCTCTGGTACTTTCTATTCCTTTCTCTCTCTCTCTCTCTCTCTCTCTCTCTCTTCGTATTCACTTTTGCTCCCTCTCTCTCTGGTACTTTCTATTCCTTTTTCTCTCTCTCGTCCTCTCTCTCTCTCTCTCTCTCTCTCTCTTATTCACTATATGTGCTCCCTCTCTATTTTGCTCCCTCTCTCTCTGGTACTTTCTATTCCTTTCTCTCTCTCTCTCTCTCTCTCTCTCTCTCTCTCTCGCTCCCTTCTCTCTCTTCTCTCTCTCTCTCTCTTCTCTCTCTCTCTTCTCTATTCACTATTTGCTCTCTCTCTCTGGTACTTCTATTCCTTTCTCTCTCTCTCTATTTCTCATATTCTTTTCCTCTCTTTCTCTCCCACTTTCATTCATTTGGTTCTAATCAGCAATAAAAACAGATATTTTTAGGTTTAGGTAAGCCAGAAAATCTGCTCTCAAGAAAAGTTTTCTTTATTTGATAAATTTATTTTATTTGTTTTATACCCTCATTACCAGTCTCCTGATATCAATAAAATAATATGAAATAGAGAGACAGAGAGTGTTTGTGTGTGTGTGTGTGTGTGTGTGTGTGAGAGAGAGAGAGAAAGACAGAGTACAGAATCTGAGTAGGGAGGAGTTCAAACTAAATCAGATCTACTTGTAAAGAGTGCTTTATCATTATGACTCTGTCTCACATAATCAAAATGGATTAAAGGGCAATCATTGGTTCAGGAGATGGAGAGAACTCCTCTAAAGCCAGAAGGAAAGTCTCTCCATGCATTTGATTGTGAAATGAGCTTCAGTGGTGGTCCTCACTAATACAGCGGGAGGACACTGTTAAAATTGTGATTGATTTTCCAGTAACTGAGATGTCGAGTCATTTTAATATAAACATTTATATTCATTTTGTGCTGCTTAATTGTATTAGAATGCATCATTTTGTCCCCAGGCTTGTTACATTTGTCTCTTCAGATAATCTTCAGCGAGACAAGCCACTTTCTTATGCAGCGTGTGTCATCTGAGGTGAGAGAGAAAAGGTGCTGGATTCACAGCTGACTTTTTCCAGTCTGGGTCTATTTTTTGATATGATTTTCCCCAGTGGGAAAACAAAAATCTTTGTTGTAATGTCAGTTTAACTTTTCTTGACTGACACCAAATCATCATGACCATATGTCATAACCATATGCTCACTGGGCCCCTGAGCAAGGCCACTAACCCTCAATTGCTCAGTTGTAGGGGCAGTGCTGGCTTAAATGGTTAAGGCGCTGAGTTGCTGATCTGGAGACCAGGAAGACCTGGTCCGGAGCCCCACCACCGTCAGCTGTTGATCTAAGGACCAAAAACAGCAGGCAAACCGACCACTTGTTGGGTCGTTGAGCAAGACCCTTAACCCTTCCTGCTCCAGGGGGCGCTGTATCATATCTGACCATGCGCAACTTACTAAGATGGGATATGCGAAAAAAGAATTTCACTGTGCTGTAACCTTTTAGGAGTTCTTTCCACTAGATTTTGTAGGGTGATGGTGGGAATTCAGTTCCAGTGAAAGAATAACATACAAAGTTTTTGGTTTTTTTAATAATTTTTTGGGGGGCATTTTGCCTTTATTCATAGGAAAGAGAAAGATGAAGAGGGGAAGAAAGATGGGGATGGGACCTGAAGGACCCTGAGCTGGAATCGAACCAGGGTCACCGGAAAGCAACTCCGGATGTGGGTGCCGGTGCCTTAACCATGGAATTTTTGTTCGCTAAGCCTAAAAATACCCATCCATATTTGGCTGGTTTATTATCAGTGGCGTATCGTGGGGGTTTGATCATGACCTTTAGTAAGCAACTGTAAACTACATACACACATCTTTACACCCCTGTTACAGCTAACACAGCTATATGCTAATAATGAGCATATTATGCAAATATGACTTTACGTGGTGTTTACAAGCTGAGTTGGTAAAGCTGTTTAGACTGTCAAAGCCAAAATTATTCCTTTACTTTTATTAAAAAGTACAACAAAGAAACAAAATAGCCTGTTGTGTTCGATGCTAGCTATTAGCCAATTATAGCACTTACAGTCTTTAAAATAGCATCCAAAAAAAGTTTTTGGCCTTTGTTAGTGAATCCAGTTTGGGTGTAGAAAGTGGTAGCGCAGTAGTTAAGGTGTTGGACTGCTAATTGGAAGATTGGGGTTTGATTCCCACCACCACCATATCACCACTGGTGGGCCCCTGAGCGAGGCCGCTTAACCTATTGCTCAGTTGTATAAAGGAAATAAATGTAAGTCGCTCTGGATAAGGACGTCTGCCAAATGGCAGAAATGTAAATGTGTAGGTCTTCCTTTCTTCCTTTCCTTTTTTTTTTTGTTTTCACTGCAAAAGAAACCCTTAAAAAGACGTTTTCAGTAGATTGGCAAGAAGATCATTTACTTTTCATTGACTTTCACTTACATATTTGGAAAATTCCAGACAAACACTAGGGGGTGGGCTGTCATTTAACAATAACATTTGACTGGCTGATGATTCTGTCAAAATACTTTTGTAGGAATCAGATGTTAACTAGAGGCTAGCTCTATCGGTGGTGCTGGCCATAGAACTTTAGATATTCCAGTTCAATCTATACAGTACTTTGCACTACCTATCTTATGCATCTTTGTCATCTATACTAGTACAATCTGAAATCCATTGTTCCCTATCCATATACCATATCTGTACATCATTTACCCCCACCTCTGTAACCCTACATACCCATTCCCCTATTTATTACACTGATATTTATTGTAAATAAGCCACTTATGCACTTCTGGTTAGACTTGCTCACTGGCATTTCATTGGCATCGTACCTGTGCACAATGGACAATAAAGTTGAATCTAATCTAATCTAATCTAATCAACCTTAACAAAAACTAATCACTGATAACCAAAATAATCAGAAAAAAACACTGCTGTGTAAAATGATAATGCAGCTAATGTAAATGTAAGATAGTGCTAGTCTCATCATCATCATCATCATCATCATCATCATCATCATGATGTTGGCTATATTCTTCAGTGTTCCTTTGCTTTTCAAACCCCAGAAGGCTGAACTTGCTGCAGCTATAAAATACATGATGAGGTATGTTGGAGATGACATACCTGCATGACCGCCAAATTGTGCATATTTTTGTGTGACTTTATCATTGATTAGAGCAGAGGGCAGCGGTAGACCGACCAGACTGCCCAAGTAGTGAGCATTAGGGAACGATCATTAGCATTGCGCTAATTTACATGATCCTCTGGTTGACCAAAAAATGGAACAAAATGACCTAAAAATTCCGGTTGATTCACCCTTCATAAAAATAATGACCGAGTGAAAAAAATGTCAGCACGAAAAATGAGCACAATTCGGATTGAAATGTGCAGAAAAATCGAGGGCGCACAGAAATGCAGGGAAAAGGAAATTGCAGGAAATAGTAAAATATTTCTTGGGGGAAAAGGAGGTCTCAGATAAAAAAAAGGTTGGGAAGAACACTGATCTATAAAATCTCTAAAAAGCTAAAAAAAGTTATTTAAAAAAGCCATTATTATTCTTTTGCATAGATTTTCGCTTTAGTAAATTGCTTAACGCTCTCCTGACTAACATTTTTTTTAATAGAAATCGGCATAAAAAGGCTGTCTGAGTTCATCTGATCTGAAACGTAGATTTCCTTTATTGTGCTTTAAAGAGTAGTCTGTTTATCCATTAGAGCCTCGTGGCTTATATACTGCCTGAAATAAATGTGGAAGGTTAAAATGAAATTTCTAAGATTTTTTTAATGCCAAATGAAGGCAGAGTAAAACAGTACATAAAAATAAATAAGGCAGATATTTTAGAGCAAGAAAACACTCTTGTGTAGCAAAGTGTGGATTTACTGCCTGGATCTTTAATGTTTAATGACCAGTGAGTCATGAAATCTATTGAATATGAGTTAGGTGTTTCAAATTCTGCAATATTGTGTAGAACAGTTGTGGTGGAGAGCAAACAGTGCCTTAAAAACTGAAATGTAGTGCTTTAAATTTCATATGTTCTTATGTCATCCTTAAACCTTGACTAGACCTCAAACACTGGCTGGAGTAACTGTGTCTTCCTTTAGACATTGTTGGAAGCTATTAGAAATGCACGAGTGTGTATTTATAAATGAATTTTAACATGATGATAGATGGCCAAGGTGTATCCCTGTCTAGAACCCAGTTATCCCAGGATAGGCTGCACATCCACACTGACCCTGACAAAAACGAGGCGGTTGCTGATAATAAATGAATAATGTACTTTTTTTTTTTTTTCAAGCTGACTCTCTTGCCAGAGCATTGCTGCCAGGAGACCCGCCCTCTTTGACGCCCCCTTTGATTGTCCCTGGCCTGAACCTGAAAGTAAATAAACCAATCAAACTGATGATAGCAGCGAGTAGTAACCAACCAGAGGAAGAATAACAAGCAGCTTGACAAAATACGAAATGGAATGGTTGGAGTCAAGCCCCACCCACCACCAATCAGCTGCTGGTGGGTCCTTGAGCAAGACCCTTAACCGTTCCAGGAGCGCTGTATCATCGCTGATGCCAACTTACTAAGATAGGATATGCGAAAAAAAACTTTAACTGTGCTAAAAATAATAAAGAATACAGTCCTGATACATTGTTTATGTCATTAAAAAAAATGAAGCTACCAGGCAGAAGGCAAAGAGAAAGAGAAGGTATATGGATTGCTATTAAAAAAGAGGACATGAAGTTAGTGGGTGTGAGTGAAGAGGATGTAGGGAATAGATTAAGGTGGAGACAGATGATTCGCTGTGGAGACCCCTAAAAGGGAACAGCCGAAAGGAGAAGAAGAAGAAGACAGTCCTGATAAATTGTGGATGAAAATGGAGCCGAATGGAGCAAAGTAGTAGTAGGAATTCTAGAGTAAGGAGAAGTTTGCTGCAGAATTAGAATTAGCCTGAATTTCTTCAGAAATCCAGAAGCTGTACAAAGATTCAGTTTTCTTAGTCTAAGACCAAGATTTATATATCTATCTATCTATCTATCTATCTATCTATCTATCCATCTATACATCAGTCCATTTATCCATCCATCCATATCCATCCATCAATCCATCCATCCTACCATCCATCCAACCATCCATCCATCTATCTGTCTGGTAAATACTACTGGAATACCATTAGTTTACAGAACATCTAGTGCCACATCATCTCTTGTTTCTTGTTGGCAAACAGCTTCCGGGAGAGTATTTTGTACCCTGCTCACTTTGTTCCTTGAGACCTTGGGACATGGACATTAGGAGTAGAGTTTATAAGCTTTAAGGACTTTTCTTCTCAGAGCAGATGACTTATTGATCAGTCATGCTCCATATATATAAAAAACACAAAACATTGCATCCATACACATTTATGTACTTGATGAACAGGCTAATCAGTTGATTTATGTATGCTGTTGGTATTCTGTTAATAAACTGTGTGTAGTGGACATATTATATGTAGCAGTAAAAATCTGGATTCAATCCTCTTAATATGTTCAGTGTAAATACAGTTTTTTTTTGATATACAGCTATTTTTTATGTACTTTTTTCCCCAAAGGGTCCTTACTTTGCATTATAAGGGCAGACATCGAATATCATAAATATTGTTGTTTTATACATGATCTGCTATGAATGGAAGCCTTGAAGCTTGTGAAGTGTATCAAAGCATTTCCGGTGTCACGTCTGCTTTTGAAAGGCAAACCCCCGCTTTGGGATTTAAGTCATTTGAAGACTTTTGTATGGACGTATTTATGTGTTGTGTCTCTGCAGTAAAACACAATGTGATAGTTCTTTACCAGCCAGATAAAGATACAATCAGGGCCGGCCCACACCCAATCTTTTAATTTCATGTTCTTATGTCATCCTTAAACCTTGACTAGACCTTCAAACACCAGGTGGAGTAACTGTGTTCTTCCTTTAGACATTGTTGGAAGCTATTAGAAATGCACGAGTGTGTATTTATAAATGAATTTTAACATGATGATAGATGGCCAAGGTGTATCCCTGTCTAGAACCCAGTTATCCCAGGATAGGCTGCACATCCACACTGACCCTGACAAAAACGAGGCGGTTGCTGATAATAAATGAATAATGTACTTTTTTTTTTTTTTCAAGCTGACTCTCTTGCCAGAGCATTGCTGCCAGGAGACCCGCCCTCTTTGACACCCCTTTGGCCTGAACCTGAAAGCATTAAAAGACCCTTCACCGTTCCTGCTCCAGGGGCGCTGTATCATCACTAATCCCAACTTACTAAGATGGAATATGCGAGTGCTAATAATAATAAAGAGTAATAAAGAATACAGTCCTGATACATTGTTTATGTCATTAAAAAAAATGAAGCTACCAGGCAGAAGGCAAAGAGAAAGACCAAAAGAAGACCAAAGAAATTTTACCAATTGGGGCTCTGTGTCGAGAAGTTTGAAGACTGGGTGTAGCCCCGACCAATCACAACGCAAAACCAAACAGTTTTCTGCTTTTGTTTGGCTGTAAGTAACGGCGCAGTCTACACTTGCGAGGCGAGGCGGCTTGCCGGTCTGTGAAGGATTACGGAGAAACTGATATAGAGAGTCAAATAATTCATAAAGTGTGAAAATATTTGCTTCAAAATGCACTGCATTTAAAATTTAGATTTTTGGTGCATTAAAAAATCTGTCTGCCTGCCTGCCCGCCTGTCCGTCCATCCATCCGTCTATCTATCTATCTATCTATCTATCTATCTATCTATCTATCTATCTATCTATCTATCTATCTATCTATCTATCTATCTATCTATCTATCTATCTATCTATCTATCCATCTATACACCTATCTAACCCATTCCTTATATTCATGTTGACTTAATATAATATGTCTTTTTTATCAAGCCCAAGCAAGAATATTACTACAACAATATTTTTGCAATTCCTTCATTTAATTAGTTGAATTGCCCACCTGGGATATCTGTCCGCCCACCCTTCTATGGATGGCAAGAACCGGGTCTGATATAGTCTGCATTGAAGTGTATGTACAATATCTTTGTAATTGTTTTAATTAATCTTATATTAAATTATTTACCATTCCCATTTCTAGAAATTATTGGAAAGTTTTTGCTAGTCTAGTAAATAGAATCCTTCCTGTGCCTCAGCGTCTCTCCACATCTCATTCCCCATCCGCTCGTTCACAATGCTCTGACATACCTGCCTGTTCGACATGCTGTCGCCTAGCAACGTATTGTGCGCCCAAAGCTGCCTATCATTACCAGGAATTGCTTCTCAACTCAAAGAGTCCAAATCTGACAGGAGAATACAGAGACAGGCATCTCTTCATTTTGCTCCAATGACAGAACTAAGGTCTGTGTGTGATTACAGCCAACTTCAC